>OY821518.1:8368089-8370589 GCA_963682025.1 Cordilura impudica | reverse complement strand
AATGAAATCTATTTGTGAATATAAATTCCCTGTAATAAAATTTTCAATAAATTGGTATTAAAATCGCAAGCATTTAATTTTAAAAATATATAACAATGTTAATATTTGCAACATTTAGGTATTTTTATGGTCCTGTATTTGAAATTAAGTCTCTCAAACATTTACCTTTTAAAACATTTTTCAATTTTCAAATTTTCATAAATTAGCATGAAATGAAAATCCTTGGCTTTAGATATAAAGTCCTTCAAAAAATGTGCACATATGCATATGTACAGATTAATGTAAATCCCTGAGAACTAAAGCAAAGTACTGGTAGAAAGAATACATATTTTTTTTTAAATCATGCCACTCAATACTTACTTAAAAAAGGGTCATTTCAAAAACCAACAATTTGTTTGCTATTGAATAAAACTAAATTTATGGAACAATTGGGCTTGTTGAAAGGTCTGGTGTTTAAAAACAAAAAACATCCTACTCAACTCAAGGGTGCTGTTCAAAGATTTAAGCCCAACAAAAGGATCACTTACTAACGACAATTGTTCAAAATTGCCAAAGATGAAAAATGTGTAAAGCAAAAGAAAAAAAAGATCAATTTCTCAATTGCACAATGCCAAAAACTAAACAAATACTATTTAACAACAAAAAAAAAAGAAGAAGATTTAAATAAATTTGACCACGCCTCTTCGACAAGAGAAAAAATAATAAAAATAAATAAAAATCGCACAATAAATCACCAGAATTTAGAACGGAAATCCGTTTAAATAATTTCAAAAAAATTTCAACAAATAAAATCAAAAACATATCAAATTTCTTCAAAAGGAAGAGGTGTTTTAATTAGAGAAATTATTTTTTTTTTTTAAATAAAAAAACGATAAAAATAAAAACTTCTTTTGCTGATTAACATTTTTGTTTTACATTTATTTAATTTTATTTGTTCTTCATACAAAATTCACCTTTTAAATTTTATTTATTTTTTATTTTTTTTGGTTCTGTTATCAATGATCTTGTTTAAATTAGTATTTTTGTGTAATTTTTTTATTTGTTTAACAACAACCGCGCCCTTGTACACATTTTGTTGTTGTTGTTGTTGGGTTTTTAGCAATATAACGCCTTTTTTAACAAATTTAAAATTAAATAAAAAATATATAAAAAAAAAACATGACGGAAAAAGATAACATGACTCACTTTATGTTAAACAAGTAATAATTTATATGTCATTCATTAATTTTTTTTTATTTTTCGTAAAAAAAAAATTTTTTTTTCGGTTAATGTTTTAACCAACGTGCAGGTATTTTGTAGGGTTTGTACCTGTTAGCTTAAATGTAGTAAATTACAGTAAGAACACATTTCGCTACAACAACAACAACAACTGCATTTCTTGGGTGTTCTCATTTTACAAACTTTAAACTGATAAATAATTGTGGTTATAACATATTATTATTCAACCTTTAAATAAATATTTATTTGGGTTTGATTTCAAAAGAAATTTCTCAACTGTCGGCTGTATTTTGTTTCTCTCTCTCTCTCTCTCTGCCCAACATCAATGGGAAATTAGTTTTCTAATATTTGTTTGTGAAATGTTAAATGGTGCAGCCTGTAAACAATTAACTGGAATTTGTTACATTTCAATTTAAAGTAAAGTAATTTTTTCTTTCTGTTTCTGGGAATTACTAAGGGAAATACTACTATCAATTCAATCGTTGCTGGTTTGGAAATTAGTTTCCTGTTTTTAAATTTGTTGGTGATAATTGACATTAAACTCTTCAAAAAATAGCGTGATTGACATTTTATCAGTCATCACTTGCTACAGTCTAATGGCAATGAACTCTTCTTTTATAAATATGAACATCTTAAGCACTAATTTGACATGAGTGAGGCGAAGTCCTTGTAGCTTCAAAAAAAAAAATATTTTTATAAAGGCAACTTCTATTTATAGTCAACGAATGGGTTTCCCTCCCTTAGAATTCATTAAAAATTGTTACTGATATTGCTCCTACTCAGCAAAGAATTTTGGAGCTCGGCTCGTGAAAAATAAAATAAACGTCAGGAGAAAATTTTAAACCTTAGTTTACATTAAAACTGAGACCTACCCAGCCGATTTTTTAGAAAAAAAAAATAACAAAAAGCTAAAAATTAAATAACAAATAAAAATAATTGAAAGTAAAAGTGGTTTAATTTCAAATGGAGTTCTGTTGTCGTTTACAAAGTACATACAAGAATTTCCTTTAATTTTTGCTAAATATCAAATCTCATAATCATTTGATCTTTCGTTGGGGAAAGTATATTTCAAAAGTGATATTTTTAATGAACATACATTGGAAACTTTTACAAAATTCTGAATTTGTACTTAATTTCATTATTGCGCATTCTTTTTGGTCCCAGAGTTATAAATAAAAATTGTAGAAAATTTTTTTAAATATTCTTTTAACTTGTGACCAATGATTTGTTCCACAATTTTCTCCCGATTTTGACCAAACGTGTCTTATTTAAAAGGTATTTC
>OY821518.1:8225589-8363089 GCA_963682025.1 Cordilura impudica | reverse complement strand
TACACATCTCTCGTATTGACATAGTGCAGCGTGTGTTCCTTAAATACGCACTTTCATCACTTAAGTTTGTTCATCCTATACCCTCACATAGATCAAATTGATTATTATTGGGTCTAGAAACATTAGATTATCGTCGTTGATTTCAAGCTGCATTTTTTGTCTATGATATAATTACTGGAGGTATCGACTGTCCAGATTTGTTATCGCAAATCAAATTGTACCACCTAGAATTAGAATACTTCGTCACCATAATATTTTTTATATTCCATACCATCGCACAAACTATGCCCAAAACAGTACTTTAAATCGCGTGTGTGCCGATATAAATGCTATTATCGAAATCTATAATATTAATAGGCTAGGCGATTTCTTGTGACCGATGTTTTGTTCTACTGTTTTATCCCGATTTTGACCAAAAGTATATTATTTAAAAGGTACTTCTTTTTAGCCGTTTTGCAGATTTACAGATTTTTAAATTTTTTCCTTTATTTTGACTAAATTGCATTTAAAATTGCTACTAACACATACATAAAATTATGCATATGCTATGTGTGTTTTATTAAATTTGTTAATTTGTTTGTAATAAAATGAGTTTGAAAAAATAAAATTTCCTACAATTTGCACTCGAATTTCGAGGGCTGGAATCTGCTAGTAGCTATAAATGGCATCCCAAGCCAGCTAATTGAGTTTTGCACATCAAAAGATTGTCTTAAAGTACTCCCCTTTACATTATTTAATTTTGCAAATTTTTGTACAAAAATTAATACATATGTAATTATTTTAATCATAGTCTGTAAGGAAATCATATTCCATTGACTAAAATAAATTAAATTACATAAAAAATTAAATTTAAAAAAAAAAATTAAATAGATGCAAAAGTACCAGGAATATAATTTTTAAATTTTACTTGAATCAAACAGGTCTTTTAATTATTTTATAAGACAATTCACAATTCAAAACTATTTAAATTGGTTTATGTCCAAAATTATTTTTCAGTTCAACACAATTATTTTTGTGAGTGAAGAAAATAAACTCATTTTTATTATATCTTAGTTTGACTAGTTTGTTAATCTACTGGTATTGAGCTTACTAGTCGATTAGTTTCATACAAATAAAACAAATTTATTTCATGCTTTACCCAACGTTTCGTCAATTAGTTGTTGACATCTTCAGGGGTGATTTATTTATTATAATTTAAAAAAGGTGGCTAATGTTATATTAAATTCATTTTTTTTTACAAACACATTAACAAATTTAATAAATACACACATACCATAGTTTAATTTGTATGTGTTAGTAGCGACTTTAAATGCATTTTGCTCCAAAAAAAATTGTAAAATTTAAAAATCTGTAAATCTGGTGGACAGGGAAAAAGAAATACCTTTCAAATAAGATACAATTGGTCAAAATCGGGTGAAAAAAAATCGGTCACAAAAAATCGCCTTACCTATTAATATTATAGATTTTGAATCCATTAAGTTTACAAATTACTCTCCTGAAATATTGAAGAATTCTGTTAAAAACTGTTGAGTTGGCTAACTGCTACTCGAAAAAGAACAGTCACTTTCCGTAAAAATGTACCAAAATATGCACTATATGAACTTTTATTCTTTAAGGCAAGTAGCGCCAATGCCAACAGATTTTTTCATCAATTAAATAATTCGAAAGCAGTATCTGTGTAAGATTATATGATTTCTATTTAGGTCGTTTTTTTCAATAACACCTGCAGGTGTTGTTATAAATATATCAGTCGATAAAAGATTTTTCCATTTATGCTTGAGCTCGAGTAATGGGGAGCTCTGGTCGCAATACATTTAATATGTGATCTAGATTTTAAGTAATGATTAACAAGTTTTGAAGATAAATCCACTTAATTTAGCCCATGACTTTTAGCAAAGCCAAAGAGTAGGTGAACTTCTCTTTATCGATTTAAATTGGAAGTTCTTTCTTTAAAATTATTTATAAGAAATTCCTTGAAGTGTTAATGATTAAAAATCATCGATTATTCATGTTCATGTTTGTGTAATCCTTTAAACCAATTTGTTCTGCTAACTTCTTGTGAATACTTTTTGTTCTTTTTGATTTTCCATAAACTAAATTTACCACAAAATCAACGCCCCCCTTTTTTGACCAACTTTCTATTACCTAAACCAAAAATAACATGATTTGCTACTTTTCCTTTTTGACATATCTTTTCATATAATTGATTTATCACAGATGACTTTTGGAAAAAAAGCAAAAAATAAACCCTTAGCTGTGTAATAGAACTGCAAAAAAAGAAACATTTAACAATCAAGGCGTAACAAATTATCTTTTTATAAGTCTTAACAAAAAATGTCCTGCTGCTAAATTTAATAGACAGATTTTTCTAATCATAAGAACAGAAGTAGGTTCTTTAGAAAAAAGGTACATTTTAAAATCGTAAATACTTTTTATGTCTCTTTTGCCTTGGCTCTGGCTTTGGCTCTTTGGCTTTGGTGTTAATTGTTTTTTAAAAGGTGTTAATTATTATCTAATAAAAATTTTTTCTTAAAAAAAGAAAAAAAAAATTGACACTAAACAGAACAAAAATCAATAAAAATTTTAGTTTGTTTAAAGATTTCAAAATTTAGTTTTTTTTTTATTGTATAATTTTAATTAAACTTTCCTTAAGGTTAGAAAAAGGCCAAATGATAAGATGTGGATACTTGACAAACCATAAAACTGAAATTTATGGATTTTTTTTTGTATTCTCTTTTTCTTGTTCATTGTATTCAGAAATGAAGTGTATTTTTTTTTATTTGTTTTCCTGAACTCGTGATAGATTCTTTCAGTGACTTGTTGACTGGTCCAGTAAGGCGTTAATTGTAAAGATTTCACTTTATTACTTTTATGTGAAAAATTTGTTTAAACAGGTACCCAAATCAATTGTTAGCTCGCGCCTAAAAAGATCTTTCAACAAATGTCATAAATTAGTTGCTTTCAATAATTCACAAAAATCACAGCAGTGACATTTTGGCACGGTATGGAATATATCCAACGAGTGTGCGATATAATAATAGCACAGTAGGGGATTTTTATAAAGTAGCAAAAAAATTAAAATTAACAAATATCTTTGGTCATTAACACAAAAGTTCACAACGAAAGATCAGCAAAAAAAAAGAAATATAGAAATTTAAAGATTCAAAAAAATAATAAAATAATAATAACAAATAAATAAGTAAATAATAAAATAGCATTAAATAAAATGTTGATTGATTGTTATATTTTGTTGAGAAGAACGAAAAAAAAATTATAAGAAACACTTTTTTTCTGAAAAGTGTGTGTATGTTTAAGTTAAAGGCGGAAAAAACTAAAAAAAAATTAAAGAAATTCACAAATGTCTTATTTAATTAACATACACTTGACAAGCTGTCATTATGTCAATATGGTTACAAAAAACAACAACAAAATACGACCACAAAATTCAATAACATGCAAAAAAAATATCTCAAGAAAATTGTAGAAATATAATTTTTTTTGTTGCTTTTTTTTGTGGCAATGCAAAACATTTCAAAACAATGCATGTCATTCATAATTCGAACTGAAAAGTATTAAAGACATATTGAGGGTGTTTTCATCATTATTATAAAATAAAAGCGAGTGTTTTATGAGACTTTGGATAAAAAATTAAAAAGAAAAATATAAAAAATAAATTATCAAAATGAAAAATTTTTTAATTTTAAAAATCTGTTTTTAACGATTTTGATAAAAATTTTTTTAGTTAAGTACTTAAAATATAATTTTGTATCTTACGAGGGCAATCCCAGAATAATCCGACATGAGATATAGATGGTGACAGTAGTTTGAAAAAAATTACTTGGGTGAAAAGTAACAACTTTCTAGAACATATGAAATTCAAAGCTTCCATTTGAAAGGGGTCAGCCCAACAAATATTAAAGCGCAGTTCTTTTATACTCTGGGAACTCTGTTCCTTCGCTTACGACTATAAAATATTGAGTGACATAGTTTAAATGAGGCTGTACGAACTCCCAAAATGAACACCGTAGTGGTCGACCAATTGAGGTAGCCACGCCTGAAACGGTTAAGAAAAATCCAAAAAAAATGGTATCGAATGATCGTCTGCTTAAGGTTCGTAAGCTAACTAGCTATAATGATGGGCATTTCAAAAAGGGCTATACATCCCATATTGACCGAAAATTTTCACATCAGAAAAATCAAAGTGTCGTTCAGATATTTGAATTAAATTTTTGGCTACGTGTCACCACAATAAGGCCGAGTTTTGGTATCGATACGTAACAGAGATTAGCAATGAATCGGTTTCTAGTCACTCATGAAATTTTCGGTATAAAATCAAAGAAATTCCACCACTCTAATGTAATAATACTGACAATAACTTTGATTTATAAGTATAAGTAGTAATAAATCAGCCCAATTCTCAATAACAATTCACTGGGAATTTTTTCCCTATTCTCTGTTCCCCTATTCTTAATAAAATCTACCCGGGAATTTTTCTCTTTTCCCTTTAACCTTATTCTAAAAGAACTTCGAAAATGGGAAACTCTTCCCCGCGAAAAAAGTAGCTATTCTGAATGTCAATAAAAGGAAGAATAATTTGGGAATAATTCCGCCAAAAAATTGCGAGGGAGTGCTGCGAAAAATTTAAGTATTTAATATTTTTATGAAAAATAGTAATATATCTGTGGTTTTCTAGAATAACCGCCTATGTCGATATAAAGACTTTAGAGCTCTTTATTTAACAGTCCTGTAGATAAGGCCAATAAATACTTTATATAAAATTTTGAGTAAAAATCTTAAGAGGAATAGATCCTAGAGAAGGACGAGAAAAACAACATTTAAATTACACTTAAAGTGTGTGCAGATAAACCAACTTATGTCGACAAACGTCGTTTTCTTTGAAAAATAAAACTACCAATGCAACCACCCATGTAGACATAAGTTGTTGTTTCTTGAAAAATGGATTTTTTTTTGGCGTCAACAAAAAGTAAACGGGACTTAGGATGAGAATATAACAACGTTTCAAGAATAATAGTGACAAAAAATAACAGAAATAAACACACAAGTTTTTTATAAGTGGTTTTACAACGAAAACTAATTCGAAATTATTTTGCATTTTTTTCATTAATAACAACGCATGTCGCTATCAAACGTAGGTTGACAGACGTCGTTAGTGCTGCAAATTAATTTAATAAACACTTTAGTTATGTCGTTATTTAAAGAAAAAAACTCAGAAATGGTCAATATATATTTTTTTAATTTAACACATGTAAAGAGCGTTAAAAACTAATATACTTGGCATCGTTAACTCAAAACTGACAATAATGGACATACGCGGTTATTTCAGAAAACCACAGATTTGTAAGTAAGAATATCAATGGAAATACAAAGTTAATTCTTTTTTTGTAAATGGGGATGTGATGGTTCTTCGGGACAAAAATAATACAAACAAGTAGTATATAAAAATATTTCGGACTAAGGTATGTTCATGGTATAATTTGTACCATTGCGATTGAAAAAGATTTTGGAAGATTTAGAGCCTTCGTTTAGTACAACGCAAATAAAGGATATTTCAAGAAATGAGACACCATCTTCTACGAAATACTGCAGGCCAATCAAATTTAAATCCAAAAAAGAAACTTATGATGCCGTTAACAAAGAAGTTACTGATATCAAGGCCCAAATTGCAACACTACAGCCAATACAACTACAGTAAGATGGGCAGCAAATTGAAGTAAGCTACCAATTAATGCTGACAATGATAGATGGAAAAGTAGGTCATACTTTGACTAACACGAAGATTGCATCCAGCTGCATTATATGCCAAGCAACATCAAGCCAATTAAACCAAGTCCCGATAAAATCATTAGACAATACTGATGCATATAAAATTGGATTATCTTCTTTTCAGATCTAGAAACAGCATCTGAAATAACAGGAGTAGATTTCAAATAATCGTAGAAGTACTTGCGTGCAATGACGAAATTGACTCTAGATAATTTAGAGATTATGTTAAAGAAACTGCATAAAAATGTACAATCAAGTAACCATGGAGAAATATGTCTGCAGAAGTTTTCAAAATCCTTTATCATGCAGAAGATGTCATTAAATATTATTTTATGCCACTTGGAAATCTATTAGAAGACGCTCGGGGAAAAAGGAATAAGGATTACAAATTTTATAGAGAGCACAATACTAGAAAAATTTCATGAAATTCCACAAATGAAGATCTATTTAACAAAATATTGGTAACGTCAGATCCGTTCATCTCCACTATTCGAAATCAATGAAAAGTTGAAAATCGGGATTAAGATGAAGAAATCAAAAAACTACAAAAGAACAGAAATAACACAGAACAAAATATGAAATATTTGGAATCAATATTTGAATCAAATGAATAATAAATTCAATTGCCATTCATTGTACGAAAAACATAGTATTAGTAAAAAATAATAATAAACGGAACCTCCAATTGCTACAAAAGCTATTGCGGCATTTATTTTTAAAAGGTTTTCTTACCCACATATGTATGAAATATCTATAACATTAATAGCTAGGCGATTTCTTGTGACCGATGTTTTGTTCTACCGTTTTATACCGATTTTGGCCAAATGTATATTATGTGAAAGGTATTTGTTTTTAACCGTTTTGCAGATTTAAAGATTTTCAAATTTTTTCCTTTATTTTGAGTAAATTGCATTATACATTGTTATACATATGCTATGTGTGTTTTATTAAATTTGTAAATGTGTTTGTTAATGAGTATGTTGTCTTCATTCACAATAATAATACCATAAAAGTATTGGTTTGTGAATTGGCTAAGTTCAAAAATAAAGTTGTCTAGAAATTGCACTCGAATTTCGAGTGCTCGAATCTGCCAGTTTTAATAAATTAGAAAGATTAAAAAACTAAAAACACATATTTTCATATCAAAATAAAAAAAAAAATCAGAATAATTGCGTTAATCTTCAGCAGATTTATTTTGCTATAGTTGACAAATTTTACAGCAAAAAAAAGATAAATTTTTCTGTAGTAACAGGAAGACTTTTAGATAAGTTTTTAAGTGTAAATGTTCATTGACTGTAAACAAATTTGCAAATTTAACAGCAAAAAATTTTTAATTCTTTAGTAGTAATAGCAAATTTTCCATTTGATTTTACTTTTTTATTTTTTTTTTTTTTTTTTGAGTGTAAAATTTTTTTTGAGTGTAACCATGAAAAAAATCCCATTATCGCAAAAAAATTTTATAATCTATAATATTAATAGGCAATGCGATTCCTTGTGACTGATGTAAGTTTCACAGTTTTACTCCGATTTTTACAAAAGATTTATCATTTGAAAGGTATTTCATTTTTGCTGTTACCCAGATTTACAGATTTCCCTCGTCTGGAATATTTTTTTGGAGTTACGATCATTTTAGTAAATAACATTTGACATTTGTTAATAAATAAAAAAATAAAAGACCCGCATAAAGTTAAAAAAATCAAAAGTTAAACTTTGGCGTAGAATTCCTTTTAAACTACTCAATCAATTTTAATGAAATCAAAACTCTTGGTTTTCTGGAATAACCGCGTATGTCCATTTTTGTCAGTTTTGAGTTAACGATGCCAAATATGTTAATTTTTAACGCTTTTTACATGTGTTAAATTAAAAAAAAAAAAAAAATATTGACCATTTCTGAGTTTTTTTTCTTTAAATAACGACGTAACTTAAATGTTTATTAAATTAAATGGCAGCACTAACGACGTATGTCAACCTACGTTTGATCACTGACAAATTATTTTCTCAGAAAACGACACATACGTTGTTATTAATGAAAAAAAATGCAAAATAATTTTGGATTATTTTTCAGTTTATAACCACTTATAAAAACTTGTGTGTTTATTTCTGTTACTTTTTGTCACTATTATTTTTGATACGTTGTTATATTCTCATCTTAAATCCCGTTAAATTTTTGTTGACGAACAAAAAAATCCATTTTTCAAGCAACAACATTGTATTTGTAGTTTTCATTTTCAAAGAAAACGACGTTTGTTCGACATAAGTTGTTTGATCTGCACACACTTTGAGTGTAATTTACATATCGTTTTTTTCGTCCTTCTCTAGGATCTATTCCTTTATTGCCCATATCTACAGGACTGTTATATAAAAAGCTCTAAAAACTTTATATCGAGCCCATAATTTTATATATAACATTTTTTGGCTCCCCTGAACATTTTGATTTTATGACATACGCGGTTATTCTAGAAAACCACAGAACTGACTCAAGTTAAACTAAATATCTATCCATTAAAAAAAATTACTAAAATATTTTGTTCGGTACAAAAGTTACAGAATTTTGGCCAATGAAAAATGATTTTCAGCCACTGTGCGTCGACCTCATACTCATACCCCATCCCAAATCTCTTTGATTCAAAAATCACATCAGTTTGATTTATAATTTTTTGGAAAATACTTATAGTAATTACAATTAATTCAACTCATTCAACTCATCCATGTACAAAACAAATAGATGTATACTTATTTACCTCTATCGGATTATTTAATATTTCCAAACTTGAAAAAATGATTCGGTGGCAAAAGATTGGCCAACAATGAAGGGCGAGGCCTGTGACTGATGGCTATTGTAAGGAGCTAGATAGTTCTTACTATAAACTGGACATCGAAGCTATTGAATATCGCTAGGGAAAAGTGTTTCGAGCTAGAAGGAGCTTATGTTGAGAAGTAAAGAAAATTTTTAGCAAATTTAAAGAGTTTTCTATGTCAGGTCGGGTTACTCTAGCAGTGCCTTCGTAAATATATGTATAAATGCTTAACTAGCAGACTCCAGCCCTCGAAATTTGAGCGCAAATTCTAAAAGTATGCTAATCAATTATAGCCAATTCACAAATCAACACAAAAAACAAACTCATTTTTATTACAAAAATATTAACAAATTAATAAATACACACATAGCATTGTATAATTTTATGTATGTGTTAGTAGCAACTTTAAATGCAATTTACTCAAAATAAAGAAAAAAATTAAAAATCTGTAAATCTGCAGATCGGCTAAAAAGAAATTCCTTTCAAATAATATACATTTGGTTAAAATCGGGATAAAACGGTAGAACAAAACATCAGTCACAAGAAATCGCCTAGCCTATTAATATTATAGATGTTAATGCTTACTGTTTCTAATAACGGACACCTCCCTATCGGAGTTGTCCTCCTCAATAGACGTTAACGGGAGTAATATTTATTCAATTTAATGATTCTCTTCAATCTGAGTTAGAGCGTTTTAATTAAACTAGCAGATCCCAGCTTTCAAAATTCGAGTGCAAATTATATTTTTTCATCTAATCAATTCAACATTTTTTAAATATCGATTATGGTCGTTATTGGTTTATGTCCAAAATTATTTTTCAATTCAACACAATTATTACTGTGAATGAAGAGAATGAACTCACAAACATAATTTTATGTATGTGTTAGTAGCGACTTTAAATGCATTTTACTCTAAAAAAAATTTAAAAATTGAAAAATCTGTAAATCTGCTGGACAGCTAGATAGAAATACCTTTCAAATAAGATACGTTTGATCAAAATCTGGAGAAAACTGTTTAACAAATCGGTGGTCACTAGAAATTGCCTTACCTATTAATATTATAGATATGATTTAAAATAAAATTGTATAAAGAATTTCTTATTTTTAAAACAAAAATTGCTATTGGGCAAATAAATCGAATGACAATGAAATACAATTTCAGGTTTTTAGATTCATATTAGACAAATTTAGATATGAAAAATATGAAAATGGGTTAAAAATTCAAAGTTTCAAAAATTTCGTTTTGAGAGAAACGTGTTTAAAATTTATGTTCAAGAAATATTGGGTTTAACGGCTGGGTTTAATGACCTGCAAAATTAAGAGCTTTAAAAAATTTCGTTCTAATATTTTGACATATTGCTGATGTGGACTTTTACTCCCAATTTGAGTAAATAAATTTTAATTTTTAAAGTTCAAAGCCGGGTGCCCTCCTTATAGTTTTTTATATATTTTTTTTTTTTATTATTTTGAAGTTATGTTTATTATTACCAGCCTCTCAAGGATATTTTTTGGAAATATTTTTTTTTATATATTTCTTTCATATATATTGTAAGAGTATGAAATATGTTTAACATTTCGAAAATGTGTACTTCATCATAACCTCATTATCAGAAGAGTTGCATGATTTTAAAAGATGTTTGTCTCTCGCTCCTCCAAAAAAGTGATGATGTCAGAATTTATGTTCAAAATAGGTTACATATGCAATTTAAATTCATTTCTTGTGTTTTTCGTTTGTTGCTGTTGTTATTTGTTGTTGATGTTTTTGTTTTTTTATTGAAATATCATATTACAAAACAAGCAAATGTACTTGACCAAGAAATAAAAAATAAAAAAAATATCACAAAACAAATAAGACACAGGACAACCCACAAAAATATGTTTTGGTTTTATTTTTTGTAGTCTTTTTTTCTTCTTTTTTTTTGTGAAAATAAATACACAATAACAATTTCAAGCGCCACTTTATGTTTAGGGTCATATTACCAAATGTGGGAATATTTATTTCTTAAAAAAAAAGGAATTTTATTTTGTGTTATTTTTCTACTCACCTCTGTCGACGATCTTTCCAAATAGATTTTTTCCTCTAAGGAAATTACGCGTTGAACAGTTCCAACGACGATTTCTGAATTGATGTTGACATTCACTTATAGCCAAATTGGCACCTTTAACCAAGGCTCCTAAAACACCCGGATTGTCACGCACCAAACGCCGTTGTTTTCTTCGTAATGTTGTGTGAATGGCTGGATCTACGTACATAATACCCGAACTAATGGGCGAAATGTTATTTGGTTCACCTACTTTAGCAATGCCCCTGTAGAAATGTAAAGAAATGTGAATTTCAAATAATTAGTTAATTACATTTATGCTTGAGTGATTTTAAAAATTTCTTTTGGAATTTTTGGTTTGTTTAGGAAAAGTTAGAAATTTGTTGGTTATTGAAGCGTTTTTTTTTTTTTTTTTTGAAAATAAATAAAAATTTAATTTTTTTTTTCGCTTATTTCTTACCCTAGTTCTATGAAAAGAAAAAATCTAACATAATTTATGTCTAAAGCTTTCTATTAGATCCGTTTCAACTATAATTAGTTTTCATTTTTATTATTTTGAAGTTAATTAATTGTTTTAAAACTTCTGTAATAATGTCTTGTTATCAGTTGCTACAACACAAACCCTAACTGAAACCACCTCACACGTTGTTTGTTTTGCTTGAATTTTAAATTTATTATATTATATTGTAATATATGGCCGCTGATCGTCTAAAAGCTAAAGATTTTATATGAACAGAGAATGGCCGTTACTATTGTTGCCATAGCAGCTCTGCTTGTTTTAATTCATTTTAAACTCAATCGCTTGGAGTTTGAGTTGACACGTTTGCAAGCTTTTATTATTTAAACATAAATAACAATAAAAACAAGTACATGAAATTGCAACAAAATGCAATCTGAAATGTAATGAAGCATTGCAAAATATTAAAGAGCTATGATACGATACGATGCTTTTTAGATTTTATTTCATTTCAATGGTTTTGTTTTACGATGATGCCTGCAACAATGGCTTAATACTCGAGGGGATTAATATAGAAAAACAAATAAAAAATAATCAACGGAATTGATAATAAATTTAAAGAAAAAATACAACAACAAAAAAAAAACTAGATTTACGGCCAATAATTGCTTTGCTATAAGAAAAATTGTTTTATTGATAAAAAAAGAAAATTTAAAAATTTTAAATTCAATTTTTTTAAATAAAAATTTATAACATTTTTTAAATGACAAATTTAGTTTGATAATTTTTTCTTTTTTTACTTCTTTTTCTCAAGTTTATGAACTTTTACCTTAATGCTTAGCTAATTATTTTAGTTTATATAATTATTTTTCTCTGGAATTTCTCGAAAGAAAAAAGAAAGCTTTTTTTTTGTGATATAAATAAACAACAAACGTTTATAGAATTTTTAATTAAATTTTTTTTTCAACATTTCATTACATTTCCAAATAAAAACAGCTTCCGTGGAGTTCATAACAGTTTCAACAAAAAAAAAAGAAAAAAAAGCAGCAGCATAAAAAGTCACACGTTTTTTTTTCTCAGTCTTGACTTAAAAAATACACTGTTTCTTTTAACGATCATGTTTCATGGCATGTGCTCACAGATGTTTCTTAACAATGTTGTCTTTTATGTTTTCTTTTTTTATGATGATTTTTCTCTTCTGTCTCAGTACGAAATATGGCTTAAACTTTTGTTTGTTTGCTTTTAAAATACTTTGTTGTATTGTGATCTCAAGTCATTCAAGCGGAAGTGCTAATTTTTAAAGGAAATATAAATCAATTTATTCTTTTTTATTAAAAAAAAAAAGAAATCCAAATTTTTATGTGGTTTAAATTAATTTTATTAAATAAACAAAAATATTTACTAAAAATAAAAATATAACTTACTTCAAAGTTATGAAATGAAATTGTTAAAAAAAAAAGACAAAAAACAAAAGACTTAAGACACAAACACAATGGTTGATATGATTTAAGAGTGTTATAATAAGACTTAAGCAACATACTTGATAGCTTTCTAAAACGGGTAAAAAAATGTAAATAAATTATTTTTTTCTGCCAATAAACAGAACTTCAGAATGTATGTTTTTTTCTAAGTTTTAACTTGTTTTATTTAATAAGATAATTTTTAATAGGCTCATTAATAAAATTAAGGGATTGTATTCTTTTTTTTTAGAGAAAATTACCAATTTCATTAATAAGATTTTTAAAATTTGAAAATTTTGGTTTTGTTACAATTAATTTTAAATTAATAAATTTACTAATGAGTATTTTTATGTTTTTATTTAAATAAATAATTTCTTCCACCTCGCAGTCTGTTTTTATTAATTTTATTTATTTATTTATTTTTTTTTTTATTAATTTAATTTTTAAAGTTAACAAAAATAGACCTCTAGCTGGAAGAAATAATTTTTTTTTTTAATTAATAAATTTAGTTAATGTTTGCGGTATAAAAATTAAGCTTTTCTATTAAAAGAAATTATCTAGAACCGAACAAAATTTTGAGAAATTTTATTTAATATTGTAAAACTCAAAAAAAAAAAAAAATATTAATAATAATGAAGAACCGAACAAAATTTTGAGAAATTTTATTTAATATTTAAAACTCAAATAAAAAATAATAATAATAAAGTTGTTATATATTTAAAAAATATCATTTAAAAGAAATTTTATATAAAAGTAGTCGAGCCTAAGGTTGCTTGTTTTTTTTTTTTTTTTTTTGTAATTTATTGAATATTTCTGTCTACTACGTAGACCATCATCAGTAATTTAGATAAAAAAATTACGACAAAATCCAAATATGCATTTAATTAAGTTTGTGAAATATCCCCCACCGCCAAACATGTTAGCTCTTCGTTTCCATTAGAGCGAAAAAAAAAAATTAAAACAAATTTTAAATTATTATATTAATTTTTTTATTATTATAAATCTTAAAAACTTCGGAAATTCCTTATTAATTTTTAATTGTTTAAAGTTTGTCCCAAAATTTAATCTTAATTGTAAATTTGGTTTAGTTTTGAGAATTTTTTGAAAAATGTTATAAAATTAATAATAATCTTCTATTTATTGAGATAATATTTTTTTTATAATATAATTTCACCATATTCCAACTTACCACCACATTGAACCTCTCCCCCGTCCAGGTTTGTGTTTAGCTTCGGCTTTTATCACGACTAAACTGCTGCCCACCAATATGATCAATATTCTTAATATTGCGTATAAATCCATTGTGTGCTTCAGTTTTTTTTTTTTTTTTTTTGTTATTATTGTTAAATTTAAATTAATTTTTTTTTAATGTGGCAATTTTTTTGCTGGGTGTTATGCAGCAAAAATAGCCCAAGTTATGTGTTTATGCAAATACTTCTTTTGCTTGATACCAGCTTCCGACAATTTGTTGAAATAATCAATTTAAACGGTATAATTTTTTGAATAAACACTTGTTTGTATTCATAAGTAATTGTATAAATTTTTTATTTTATATATTTTTTTTGTATTCATTTAAAGCAATTTCATGTTCAATTTGCATATTAAATTTTGTTGTGTTACAATTTTTGTTTGAATTTCTATTTATTACACACTTAATAATTTTTTAAAAAAGCGACGGTTGATTTTATAAATTCATTATATTTTTTCTTAAACATATTATCCAAATTCCGGCACTTATATTTATTTGTTTTTTTTTCTCTATTCAGTTGTTCAATCTTTATATAGGTACCTACATATATTTTTTTTTTTTATTATTAATTAATTGAAGTTAATCTTTTTGTTAAATTTTCTTTAGAAAACAAAAAACTTTTCAACAATCAGTCACGAGTTAACATGTATTTCTGTGTTACCCGGTTCAGTGCTAACATTAAACTGAATGTGTTCGAGTTCTTTTGCTACACTTCAATATCTGTCGTTTTTTTTTTTCTTGTATTGTATGTTTTCATTTCATGTTTTGTTATGTTTTCACATCGTTGTCGTAGCGCAACTCATCTCTTTGCTTGTGCTGTGTTTTGTTGTGATGATCGTCACATTTACTTGACTAAAACAAATACTACACATAAACAACAAAACTAACATTAAAAATATATTCTACAACAATGTGAGAGTATGTCTAGAGATAAAATATAAAACGCCCTTTATTTTTGCTCGCCGTGTTCAGGCGTCAGTAAGCGAGAAAGAGATAGTGTTTTCTATAAAATATATGGTGGGTTTTGTCTCTCTTTGAAAGAGAGGAAATACTGCAGAAGTAAATAACAACTATTTATATATTGTCTCTTTGTGGTAATATAACCAATAAGAATTGAATAAACATGATCAAGCATGTATCAATATGTTTGTATACATATTTATATCGTTTAACGAAGGAGAAAATTTTGTTAAATAATATAAAAAGAGATATTAAACTACAGTTGTGAGCAAAAAAAGTGCCCATTAAATAGAAATTTGATTTGAGAATTCTTTCAAATAACTATTTGTTGTTATATACACATATATAAAAGTTTATTTGTTAGATTTTCAATCAATATAAGTACATTACACGTAAATTTTTGAGGTTAGCTAGAAACTAAAATTGTCTTTTAACTAATCATAAAATAGGACTATAAGCACTAGCTCGATGGATGATTTGGACATTTGTAAAAGTATACCATATATTTCTAAAAAAAAGGGCAAAATATAAATAAATCAGGGATCGCGGGGTGAGAATTGTAATTTAATACATAACTTTTTTTATTATACAAATCGCAGTATTTTCTATAATTAAATTTCAATATATACAGTTGGCCAACAAAGTCTACATACAGCCATGTAAAAAGCAACTCTAATGAAACTAAGGCAGTTTTGAAAGTTTTTATCTATGTAGCTTACAGCAATTTGAAAAGATAATAGAAACGGTATGTTGTTTATTTTCTCAGTTTGTTGTGTGCAGTTACTAATAAAATAGTAATTAATGTACAGAAATTAAAGCACAGAAATTTCACAAGACATTAGAAAATTGATTGTAAGTTTACGAAATGCTAATAAATCGTACGAAGAAATTTCAAAAATTGTTGGAAAAAGTTGTTCTACTATTCAAACTGTTATAAAAATTTATAATAGGTATAAAACAACTGCAAGTGAACGTCGTTCTGGCAGACCGAGTAAGCTTTCTGAACGTGAAAAACGTGATGAGGTCCGAATTGTACGAAGAAATTTCAAAAATTGTTGGAAAAAGTTGTTCTACTATTCAAACTGTTATAAAAATTTATAATAGGTATAAAACAACTGAAAGTGAACTTCGTTCTGGCGGACCGAGTAAGCTTTCTGAACGTGAAAAACGAGATGTGGTCCGAATTGTTGCTACTGAACCAAAAACTAGTGCAGTTAATATAGCAAAAGAACTCGGAAAATCGAAGCAAATTAGTATTAATCCCGAAACCATTCGCAATGTTTTGAGAGCAAACGATTTCCATAGCCGAATCCCAAGAAAAAATCCATTCATAAATCAAATCAATATGACAAAAAGACTCGAGTTCGCAAAACAAAAATGACGGTCTCGATTACTGGAAAAACATTGTTTTCAATTTATTTGGTTACGATGGTAAGCAAAGGGCTTGCGGAAACCTAACACAGCGATGGAGATGCAGAATTTATTACCAACAGTAAAGCACGGAGGAGGATCTGTCATGGTATGATTGTGCATGTCAGCTGCTGGAGTGGGAAATCTAGTCTTTGTTGAGACTATAATGGATCATTATGTTTACTTGATCCTATTGAAAGCCAATCTGAAGTCTTCTGTTGCTAAAATGCCTTTCATTTAATTGGATTTTTCAGCAGTATAACGATCCGAAACACACAGCTCACATTGTAAAGGACTGGTTACTTTACAATGTCCCAAAACAGTTGCATTCACCTCCTCAATCACCGGATATAAATTCAATTGATAACCTGTGGGATGAATTAGACCGACGCGTTAGAAAAATAAAATATCTAACAAACAAGACCTTAAAAGAGCTTTACATGAGGAATGGAACAAAATATCCGCAGATGTCAGAAAAAAATTTATTTTCTTCTATGCCCAGATTTATACAAGCGGTGCTAGAAGCTAAAGGCGGACCAACAATATATTAACTTTTTGCTATCCTATTAAATCTTCTTAATATATAAAAACGTTGGTGCGTATGTTGGTACTCTAATAACTGTTGAACCACTAATGCTAGCGACTTCGTATTCATATCATATGTTCCTTTGGTTCTCCGATTTGCATAAATTTTTTTTGTACCCGATAGGTGGCGCTGGGGTCGAGATTTCCCAAAAAAATTTATTTACGGTCCAATTTAGCTCAAATTCGCAACATATATTATGTACATAAAACTAAAGTTGCTGACAAAGTTTTTCACCTGTAGGTGGCGCTGGTGTTAAAATATTCAAGAAAACGTATATTTTTTTCAGTCATATTCATAATATTATTAAATGCAATGTATTTAAGGCACAGAATCTTCTGAATAGCTTTTCGGGTGACACTGTAGTCTGATATTTGATTTTTGATCTGTGGGCGGAGGAGCATGGCGAAATCAAATTTTAGTATTGTACCTAGATATTTGCTAAAATTTTCGAGGGAGTTCGTGCTTTACTTTTGCCCGACACTCGGTATTAAAATTTTGATGCAATATAAAATCCAGATGTTTTCTTCGGGCCAGCAACGCGGACCGGACTTAGCTAGTAGTTTATAAAAACAACATGTATATTGAACTGTATGTAAATTTTTTGAGTTTTTTTTTTATCTTTGAAAATTTTTAATGAATTTTGAATGTAATTAATCGTTTAGGTATAATCAAATATAAAATAACCAATTTATCCAGTTTTGATTTGTGTATGTAGACTTTGTTGGCCAACTGTATGTATAAATTGAGAGGTTAAAAAAAGTAAACATACATATTATTCATATTAAAAGTTTTATTAAAATTATGTAATTAACACAAAACCAAAAATAAATATAAGGAATTCAAGAATTATTTAATAATAGCTGAAATCAATAAAAAATATTAAACAAAAGTAATACAAAACAGAAATAAATGCACTTTATTTAGAAAATGGTCAATAGTTACGTGTCAGAAATAGTAAACAGCAAACAAAAGAAAACTTTTTAAATTTTTTAATATTTGGTTTATTTTTATTTATCATTAAGCACCTCATTTAGTCTTCTAGCTGTCGACTCGACAAGTTTTTTTGTTATATCGGGGAAGGTTTGCTCCATTTTTCTTTTAGATCCTTCTTTAAGTTTGCCTTGCTTGATTTAGCCCTTCGCATTATTTTTCTGTCAAGATTTTCCCGTAGATGCTCGATCGGCTTAAGGTCCGGGTACTGTGGATGATGATCAAGTGTCTTAGGAGTTCGGTACAGTATCCAATATTTCACAATTTTAGACGTATGGCTAAGTAATCAATTTTCTTCATAGTGGAGTTAATAAAAAAACAAGATTACCAACACCTGTTGCCGTCATATAGCCCCAAATTATAACTGAACTTCCACCGTGTTTGACAGTGTTGGTAACATACTTTTTTTTGAAGAATTCATTCTTAGCACGCTATTTTTTTTCGCTCCGAAAAGTTCTAATTTGCTCTCATCTGTATAATATGTTTTCCCAAAAAGATAGAGCCTAATTTTTAGAGCCTTTTTATCGAAATTTATTAGCTTGCTCTGATTCGCCTTGGATATGTATGGTTTCTTGCATGGGATCCTTCCATGTTAACCATTTTTGTGAAACAATCTCCTTACCTTACTCGAATTTACTGGTTGGCCTTATGTCTGCGTTATGTTTTCTGATAATTTAACTGCACTTTAGGCTGCATATGTCTTTACTTCTCTTGCTACAGCTCTAACTTCAGTACCACTAAACAGCTTTGAGCATCCAGACCTTGGTAAATCTTCACCCTGATAGTGTTTGTCTTATTAATGAACTTTTTTTTTATTACGCAGGGGTTCCTACCCAAAATGTTGCCAATTTCACGAGGGGATTTACTTGTCTCTTTTAAAGCTAAAATAATTTTTCGATTATCAGACGATGTTTGCTTTCCCATAGTGAGATTAGTTTCTTTTACTTCTTTTTAGTTTTACTTATAAGTACAAATCAACTTAAAATGATTTCTAGTAAGCTTAGTAAGTAAGTAAGTTTAGGTTCTTCCCCGATATATAAAAAAGCTTAGTAAGTGTTACCATTGTTTACTTTTTCTTGACGCGTAAAATCTGATTAATTTTCGCTTTCGAGAGATTTGTGTAATGTTCGCACTTGATTGGATTTCATGTTTTATACTAGTGTATCTCTAATCCCTGTAGTAGTAAACTCTGCAATATTGCTTTTTATCGTACGTCAATAATAACTTGGATATAAGACAATTTAAAGATTAAGAATTGCTGTTTAGTTTTTTTTTTAGGCTCACAGTTGGTATAATTATTATGCCCTGTCGTGCTTCGCAACGACTTACCAAGACGTATTGACATGTATGTTTTCATAACCATTTTTTCCTACATTGCATTGCACAATTAGAACATTTTATTTAATTTATTTAATATTTTTTTTATACATATATTTTTTGTTTTTTGTTTTTTCATTCCGTGCAAAAATTATAAAATTTTCCGGCATTCTTACTCTGGAGTAAGCTACAACTGCCCATGAGAAAAACATGGATTTTCCAAATTAAATCTAGCAACACTCAGTGGTTGGCCTAGAATTTGGATTATTATTTGGCCTTTTTTATTTTACCGATTTTTGTTTTTGGCGATTTCTGATTTTCGTGATTTTATATTTTGGAGAATTTTTATCTTGAAGAATTTTCATTTTTTTTTTTTTTGGCGATTTTAGGTTTTCGCGGTTTTCGTTTATGGCGGTTTTTGACTTTGGAAATTTTTGATTTTGGCGATTCCGCCCATTTTTTCGACGACTACACACATTGGTAATTAATGTACCTGTCAAAAGTTTCAAGACTGTCGCTTTCAAAGTACTTTATATCTTTTTTGAATGAGAGGTGCCACGCCCACTTACCCACTCCCGCCCATTTTTGTCTGACTACTCACATTAATATCTGATGGACTCTTGAAAGTGTCAAGGCTTTCTCTTTTATAGTACTGCTGCTTTTTGATATTATATATTTATTTTTTATGGGCGGTGCCAAGTCCTCTGCCCGATCGCGCCCATTTTTTGTTCGACTAATCATATGGATATCTTATGGGTTTACGTAGTACTCCATATAAATAACATTCAATATCTGTGGTCACAAGCAATAACCGCCTAACTCGAAAATCATGCTTTTGAGAAAAATAACGTTTTATATAAATGTAATGGGGCTTAATTGCGACTTAAGTCAGTATATTTTTATTAATAATTTTTTAAAAAACAATGTTAGAGAAATGAGGATTTCAAGTAAATATAAAGCGTTGTTTGTATAATATGATAGCATACATAACTCAAATCATTCTTAAGTCGACTTAGACGGTTATCACTTGTGACCACAGATATTTACTTTGTATGTGGACTATTTACATCAATAGCAAATGGCCTCTGAGAAATTTGCAAAGCGATCTCTGTCATAGTACTCGAGGTATATGATATTGACCTCACATAAATTTTTCAAAGCTCTCCCTTTCATAGTACACAATATATTTGATATTAAAAATTCTCTTTGTATGGGAGGCGCGACGGCCACTAAAAATATAAAAAATTTATAGCCTTTACTTCTTTCCAGATACACAGTATCGTCCAGCTGATCAAGATTATAATTATTTGCATTTCCAATAACGAGAGTTGTCAAAAAAATTCTATTACATTTCCTTTACAAGGATTTCTTAGTTAAACATTGATTCAATATCAGTTATTTTCGATCAAAAAAAAAAAAAAAACGAAATTGCAATCATCCTACACTACATAATAATTCGAGATGATTTTCACGTACATACTGAAACCGTTTACTTCAACCGTTGCCTTCAATCATTTATCCACTTTAATTAAATTGTTAAAGCTAGATTAAGTAAAAAAATCTAATAGTTTAATTCAATGCTATTTTCTTTTCTGAGAAAAACAATTCTTCCGAACACAGGGTACCTGTGTAAACATCTAGTGACTTAAGATTTTTTTATGGCACTTTTTTAAAATCAAACAGAAAGTGTCATCTATATATCACTAAAAATATTTATTATTTCAACTGGTTAATTTTAAATTTTTCGTTTTTCAATTTTTATTTTTAATTTTTTCTTTCTCATTTTTCGTTTTACATTTTTCATGTTTAATTTGTCATTCTACATTTTTTATTTTTCATTTTTTATTTTTCATTTTTTATTTTTCATTTTTCAATTTTAATTTTTCATTTTTTATTATTCATTTTTATATTTCAATTTTTATTTTTCATTTTTGTTTTTTCATTTTTCGTTTTTCATTTTCCATTTTTTATTTTTTATTTTTTAAAATTTTTTTTTTAATTTTTTTAATCTTTTTTTATCTTTTTTTATTTTTTATTTTCCATTTTTCAATTTTCATTTTTAATTTTTAATTTTTAACTTTTAATTTTTAATTTTTAATTTTTAATTTTTAATTTTTAATTTTTAATTTTTAATTTTTAATTTTTAATTTTTAATTTTTAATTTTTAATTTTTAATTTTTAATTTTTCATTTTTTACTATTCATTTTTCATTTCTGTTTTTTCATTTTTCATTTTTCATTTTTATTTTTCATTTTTCAATTTTCATATTTAATTTTTTATTTTTATACCCTATACCACTATGTGGTTTGGGTATAATGACTTTGTGCTGCTGTTTGTAACAACCAAAAATATTTGACCTAGACCCATCTTTAATTATACCGTTCGAATCAGAATCACTTTCTGAGTTGATTTAACAATGTCCGTCCGTCCGTCCGTCCGTCCGTCCGTCCGTCTGTGTGTCCATGTAAACCTTGTAATCAAACTGCAGGTCGCAAATATGAATATATTTTGATGAAATTTGGTATATAAGCTTTCATCGGCCATGGGATGAACGCTATTGAAATTGGTGAGAATCGGTCCATGTTCAGACCTAGCCCCCATACAAATTACCCCTATGAAATCGACATAAATTGTCATAAGATCCAAATTGACATATAGATCTTACTCATATTGGGTTTATATGCGTTCATTACATCCATTAATGAGTAGTCCAGAAATTATGCCTGTGGCCCCATATAGAGCTGCTTCCCGATTTTCACTTAAATCTATGAAAAAACAAAAATATTGAACTGATTCTTCTCAAATTTTGTTTGTATATATTTTTGCAAAATACAAGAGACTTTACCAAACATGATCAGGATCGGTCCATTTTTGGACCTAGTCCCCATATAGATATAGCATCCGATATAAATTTTTTATATCTCTGCAGCCAAAAAAAATTAATAAAAATCCCACTCAAATTTGGTTTTTGCTTATTTTCTATGTCCAGTTAGTTGGGCCTAAGAGATAGGGTTTCTAAACGCATGGTATAGGGTATCGTATAGCCGGTCTAGACCGACTATAATTTTCTTACTTGTTCATTTTTTATTTCTTATTTTTTAATTTTTATTTTTTATTTTTCATATTTTATTTTTAATTTTTCATTTTAAATTTTTTAATTTTTCATTTCCTATCTTTTATTTTTAATTTTTCATTTTTTATTTTTCATTTTTAATTTTTTATTTTTAATTTTTCATTTTAAATTTTTTAATTTTTTAATTTTTCATTTTTTATTTTTCATTTTTAATTTTTTATTTTTAATTTTTCATTTTAAATTTTTTAATTTTTTAATTTTTCATTTTTTGTTTTTCATTTTTCAATTTTAATTTTTCATTTTTTATTTTTTATTTTTTATTATTAATTTTTTATATTTCAATTTGTATTTTTCATTTTTGTTTTTTCATTTTTCGCTTTTCATTTTTCGTTTTTTATTTTTTTGTTTTATTTGTTATTTTTTATTTTTAAATCTTTTTTATTTTTTATTTTTCATTGTTTTTCATTTTTCATTTTTTATTTTTTGTTTTTTATTTTTTAATTGTTATTTTTTAATTTTTATTTTTTATTTTTCATTTTTCAATTTTCATTTTTATTTTTTTATTTTTCAATTTTTATTTTTTATTTCTTATTTTTTAATTTTTATTTTTTATTTTTTATTTTTCATTTTTTATTTTCATTTTTCATTTTAAATTTATTAATTTTTTAATTTTTCATTTTTTATCTTTCATTTTTAATTTTTCATTTTTTATTTTTTATTTTTTATTTTTCATTTTTCCTTTTTTTATTTTTAATTTTTCATTTTTCATTTTAAATTTTTTCATTTTTAATTTTTTATCTTTCATTTTTAATTTTTCGTTTTTAATTTTTTAATTTTTCATTTTTTATTTTTCATTTTTCAGTTTTAATTTTTCATTTTTTATTATTCATTTTTTATATTTCAATTTTTATTTTTCATTTTTCATTTTTGTTTTTTCATTTTTCGTTTTTCATTTTTCATTTTTTATTTTTTATTTTTTAATCTTTGTTATTTTTTATTTTTAATTTTTCAATTTTCATTTTTAATTTTTAAATTTTTTAATTTTTAATTTTTTATTTTTCATTTTTAATTTTTAATTTTTTATTATTCATTTTTTATTTTTCATTATTGTTTTTCATTTTTCATATTTTATTTTTTTATTTTTCATTTTTCATTTTTAATTTTTTATTTTTTATTTTTTATTTCTTAATTTTTAATTCTTAATTTTTTTTTTTATTTTTCATTTTAATTTTTTATTATTCATTTTTTATTTTTCATTTTTGTTTTTCATTTTTCATATTTTATTTTTTATTTTTCATTTTTTATTTTTTATATTTTATTTTTTATTTTTCATTTTTCATTTTTAATTTTTTATTTTTCATTTTTTATTTCTTAATTTTTAATTCTTAAATTTTATTTTTCATTTTTTATTTTTAATTTTTCATTTTAAATTTTTTAATTTTTCATTTTTTATTTTCTATTTTTAATTTTTATTTTTTCATTTTTGAACAGGTTATTACATATCATAATTTTTTCACCAATACATTCATAAGTCACACCGATGTTATCTTACGTCTCACATATTTTTGTGATTGTATTGTGAAATAGAAATTTACCCCCCTGCGCGTATAGATATTTACACATCAAAAAAGGCACATTTTATTTAAATTTTTTTCAACAAGTGTATTTTATTATATATTCTGAATAAAAAGTTCAACCATGTTTTATGCGTTCTGAAGGTGTTATTGTTACAAAGTACAAATAATTGGAACAATTGCCTATTTTTAAGTCATAAGGTGAGAAAATTGCAAAACGGAAGATTAATTGGTTAATATTCTGACCCCTTGACCTGCAAGAAGTCAAAAGCCCCATTTTTTTTTTAAATTTAATAAGGTAATATCTTTTTGAAAAAATTATGAAGAAAATGCGCATATTTTTTATCAGAAAAGAAAACGGCATAAAGAAAAATTAGTTCATGAAGGTAAAGCAACATCACATAAGCAAAGTAAAGTTACTCAATTATCGAGCACTTATTAATAAAAAAAAGTCTTCAGCAATAGAGTAACAACAGACAAGAGTAATTAATGCCAAGAAGAAATTGTCTAAAAGAAGAAATTATCCATAGCTGGCATTACTTTAACAAATTTTGATCCAAAATATTTGCAATGATGATGTCATAGCTCGAGCAAAATTTCAGTTTAACCTTGCTACAGATTTACCTATGAGCAAAGATTGTAAATATTTTCTGTGGCTACTATTACATTCCACATGACTGTAACAAGAAACATAACAACATAAATACTTACATACATGTCTGACATCTTACTGACATAGAATAGATTTGCTGAAATTATGATTTTATTTTTTTTTTATTCAACATTTTTCTCCCAATTAATTTTAGGTTTAATCATTTAAGAGTATTTTGTTGTAGTAAAAATTTTGGATAGATCTTTAACAATTTTCGGAGTTAAGCGAACAATTCGGAATAAGATTTTGTTACTCTCTTCTTGCATGTATCTTTATATATCTTCATAGTTCTCCTTCTCTATATACCTACACCTTAATATATAAATTTATATCATAATATTTTTATATATACTAAACTATCGTCTCTCTTTCTCTTTTAGCTACCTTAAGACTTCATTATGATATTTTATTTCTTAAGCTAATTGGATTTTTTTATATATATATCTCCTTCTTCTTCTCCCTCTCTCTCTCTCTCTCTCTCTCTTTCTCTCTGTTTCGCTTAACAACTAACTCTGTCTATCTTTTGCTGTGAAGAAAAAAAGTTAAACCTTTCTTTTCATTAATAAATACCTTCTTTAATTTACTAAATAGTCGTATTAGTAACTACTACTCCAATAACATACGGCACATAACTTTATTGGCAATTAAGAATGAAAAGTTGAAAAGTAATTTTAATTAGGTTTTGTTCGTTCTTAAGACCTTCTTTAAATTTAGCAGAGATTTTCTGTTAATTTGTTTGAAATTTCTTCTTTCTGAGCCATTAAAATATATTTTATTTTTTTATAGTTTATTAAGATGTTTGTCATAATTGTTTTTTAATGTTTTAATTACCTTTAACTATTTATTATTTAGAATTAACTCTATGTATTTATGACTTTAATGCTTCAAGAGAATGTTGTTTCCTTTTTATTAATTAGACATCTTAAAATACACGAGAAAATAAAATACATTTAGGCGTCTTTTCCATGAAGTTTATCTTAATTTTTTTTACTATTAAGATTAAAAAGTCGTAAAGTTCTGAAAATTAACATCTTCAATATATGTAAGTAGCTCGTCATGCTACTTATTAGAACATTTTTAAGTGAGTAACTATTTTAAACAAGACACAGACTCTAGCGTGTGACTATAAAATTATGAATTTTTACTATGCTGTCAATGAATCTATTTATTTAAGTATTGTTTTGGTTATGAGAAAGATTTCTTAATTACATTATCTTCATAAACTCTTCAAATGATTCTATTCAAAATATGAACGTGTCTTGATTCATTATTTTTGAAGATTCTCGGTTATTTATTTTCAAATTATGTACCAGAAAAACCTTTGCACAATCCATTCAAATCTAATAATGCCTGAAATAGAAAAAAGTAAAGTAATATTTTCTGTTTATCGCCTACGAATAAAAAAAACTAATTTCTCTTATAAAAGAGAAAAAAAAACTAAAAAATTTCTTAAAAATTCAAATTCCGGGTAACTGAGTTTTCCCGGTTAATTGAATGCTGCATAATCGGGCTTTTACTGTACATTAAACTTACTGTACATTAAATTTTGTTATTGATGGAGTCGCATCTAATGAGTTTGAGCTTAATTCAGCGGTACTCCAAGGTTCCATTCTTTCACCTTCTCTTTTTCTTATCGTTCAGAACAACCTTCTTGGTCAAACTTTAAACTCTATAAACTCTTTCGCAGATGACAGCAGCGTTTGTCATTCATTTTCCTTTAATTGTAGGCCAAGCCTCTTGGACGTTGGGGGGCAAAAGGCGGACAATGAATGATACACTCAATCAAGACCTGTTAACAATCTCTGAGTGGGGTAAAGCGAATAGGGTTGATTTTGGTGCGCTTAAGACTCAGTGTTTATGTTGACCCATAGGGCCATGGATTCAGCAATGTTATCTGTATATATGGATCCTATAGGTATTGAGGAATCCGGATACTTTTGATATTCTGGGTATGAGAATTCAATGTGATGTTCATTGGAACGACCATGTTTCTCAAGTGTCGAAAGAAGCATTCAAGTGTCTTGGTTTTCTTCACTCCTTCTGATCTCCTTAAAATCTATACCACTTACATCCAACCGAAAATGGAATACAACTCTCAAAATAGACTTTGGAGCTATTGGACCGTGTGCAAAGGAGGGCGTTGTTGCTCAGCAATGACGGTAGGGTATCCAAATCTATTGACTCATTGGATATGTTCCATGGATATGTTCTTCTGAAATTTGCGAACTTATTCCAAGTGCCCGAGTTTCTGTTTACTCTACCCGCTTCTCTAGTAGATTACATCCGTTTGTAGGCTATTGTCCAGTTGACCGCACAACGCATTACAGAGGGAATTCGTTTATCAGTGGAATAAACTCCCCGCACAGGTCTCTCCTGACACTTATAATCTAATAAAATTAAGTCAAATATTCACATATTCCTCCTTCCCATAGCCTATTTTCGTGAGATCAACACAATGCACTGCATCTGTAGAGGGCATCCCCGGAATGTTGGTCAATAAATAAAAAAAAAAAATAAGTAAAGAACTCCTTATGTCAGCAGCATGTATGATTTTGCTGAGGTTTTTGTACTTTTAAATGACCAACCATAAACAATATTTGTTTCTCATTACGATGAGTAATAACAAGATTGTGACCTTGAAATCAGTGTATCGTAATATTTCATTCATTAAGCGATGTCCGCCGGTCTGCCTTTCAACATATTTCCGGAATTTCGTGAGGTTTTAGCAGGCACAAACTTCAATTGTTGAAAGTAGTCTCATAGAAATCTAATTCTATAAATTATCTTATAATCCTATAAGATGTTCAAAAATCAGATATTATTCTAGTAAAGCAAATATAGAGTTATTGAGGTGAAATAAGGTACATGAGTGCAGACCGTAGGAACCTAACAAAATTTTATAAGCTTAGACCCAACCCTCATACGAATAATCGCTCAGGAATCTATCCGCTGATAGTTGATACGCGTATGACCATAATTTTAAATATGAACCGAGTAAGTCTATGTTTATAAAGCACGAGTACGTAGTTTTCAAGTAACACAATCAAATCTGATCTTAAAAATTATATCCGCTAACTGTTTTATATAACGACCTTACAGAGTTTGGCTGGTAAATAGAGCTTTATGGGACTTAAACGATTTCCTGGAACTTATAATAGGGAATCATAAAAAAAAATATCAGAACTTTTTTCGGAACTTTGAATTATCTTCGCACCAATGATTTTGATGTCATTTTCTATTTTTGAAGTAATCACTGAATCACTTAAAACATCGTAACCATTTCTATGCAGCTTTCTCTTTAAAGTTTTAGTGGCTTTAGTTGGAAAATATTTGGAGGGGGTTGCATTCCTTGAGCATAATTTAATTTTTTTTTTGTCGTTTGAATCTTTAAGAAGACCCTAACTCGAGCTAGAAAATTGAATTGTCTCGTGATGTTATTATTCTATACATTTGATCAGTTGATCTTCCTTCATATCCTATGAGATCAGCGTTTATTAAGTCCTACTCTCAAAAGTAGGTGTAATATGTTGAATGCGTTTTTCGTGTATAATGTGATTCATGGAAATGTTTGTTCTATATAAAAATAACATTCAACATTTCTTAGCGAATGATTCGTCGTCATTATTAACCACTTTGTATTATTTTCAGCAACTTAATGCTTATTCAACAGTTACAAATGTCAATAAACATAATACTATAAATTTCTATTTTTAATGATTTTGCTAGTGACATACAGTAAGTGACACTACATTAGAAACTTTTACAAAATTCTGAATTTGCTAAAAAGCCCTAAAATTCTGTTTTTTTTTTGCGACATCACTCTTTAGGGTATTTTTTTATCAAAAGATAACAAATTTGTTAAAAAAAAAATACAATAAAAAATGGATGACAAAACAATGGAAAGTTTTAAACTTCTCTATCAGAGTTGATTACAACAACAAAAATAGGAGATGGTATGCAAAATCTTAACCGTTATTCAAATATTTATAGTTTCTGACATTTTCTTTGAACTATTTCTTAAATACAATTAATCTTATAATTAATTATTATAAAATAATGGCAACGATAAAGTTTTGTGAAGCGTTAAGAAACCAGAATAAGATATGATATTACTGCTGGTCTTTGTGAGAAATGTCCTATGAATAAATCCATATTTTTAAAAATTATCACAAATATCGTCTAGGAGGTACGATAACGACTCAGCATTCTGGTGAGAGGCCTCTTGAAACGAGTCAAAGACAGGACAATTTAATAACACGAGGCCAATAACAATATGAAACTAAAACAAGTAAGAAAATTATAGTCGGTCTAGACCGACCATGTGATAGCCTATACCATGGTTTAGAAACCCTATCTCTTCGGTCCAACTAACTGGATATAGAAAATAAGCAAAAACCAAATTTGAGTGGCATTGTTATTATTTTTTTATTGGCTGCAGATATGAAAAAGTTCATATCGGGTGCTATATTTATATGTGGACTAGGTCAAAAAATGGACCGATCCTAACCATATTTGGTAAAGTCAATTATATTTTTAAAAAATATACAAAAACCAAATTTGAGAAAAATCTGTGCAATATTTTTGTTTTTTTTTTTAAAGATTTGAGTGAAGATCTGGTAGCAGCTCTATATGGGGTATTAGGTATTATTTTTGGATTGCTGATTAATGGATACAATAAACACATACAAACCCAATTTTACTCAAGGTGTGTTTACACTATGTGTATTTTCCGTGTGTAAATTCAGTTTTACGATCCAGACGTAATTCCGTGTGTGTGTGTCAAAATTGCCGTTTTACATACGATTCATAATTTTTGCGTTCAAACGTGCATATGTATTTCCGTATGACATAACCTCTAAATGTAAACAGCTGATTTAATTTGTGAATTTACAAAAAATTATTGTTAAAAATAAAGTTATATATTTTATATATTTTTTAATTGTTAATTAATATTAAACAATTTATTTTTCTCTCAATATTAATCTTTATAATTTACTCTGTTTTTCTTTCGCCACAAACAGTGTTGTATTTTCATATGTTTATCTTGCCAAAATAGAACCTGCTCTAATTGAAAAATTTACATATGTCTTCCAAAATGTGTTGTACATAAACAATGTTTGAAAGGGTTCACACTATGTGTACAAATTACACGTGCTAAAAAAATAGGAAAAACATGAGCAAAACACGTTGTGTGAACGCAGCTTAAGATCTATATGATAATTTGGATCTTATTGCAATTTAGTCTGAACATGTACCGATTTTCACCAATTTCAATAGCGTTTATCCTATGGACGATAAAAGCTTATATACTAAATTTCATCAAAATGTATTCATATTTGCGACCTGTAGTTTGATTACAAGGTTTACATGGACACACAGACGGACGGACGGATGGACGGACATCGCTAAAAACAACTCAGAAAGTGATGGGTCTAGGTCAAATATTTTTGGTGGTTACAAACAGCAGCACAAAGTCATTATACCCAAACCACATACTGGTATGTGTTCGAGCTGTTCCCTGAAGAGCAACTGATGCTTATCTTGGTTGTTATGGTCCATTAAGAAACCCCTGACATCAGGGAAAAATCGTGTGGAATACTGTCTCTTTTAAAATAAATGGTAGAATGTCTGTACGATAACCAAAAGGAAAAGACCCAAAATATATAAAGTGAACCTGTTAAGTTTGGCGGTGGCAATATTATGGTATTGGGTTGCTTTTCGGGCCAAGGCATTGATCCAATTTATGTAGTAAAAGATAGTTTAAGTGGAATTGGATACAGGTAAATTCTAAATGGCCTATTGTATCCATACGCGGTGGAAAATATGCCCTTGGTCTGGAAGTTCCAATATGGCAATGATCCAAAACACGCCTCCAAAGTTGTAACCAAATGGCTACAATCTAATGCAGTTAGTGGTTTGGAATGGGTACTCCAATCGCCGCATCTCAATGACATAGAAAATCTATTGGCTATTGTAGAACGAAAAATACGGACACGAAGTTAGGCAGAAAAGACAGATCTCCTAGAGGGCAGTTCAATGGGTATCATCAACAATAGGGGGAAGTTTTCAATTAGTGTATACTAAAGGTTTCCATTGTTTTGACAGTTTTTTAATAAAAAAAAAAAAAAAAACATATTTAAATTAATAAGAGTTAGTATTTTTATCATACAATTTTTGGTATTGACCGTTCAAGGTTTCCATTGTATTGTCGATCACTGTATATTTATACCACTGTATATTTATACTATGTGGTTTGGGTATAATGCTGTTTGTAACAACCAAAAATATTTGACCTAGACCCATCTTTTATTATACCGATCGACTCAGAATCACTTTCTGAGTCGATTTAGCAATGTCCGTCCGTCCGTCCGTCCGTCTGTGTCTCCATGTAAAGCTTGTAATCAAACTACAGGTCGCCAATATGAAAAAATTTTATGAAATTTGGTATATTAGTGAAATTATTGACCAATTTTGGTCTATAAGTATATATGAGTTCTTTAGGATAATTTTTAGTTATATTCCCTATATAAAGTTGCTTCCCTTAAATATATAGGCACAAAAACATTGCACAGATTTTTCTCAAATTTGTTCTACATATGTTTTTGCAAAACATAAATGACTTTTCCAGTAACAATTATTTCGGTCCATTTGTCGAAGTAGTCTTCATATTAACAAGGCAGCCGATATGAACTTTTTCATATCTGCGTCCACGAATTCATATCGATGCCACTCAAATTTGATTTATGCTTATTTTCTAAATCTAATTAGTTGGACCTAATACACTTTTTCTAAACTCATAGTATAGCGTATAGGATAGTCGATCTAGATCGAGTATAATTTTCTGGCTTGTTTACTATTACACAGTTGATGAGTTTAGTTAAGTTAGCATCAAGTGCTTGTTAGTCAAAGGAACAAAATTACAGGTCAGATCTCAAAGATATCGGCCAGCAAGTTGTTCAATAATAAACGATAACTGCTCTATTAAAATTTTTCGCAAGTTACGAGAAAAATCTGTCTTATGTAAGTAACTTATTTAAGCAACTTATTAAGATGCTCTCTTATTCGAGAGAGGAATTCCTTACAATAGCTTAAGTAATTCTGGAAGTAGGAAACGCGAAACTGTATAAGTCAAATTGCACATCTACTGCATATTCCATTATTTATTGATATAAAAGCAAACTCATTTGATGTTTATTAAAGCTTTTTAATATGCAATTTCATATGTAATTTCCAGAGAGAGAGACAGAGAAAGAGAGACAGAGAGAGAGTTATATTTGATAAAAAGAAAATGAATCATGGCAATCATGTTTTAAAATTAATTTACCTTAAGCAAAAGGCAGAAGATGTTCGTATAATCACATATTAATGAATTCCAATGTTTACATAGGTCTATATTACATCTTTTTTCGGATTTATTTTGCTTGCATGTATGTACGTGCTGCTGCAATAAAACTACCGAAAAGTAATTGTGAAATCTTAAGGTTTTTCTAAATTTTTCTTTTAGTTTAACAACAGCCAAACAAAAGGTTTTTAAATCGTATAAATTAGCGGGTTGTTATTAATTTTATTGCCATGTGAGCGACTGACTGAGTAAGTGATGAGTGAGTGCATCACTCGGCTAAAGTGGAAATATATAGAAGGTTTTTACTACACGTTCATTAGTAGAAAATTGTACAAATAAACCATAAAACCACCGATTGATCGATACTTTTACAACCAACCAATTCGTAGCTGCTGCTGTTGTTGTTGTTGTTGTTAGAAATCCGTCATATGTAAGAGTAACGAAATCGCTGTCTGTGTGTGTAAAAGTGCGAGAATGAGTACGCCAGTTGTAAATGTATGTAAGTTTTGTGTAATTTTTCTTTTTATTGATTATTTGTTTTTCTGTTTAGAGGGCTGTGAATGGGTTAAATTTCAAAATGTCTAGACCTTTTTCAATGCCTTACACTTCTATAGGTATTTTCATTACTGCATAGTAGTGATGCAAGAAGGTCTTGCTTAAGGTTTGTATAGGAACCCTCAAAAGTTTACCTTAAGTAAAGTTTGTTTTGGATGTCTGTCTTACTATTCTTAGGAATTGAAGCATCACTGTTAAATAAATGTTAGGAACAAGTTGTTAGGTTATGTGTTTGAATGCTTCTTCATTTTTTTTTGGTTAAACTCGAAGAAATATTTGATTAACAAATATCAAACGAAATCCTTTTTGAAAACCAATAAAAATCAAACCAAAACGAAGCACACAAACACAAAGTAATCAAATAAACCACTTTTTAAAGAAAGAGAAGAAAAAAAAAACAGTTAAAACTAAACAATTCAGAGTTTGGTACTAACCAAATCTCATGGTCATTACAAATTATTTAGAAATATTAACTTGACCTTGTCTTTAGCAGTTGTCACTTTTTAAGAGCTCCTTGTCACAAACAGGACGACAACAAACTTGTCACCTCATTGTAACCACTGTGCTGGCAAAACCTACAAGCGTATAGCACCACAGGAGAGGCTCCACAAATGACCTTGTTTTGTTTATATTCATTAAATGTATATTGTCTATTTAAGAACTTAGATGACCTTAAGCCCATCACCCTGTGCACTGTGTGTTAATTTTACATATTTAATGTCTCTCATACTGTTAGATGGCCTTGTATCATTTTGAATTTCTTTCAACTATCCTAAATATCTCTATTATACCCACACTACTCTTTACGCTGTTAATACGTGTCTTTCTAGCCACATTGTTTTCGTATTTCCGTTTTGTTCAAGTTCAGCCATCGTGCACCTCTGACTGTGTTTGTTTTCTTGTTTTACGTGTTTTCGTGTATACCTCGATTTGGCCAAACATTTTGCTTCTGCTTGTACCGCTAAACGGCCTCTAGTGTAATATTTTTGTGACACAGTATTTGTTTCAGTTATTTCAAGGTCATTTGCATTTTGTCAGCAAGTTTTTAGTAGGAAGTTTGGGTGTTTTGTTGCATAGAACGCGGTCAACCAATGTAATATTTTTTGTTTTACTGTTATTTTGTAAATTTGCTGTGTGGATGCACGAACATGGTATCTAATTCAATTTGGTTATGGTTCATCCTACACGACCTTGAAAAGTATTACGAAAGCCGCTACAAGGAGTTTTAAAATGAAACAAGTAAGAGTGTTAAATTCGGCTATGCTGATTCTCTGATACTCCGCACTTGGATTTTACTTTTACATTAATAGCTGGGCTTTTTGCACTATTTATAATAAATGTAAACATAATATTTGAAAAAGTAAGCAATAAACATAATTCTAAAAGATTATTTCAACAAACACACTGAATTTTTAACATTTTTTTAGTGGTGTCTCTATATTTTAGGTCATATCTTGGCACAATGATGTCCGATTTACCCCATTTTAAATACCAAACTGCTCAAAATAATGGCAAACAATATTATCTTAAGTTTACCCAGGCAAATGGTTTATTTTGTGAACGAGCGTTATCTCAACAGACAGACAGACGGACAGACAGACGGACAGATAGACGGATAAACGTACATCACTATATCGACTTTAGTTTTTATGACGAATGAAAATATCTTATGCTGCCGAAAATTAATTTTTCGATGCATTACAAACGGAACGACAAAGTATACATCTCTGTTTTTTTTTTTAATTCAAAATAGTTTTATTATTCAAATATTTTAAACAAAAATAATCAAAAACAAAAATCACAAAAAAAAAAACAAAAAAATACAAAAACTTACACAAAATTCCAAACACACAGCCAATTTGCTTTATGTTCAGCATCCCTCTTTCGATCCATACTCTGAATGCTGAGAGCAGAATGTTGTCCTTTGACGATCCATGACTCAACATATTTAGTAAGCTGAAAGAAACAAAGCGGTGGTCCAAATATACGCAAAAAAGAAGCGATGTAACAGTTTTTGTGAGAAGGGATGCTGTTCCAGATTTGAGAATGAGGTACATTTGAGAAAAGCCACTTTCGCATTTACTTGAAGTAATCGGTATCGTATCCAGCGTATTTTTCAATAACATTAAATTATTCGGTAAAATTTTGTGACTTAAATTGTCTCGAAATCCATGGACTGATTCTCCTTCATGTATTTGTAGTCTTTGGACCAAAATTCGTATTTCCACTTCTCCATGTGTGATTGGTGCATTTTCTGGCCAATTATTCGTATATAAAATACGAGCACAATTAATAAAGTTAGTGTCATCATTACTTGGAAGTCGTTCTTCGACAGATCTTTTCACTGCACCTTCAAATGTTTTTGGATCGAAAGCAGGTTCATTTTTTATACCCTATACCACTATGTGGTTTGGGTATAATGACTTTGTGCTGCTGTTTGTAACTACCAATAATATTTGACCTTTTGTTATACCGATCGAATCAGATAGTGATTCTGATTTAACGATGTCCGTCCGTCCGTCCATCCGTCCGTCTGTGTGCCCATGTAAACCTTGTAATCAAACTGCAAGGCGCCAATATGAGTATATTTTGATGAAATTTGGTGTGTAAGTGCTATCGGCCATAGAATGAACTCTGTTGAAATTGGTGAGAATCGGTCCATGTTCAGACCTAGCCCCCATGCAAATGACCCCTATAAAATCGACATATATTTCCATAAGATCCAAACAGCTCTTAGTCATAGGCCCCATATAGAGCTGCTTCTCGATATATAAAAAAACAAAAATGTTGCACTGTTCTTCTCAAATTTTGTTTGCATATATTTTTGCAAAGTACAAGAGACTTTACCAAACATGGTCAGGATCGGTCCAATTTTGGGCCTAGCCCCATATAGATATAGCGTACGATATGAACTTTTTCATATCTGCAGCCAAAAAAATTAATAAAAATTCCACTCAAATTTGGTTATTTTCTATGTCCAGTTAGTTTGGCCTAAGAGATAGGGTCTCTAAACGCATGGTATAGGGTATCGTATAGTCGATCTAGACCGACTATAATTTTCTTACTTGTACTTATTATCTTTGTGTAGCTCAATCCCCTCAAAGGTTAACTTATTACGAGCTATGACTGCGTGTTTTTAATATGTTCCTGGCATGATACGTCTTTCTTCGAAACTTTGAACGAGCGACTTTATCCTAACATCCGCCTGGTAAAGATTAATATTTCGATCTTGCACCTCCAGACTTAATTCAGACAATTCCTGAAGAGGATCACACAACAATCCCAAATCCAAAATAAGTTCGATTGATGTAATCTTTTTGTGCATGCCCTGGTACATGCAACGGTCTTTCTTATCTCTTGTAGGATCATTTTCTGCTTCTTTAAACTATCGAGCCAATGCAGAAAAATTTTTCCAAAGAGCAGAAACGGAACGAGCACTTGATGACACCCATCGAGTGCTCAAAACTCTACCAATTCTCAGAAGCCGAATTTCTAACAATTTTTTACATTCATGTAATTCCCTGCTATTCTTCGGAGATGCATGATAGATAACGTATAGTTTATTAATAAATAACTTAAACCTGTGTATTCCTGATAAAGCTTTTAAAGCATCAGCCACTGATCCAGCCTATGATTGGCACAGTGCCAGATAATGATAGACGGAAATTCATCTCTTAATAATTTATAGACTCCACTCTTTCGTCCTAGTATTACCACTGCACCATCGCATGCCACACTCGCCAAGTATCACCTTCATATTTGCGTCGTTATTCCATGCGATTGTAAACATTCTAGTAAAGCCTGGAATATTCCATTTGCGGTAGTACTTTGGAGTTCTATCAAATCTAAATAAAGATAAACAGGAGAACTCATTCCATGGTTCGCAAGGTACACTCTAACGTGAATTATTAAGGTTGGTTTTTCTTAGAGTTGTAGACTCGCGATAATTATTGATATATTACTCATGGCACTAAGTATTTTGGCCACTAAAGATTTTCTCATTTCGCTGGGGATATGAGTGATAATATATGTGCAAGGGTTTGCGCAATGCAAAATTCTGCCCATATTTATACCGTTAAATTCTTGTAAATCTATTTCTATTTCAAAATTATTGAAATATTGATTTTCTTTTGCAACTTTGTATGCAGCCCGAAAAACACGAGAGGTTATTTCCTTTTCAAGAACCAAGTTTTTGTGTAGAATATTTGGAAGAGTTTATTTTTCGGCCTCTGTAACTAACTTGTGCTCAAAAATGTTTTTCCTCAAAGATGTTAATTGTTGAGTTCGATTTTCACCGTTACTGGTTACTTCATTGTTGACCCACTCTTTACTAATTCTTATACCAGATTTTTTCTCAATATTAAGAGTTCCGTTCTTTTTGCATATACTACAGCCGAGTTTCTTACATTCAATAGTAAGCCAATCATATTTCTTGGTAAAATCGTTCTTTTGCTACAACGTCCAACAACCTGGCCAGCCATTGCATATAGAAGTAGAGGAAGACGTAGGAGGTAACGTTGTGTCACAATGAGAATAAAGTGTTAGATTCTCTGTTTCAGTTTGAGTATGTTTGAGTTTGTCTGCTGTTGTCCGCGGTCTTTTTTTGAATTTGAAAAAATGTTGTTCATGTTGACCATTAGGAATTTAAAAAAGAACTATTAAATGAAACTAGCAAATTCCTGCCCTCGAAATTCGAGTGCAAATTCTAGGAAATTTTATTTTTTAATTAAATAAAGACCCTAAAGGTATGCTAATCAATTATAGCCAATTCACAAATCAACACAAAAAACAAACTCATTTTTATTACAAACACTTTAACTAATTTAATAAACACACACATAGCATTGTGCAATTTTATGTATGTGTTAGTGGCAACTTTAAATGCAATTTACTCAAACGGCTAAAAAGAAATACCTTTCAAATAACACAAGTTTGGTCAAAATCGGGATAAAACTGCAGAACAAAACATCGCTCACAAGAAATCGCCTAGCCTATTAATATTATAGATTTAAATAAACTGAGATCATTAAACATATACATATAAACACAGGGTACTCGATTGGTTTTTAGGACTTTGCTATGATTTTTAAATTCATAATTTTTGAAGTCAATATTAAAAACAAAATGTCATTGGTAATTTTTTTTAGCTTTTAATAAATACATTAAAGATAGAAAATAAAGTCCCGGTGCAGCGTTCTGGTTTGTCTTTCCTGAAAAGAGCTTCTGAAACGTTGTTCCGGGGCGTTCCGGCTGAAAAATAGCAATAGTCACAAATGTTGTTAAGCATGAGTATCATAAGTAACGCAAAGCGTATAAGCACAAGGAATTGTGAATCATGATTCAACTCTACTCACTTTTTCAATACTCATTGCAGATCTCTGGTGAGAAACAGCCATATAACATTTTGACCATAAGCCCATTTATGGTTTTTATCATGTAAGTTTTCTTTAAAATAAATTTAAACCGTAGTTAAAAATAACTAGTTGCGACTGAACACGAATTTGCACTAAATCATGTTAATCAAAATTTCGAAATTGATAAATTTCACAAAGGACAATCAGTTTTATTCAACATACACTCTGGGATTATTAGAATGAATTCTAGCAATTCCAAAGTGTGAAATATCTCTTAAGAGTTTAAATAGATTTATCAACGTTATGATATTTGTAGGTAAGAAATGAACATAAATATTTAGTATTCATTGCAACATTTGCAACGCTCAGTGCTAAATATTTTCTAGGGCAAAAAAAAAAAAAAAAAAATACACCGTGAAAATACCTACTAAGGATCTTAAATAAAAGAAAAGAATGATAAAGTTCTACTCAAAAAAAAAAAAAAAAAACAAAGTCATCATCATCAATGTTCGAATCGAGCGAGGAGAGAGAACGATTGAAGAATTCAAAAAACAAAATAATTTTCATACTTATTTACCATCATCCATCCATTGTACCTTTGGCTAATGTTAGGAAATGTGCAATGATCACAAATAATGAACTGTATACATAAACTAAACATCGTACTACTTCCACGCTAGTTAGAGAGTACTAAACTATTCATACTTGTGACTGAGTTAGAGAATGAGTGTGTGTGTGTGTGTGTTTGCATATTTTAGGCACCCCAACTGCGGAACTGGATGAATTTTTGCACGGCGTATTAACACACGATGTAGCAAAACACAATAACGAAGGTGAAGTAAATAGGAGGCAACAACAACTACAACATCATTGTCGATGTCGTCGTGTCGAGTTATTTGGAAGCAATATTAACACCCTGTGACATTTATGGCCTCTATATAAGCATCCTGCTGACCCCGTATAAATCATAGGGTCAGCGTAACGAACGGATGAACAAACAGCACCAATATTCTTCCACTAACTCAGTCGTTGAATGTTTCACAATTCAAACGTTTTTTTTCGTTCGTTCGTTCTACACAACGTTGACATCTTGATTAAAAGGCTTCGAAGATCATGATGATGATGATTTCTAAACATTTTTCTTCACGGTATCATCCTTTGTTGCGAATAATGGCCAAACATAACTTTGTTGTTGCAAAAGTCTGTATGTATGTGTGTGTGTGAGAAAATGAGCGAAATGATTTGTAGTAGCACACGTTGCCAATGATTTCATATAATTGCTGACCATATAAATTTCGATCAACTATTGATTTGCTATTGTTTCTATTGTTTTGCGCAAAAAAAACAGAAAGACAACAGAGAGGCTAGATCTATGTGCGATTGTATGGGATGGGATGTTTGACGTTAGATACGCTTTTAGTATAGTTTATCACCAGATTATTTGTTATAATGAGTTTGACTTTGTCCTAAAATGTTGTTGGCTATTTATATTCTGGTACGTTTGCTTGTTCTTTGGAAGGCGTTTTTCCAAAAGGTTGTACCTTTTTTTTGCTCCCACAGTTTTCTTCTGAAGAAAAATTAAATGGGTAATTTGTATGTATTTATGGGGATTTTAGATTTTTTTTTAAGGTGTACTGAAATATAGGTATAAAACAAATAATATTTTCTATTGGCGTTTCCAAAACAAAATATTTTATAAACATTTTCTCAATTAAAATAATAAAAAAAATGATTCATATGTGCAATCGTATACAAACTAACACTTGAAAAATATTTATTTAGTTAGTGCTAATGCTATTCTTAGTAGAGATTATTGCAACCCCATTCCGTAATTTGAATCAGTGTTCAAGACATTGCACAGTGGGTTAGAATAGCAAGTTTTCTTGGATCAAATCAGGGAAGCTATGTTCGGATAATTTTTCTTTATTTTTAGTTAATACCATTAAAATTAGTCAAAAAAAAATGTTTTCCAAGTATATTTGAGTACAATTTAATTAAATAATACTAAATACCAGTGTAGGTATATAGTGCAAGGAGTACAGTATGAGAACTTAAACATTACATTTTATACATCATAAAGTAAATCATCAACATCATCATCATCATCTTCATCATCATCATCATCATCATCATCAGCAACTTCATCATCATCCTCATTATCATCAACATCACTGAAATAGTTCTTGTTCGAAGCTGCAGGTACAATTAAATCAATTGCCTGCTCTGGCAAGCTTTGAACCTTCTTTGTAGGCAATTTTCGCATGGTTGAAATAATTCGGTCAGAGGTTGTCAAAATCATTTTAAAAATGTCTTGGTTTGATTTCTCGCGACTGCACTTTCGTGAATGAACTCCCTATATTTTTTAAAATCTTTATTTCGAGCTTCTTGCGCTTCTTCTGATAACTGCCCAATAGGTAAAAGGGCATTTGACACAATTTCGGGTTCGTGAATAAAATACTTGTGCAAAGTGGGAGGCATATTGTACCAAGGATATGTTTCAACAAAAAATCGTCCTGTATTGTGTGCATATATTTAAAATTTTTCATTATTAATTTCATGGCCGCTGGACACAGCAATAAGCAGCAATTGCATTTTTATACCCTATACCACTATGTGGTTTGGGTATAATGACCTTGTGCTGCTGTTTGTAACTACCAAAAATATTTGACCTGGACCCATCTTTTATTATACCGATCGAATCAGAATCACTATCTGATTCAGAATCACTAACTGATTCGATTTAACGATGTCCGTCCGTGTGTCCGTCCGTCCGTCCGTCCGTCCGTCCGTCTGTGTGTCCATGTAAACCTTGTAATCAAACTGCAGGTCGCAAATATGAGTATATTTTGATGAAATTTGGTATATAAGCTTTTATCAGCCATAGGATGAACGCTATTGAAATTGGTGAAATCGGTCCATGTTCAGACCTAGCCCCATACAAATGGACCCTATGAAATCGACATAAATTGCCATAATATCCAAATTATCATATAGATCTTACTCAAATTGGATTTTATACGTTTATTACATCCATTAATGAGTAGTCCTTACTCATAGGCCCCATGTAGAGCTGCTTCCCGATCTGCACTTAAATCTATCAAAAAACAAAAATATTGCACTGATTCTTTTCAAATTTTGTTTGTATATATTTTTGCAAACTACAAGAGACCTTACCAAACATGATCAGGATCGGTCCAATTTTAGGCCTAGTGCCCATATATATAGCATCCGATATGAACTTTTTCATATCTGCAGCCAAAAAAATTAATAAAAATCCCACTCAAATTTGGTTTATCTTATTTACTATGTCCAGTTAGTTTGGCCTAAGAGATAGGGTCTCTAAACGCATGGTATAGGGTATCGTATAGTCGGTCTAGACCGACTATATTTTTCTTACTTGTTTTTATTAAATTAACATCTATTTTTGTTATTTCGGCCGATTTTTCAGTGTTTTGAAAAAAAAAACGTCTTGCCGTATTCCCATCATTCGTGTTTCCAAAACCAGGTTTGGTTTGGTCAGCTATTAATCCCATAGTCTCTTTAAATTTTTTCTGAATTTCCTGTTTTGTTTCAGCTACTGTTCTTTTTTCATACTCAGTTCTAGCCTGCCACTTTTGTTAAGGTATTTTATATGCCACGTGCAAAAGACATTCATAAAATTTAATCCAGCCATGAAGAATGGATAGGCCAAATCTTAAATTGTCTACATGTACAGGTCTTTGGATCATGTCTTCTATATTATTAAAATCTTTACTTTTAGCGCCACATAAGTAACACTTTTGTATTGATGTGGTTTCTGTTAAGGCATTGCAAACTTTTCCATCTACCATTGCCAAAATTAATTTGTGGAAAACATGTACAACTTTCTCACCAATCGTGACAGTTGAACAGGTTAAATTCTGTATTTCCTCTTCAGCCCTTTTTTTACTAATTGACACATATGCAGTTTCCTTGATTAATGCAATTTTCTAGGGTCTGCAAAATCTAGTTGAAGACGACCGTGGATTTTGCCAAATTACCCTCTCCTCAAACATAAGCCTAAGTGGCACAATTGTGGTAAAAAAAAAATTGATGAATCACTAGCATCATTTCCATGAAAGGTTTGTTTTTATGAGCTCTCGATTCTGGGTAAGTTTTTTTTTTCAGTTTGAATATTGTTGTAGGAGGGAAATATTTGAGGAACAGATTGTCTAACAACGTTGTATTGATGTCGAGTTAGTTTAGCTTCTACAAAAACAGCCAAAGCTTTTCTATTCGATATTTTCAAGGAGGAAAGTGGTTGTTTCAACGATTTATGCCTTTGCAACACTTTTGATTCCTCTACATAACCTGCGTTTTGTAATATAACCTGTGATGCATGAAGTAACTCTGGCAATGATATGGTGTCCCTTAAAACTTTTTTTTTTATATTTACTCCAACCACTGGACTCGGTAAAACTAATTTCTTTTCGACCACGTTTTGCAGTCGGGACACGAGTAAAACCAATAGAGGATTCGAACCAGATTTTATTTTGATTAATAAACCTCATTTCCTTTCTATGCGCTCTAGTTCACCTAGATTTAAATTCATAAAATAAAACATTAATTCGTTTAATAAAATCGCAGATATTATCCTCTGAGAAGTTGGTGCGTCTTTTGATTTCTTCTTTTAAAAATATCATCTTCTCATTCATTGTTTGAGCGCTTGAATTCATCATAATATCAAATAAGCTTCGACGAGTATAAAAAACAACGTTCGAACTTGTTTCTATAAAAAAAAAAAATTCGTATAAAAAAAACCTTTTAAAAATCCCTTTTACCCGATTACTTTAAACTGCACAACACGATCACTATTTGTCAAAACAAAGAATATTATTAAAATAAACAAAAACAAAATATTATTAATACAAAGAATATTATTAAAAGAAACAAAAATAAGATCATTAATATACTGAAAAGAAGACCATAAATAAATAGAAAAAAGTAAAATGAAAAACAGCAAAACACATTACACAACACACAACAACAGCAGCAGTCGCGAGATCAATGTGATTTTTAGCTAATTTGATTGCTGCAACACTTGTATTAAAAAATGCATAGCTTCTAAAAGGCACAAAAAGGCAGAGTAAAATTTTGCAATATAATAGAGATTTATGTCCTCTTTAATATAAACCAAAAATTATGACACAAATGTACACGAATAATAACGATTTATCCATTTAAAATATAAAAATGCAAATTTTTTCTTGCATTTCCAATATAAATAACAATATCTAAAACACTTTGACACACAAATGTTAACGAAATATTTGCAAAATAACCTGAACTTGATGGTTCCATTGAAAAATTGTTAACTTTTGAAAACTTTTTAAAATAAATAAAATATAAAGTTTGACTTTGAAGTTTCACTACAAAAACACCAGAGCACTTTTGACATTTATTTTAACGACAAGTGATGTAGAATTTTACATACTCTAACCGGGTGTAAACAATTTTGACGATACTTAAATTTTTTTTTTTATTAATCCAAGAAAACAGGCTATTCCGGATAGATCAAAATAGTCACTAGACTGGTCGTAAAATTTTTTTTTTCATTAATTGATACATATGCTCCGTCCAAATTATGAGGTTTGCTGTCATAAATGCGGTCTTCATTTTTTAGCTCAATCCGACGTGCCTTCTGGTGCCTAGTGGGGCCCGAAGTACTCGTTTTCAGTAATTCTTATTTGAAAATATTTAAAAAAAAAAGCTGGCTTTGGCAAATAATGGGTTAACGTTCTCGGACTTATCCCAAATTTTAGGAACGGAAGATCTACACATTTGGTTATAATATTTTAGGTAACGCTTTTAAAAATTCAACAGCGCTTACAAAATATTTGAATTTTTTTTAATAAATTGTCTTTTATTAGCTTGGGGTCATATGTGACCCCCATGACCAAAATGGTTAATGGGGTCATATAATTTTTTTTCCAAAACCCTAGGCTATTAAGATAAAATATAACATTTAAAAGTAGAAAAGTGATTAATTTTTGATACAAAGTATTTAGAAAATTTACTGAATATTTCACAAAAATCTAATTTTTCTCGAAATCTGCACAAAAAAAAATCTTCTGCAAAAAATTCTGTCAGAGGAATATACTTAAAAATACACACAGTTAATCTCTAACATATACTTAACAAAACCTTAAAGTGCCAGATCCATTTTTTTAAATTTTGTTTAAGAAATTTTTTTAGAACTTAAAAAAGGAGTTTTCAAAATTTTATCAAAAAGATTTCCATCTTTGGTCTCATTGCGCATTTAGTTAGCAACGTGATAATAAAACAACACTTCATGTCTGAGTACTTATAGCTATAGAGAGCAAAAAAAAAAAAAATAATGGCTTTAATTAATTTCTTAAAATTGAAAAAATTTCCGTCAAATTTCAGACCTAGTGTTTTTTTTTTTTGGCACAAAAGTGGTCTGGGGCATTTGCTATTTCTTGGCGAGTTTTTATTCGATTTTAAAGCTATTTAGCTTTTAGAAAATATAAATTAGTACTTACGTCGACTCATATAACAACTTGTCGACAAAAATTAAGCTGTAGAACGAAATTTTCGTAAAATCTGAAAAAAGTCATATTTTCCCCATATAAACACACTTGACATTTTCAATCGTTTACCGGCGCGACTTTTTAAGGCTTTGAAATTAATTTCAGTATAAAAATACTTATTAGATAATAGAAAATTTTTTTTTTGTCCAATGAATTATATTTTTCTACCGAATAGTTATAAAAAGCAATAAAAAAAAAGGACTAAATGTGTGTTTCTTTTCATTATATCGGGACTTTGGGCCCAACTATGCACCATTTATGACAGCAAACCTCATATTTTAGACAACGCATATATTAAGAATTAAAAAAAATTACAAGCTGCGACCAGTCTAATAGTCACTAATCAATCCGATATCAAAAGGGTGGATAGTCTATGTTTTAAATCATGGCCCAACTCTTCATACAGACGAGATCGAACATCAATAAGAGTCGCTGCTATATGAAGTTGCCGAATACAAATTGCGACGCGAAACTGCATACTCTAAGACGATTACTATATTGTCCATTTACAATTATCAATTACTCCGGAAACAGCTACGTAACCTGGTTATGGTGGTTATGGTCATGCTTCGGCTCAAAATATCGGAATCCCACATTTTATTTAAGGTAGCCAACACTCTAGTAGTCCGCTATTGACGGTAGTGTGTCAGTGTTGATTAATTCAATCAAATTGAAAGATGATATTAAAGAAAATGTATCAAATCTTAATATTTAAATATTTATAGTTTCTGATGTTTTCTTTCAACTGTTTTTTAAACACAATTGCACTTTTCAATGTTTTATTAATATTATAATTAATTATTATAAAATAATGGCAAGAATAAAGTTTTGTGAAGCGGTAGAAGATGATTTCATTGCTGGTATTAAGCAAAATGTAATTTGTGAGAGACATTCTATGAAAAAATCCGTAATTTCAAAAATTATTGAGAAATTTCGTGATAAAGGTGCGGTGATGACTCAGCCAAAGACAGGATAATTTAATAGCAAAAATGCTACCTAAATAGGCCATTAAAAATGTGAAACTAAAAAATATGCACCCAAACTGTTTCCCGACAATCAATTGATGCTGATCTTGGTTGTTAACGTACTGTGAAGAAACCACTGATATCAGAGAAAAATTGTCTGGCTTACATAAATTTTGCTAAAGAACACATGAACTGGTCAAGAAGGAATTCGATGCACCTACTTCTTACTTCTAACTTCTTACTTCTTACTTCTTACTTCTTACTTCTTACTTCTTACTTCTTACTTCTTACTTCTTACTTCTTACTTCTTACTTCTTACTTCTTACTTCTTACTTCTTACTTCTTACTTCTTACTTCTTACTTCTTACTTCCTTCTTCTTACTTCTTACTTCTTACTTCTTACTTCTTACTTCTTACTTCTTACTTCTTACTTCTTACTTCTTACTTCTTACTTCTTACTTCTTACTTCTTACTTCTTACTTCTTACTTCTTACTTCTTACTTCTTACTTCTTACTTCTTACTTCTTACTTCTTACTTCTTACTTCTTACTTCTTACTTCTTACTTCTTACTTCTTACTTCTTACTTCTTACTTCTTACTTCTTACTTCTTACTTCTTACTTCTTACTTCTTACTTCTTACTTCTTACTTCTTACTTCTTACTTCTTACTTCTTACTTCTTACTTCTTACTTCTTACTTCTTACTTCTTACTTCTTACTTCTTACTTCTTACTTCTTACTTCTTACTTCTTACTTCTTACTTCTTACTTCTTACTTCTTACTTCTTACTTCTTACTTCTTACTTCTTACTTCTTACTTCTTACTTCTTACTTCTTACTTCTTACTTCTTACTTCTTACTTCTTACTTCTTACTTCTTACTTCTTACTTCTTACTTCTTACTTCTTACTTCTTACTTCTTACTTCTTACTTCTTACTTCTTACTTCTTACTTCTTACTTCTTACTTCTTACTTCTTACTTCTTACTTCTTACTTCTTACTTCTTACTTCTTACTTCTTACTTCTTACTTCTTACTTCTTACTTCTTACTTCTTACTTCTTACTTCTTACTTCTTACTTCTTACTTCTTACTTCTTACTTCTTACTTCTTACTTCTTACTTCTTACTTATTACTTCTTACTTCTTACTTCTTACTTCTTACTTCTTACTTCTTACTTCTTACTTCTTACTTCTTACTTCTTACTTCTTACTTCTTACTTCTTACTTCTTACTTCTTACTTCTTACTTCTTACTTCTTACTTCTTACTTCTTACTTCTTACTTCTTACTTCTTACTTCTTACTTCTTACTTCTTACTTCTTACTTCTTACTTCTTACTTCTTACTTCTTACTTCTTACTTCTTACTTCTTACTTCTTACTTCTTACTTCTTACTTCTTACTTCTTACTTCTTACTTCTTACTTCTTACTTCTTACTTCTTACTTCTTACTTCTTACTTCTTACTTCTTACTTCTTACTTCTTACTTCTTACTTCTTACTTCTTACTTCTTACTTCTTACTTCTTACTTCTTACTTCTTACTTCTTACTTCTTACTTCTTACTTCTTACTTCTTACTTCTTACTTCTTACTTCTTACTTCTTACTTCTTACTTCTTACTTCTTACTTCTTACTTCTTACTTCTTACTTCTTACTTCTTACTTCTTACTTCTTACTTCTTACTTCTTACTTCTTACTTCTTACTTCTTACTTCTTACTTCTTACTTCTTACTTCTTACTTCTTACTTCTTACTTCTTACTTCTTACTTCTTACTTCTTACTTCTTACTTCTTACTTCTTACTTCTTACTTCTTACTTCTTACTTCTTACTTCTTACTTCTTACTTCTTACTTCTTACTTCTTACTTCTTACTTCTTACTTCTTACTTCTTACTTCTTACTTCTTACTTCTTACTTCTTACTTCTTACTTCTTACTTCTTACTTCTTACTTCTTACTTCTTACTTCTTACTTCTTACTTCTTACTTCTTACTTCTTACTTCTTACTTCTTACTTCTTACTTCTTACTTCTTACTTCTTACTTCTTACTTCTTACTTCTTACTTCTTACTTCTTACTTCTTACTTCTTACTTCTTACTTCTTACTTCTTACTTCTTACTTCTTACTTCTTACTTCTTACTTCTTACTTCTTACTTCTTACTTCTTACTTCTTACTTCTTACTTCTTACTTCTTACTTCTTACTTCTTACTTCTTACTTCTTACTTCTTACTTCTTACTTCTTACTTCTTACTTCTTACTTCTTACTTCTTACTTCTTACTTCTTACTTCTTACTTCTTACTTCTTACTTCCTTCTTCTTACTTCTTACTTCTTACTTCTTACTTCCTTCTTCTTACTTCTTACTTCTTACTTCTTACTTCTTACTTCTTACTTCTTACTTCTTACTTCTTACTTCTTACTTCTTACTTCTTACTTCTTACTTCTTACTTCTTACTTCTTACTTCTTACTTCTTACTTCTTACTTCTTACTTCTTACTTCTTACTTCTTACTTCTTACTTCTTACTTCTTACTTCCTTCTTCTTACTTCTTACTTCTTACTTCTTACTTCTTACTTCTTACTTCTTACTTCTTACTTCTTACTTCTTACTTCTTACTTCTTACTTCTTACTTCTTACTTCTTACTTCTTACTTCTTACTTCTTACTTCTTACTTCTTACTTCTTACTTCTTACTTCTTACTTCTTACTTCTTACTTCTTACTTCTTACTTCTTACTTCTTACTTCTTACTTCTTACTTCTTACTTCTTACTTCTTACTTCTTACTTCTTACTTCTTACTTCTTACTTCTTACTTCTTACTTCTTACTTCTTACTTCTTACTTCTTACTTCTTACTTCTTACTTCTTACTTCTTACTTCTTACTTCTTACTTCTTACTTCTTACTTCTTACTTCTTACTTCTTACTTCTTACTTCTTACTTCTTACTTCTTACTTCTTACTTCTTACTTCTTACTTCTTACTTCTTACTTCCTACTTCTTACTTCTTACTTCTTACTTCTTACTTCTTACTTCTTACTTCTTACTTCTTACTTCTTACTTCTTACTTCTTACTTCTTACTTCTTACTTCTTACTTCTTACTTCTTACTTCTTACTTCTTACTTCTTACTTCTTACTTCTTACTTCTTACTTCTTACTTCTTACTTCTTACTTCTTACTTCTTACTTCTTACTTCTTACTTCTTACTTCTTACTTCTTACTTCTTACTTCTTACTTCTTACTTCTTACTTCTTACTTCTTACTTCTTACTTCTTACTTCTTACTTCTTACTTCTTACTTCTTACTTCTTACTTCTTACTTCTTACTTCTTACTTCTTACTTCTTACTTCTTACTTCTTACTTCTTACTTCTTACTTCTTACTTCTTACTTCTTACTTCTTACTTCTTACTTCTTACTTCTTACTTCTTACTTCTTACTTCTTACTTCTTACTTCTTACTTCTTAATTCTTACTTCTTACTTCTTACTTCTTACTTCTTACTTTCTTACTTCTTACTTCTTACTTCTTACTTCTTACTTCTTACTTCTTACTTCTTACTTCTTACTTCTTACTTCTTACTTCTTACTTCTTACTTCTTAATTCTTACTTCTTACTTCTTACTTCTTACTTCTTACTTCTTACTTCTTACTTCTTACTTCTTACTTCTTACTTCTTACTTTACTTCTTACTTCTTACTTCTTACTTCTTACTTCTTACTTCTTACTTCTTACTTCTTACTTCTTACTTCTTACTTCTTCTTACTTCTTACTTATTATTTCTTACTTCTTACTTCTTACTTCTTACTTCTTACTTCTTACTTCTTACTTCTTACTTCTTACTTCTTACTTCTTACTTCTTACTTCTTACTTCTTACTTTTCTTACTTCTTACTTCTTACTTCTTACTTCTTACTTCTTACTTCTTACTTCTTACTTCTTACTTCTTACTTCTTACTTCTTACTTCTTACTTCTTACTTCTTACTTCTTACTTCTTACTTCTTACTTCTACTTCTTACTTCTTACTTCTTACTTCTTACTTCTTACTTCTTACTTCTTACTTCTCACTTCTTACTTCTTACTTCTTACTTCTTACTTCTTACTTCTTACTTCTTACTTTCTTACTTCTTACTTCTTACTTCTTACTTCTAACTTCTTACTTCTTACTTCTTACTTCTTATTTGTTCCTTCTTACTTCTTACTTCTTATTTCTTCCTTCTTACTTCTTACGTTGTTTTTTGTGATTAAATTGTGAAATAAATTTTTAGCCAGCTGAGCGCATAGTGGATACCCAACAAAATATTGAAACCAAAAATTGACGGAAAGTTTACAATTATTGTGTAGTAAAGTTTACCAGTGTTTTGGCAACAACATAAGAATATTTCGTGTTTATATTTTTTCTTTTTTGAATAAATAAAACATAAAAATTTTTAAATTATTAAAGCGATTTAAATTTTATGATTCAAAAAAGGGTACTTTTAAAAAGAGCGTACTTTTTTAAAGAATGGGTACTTTTTAAAACAAAACGTGCTTTAAAAAGTCACTCTTTAAAGAAAGAATTCACTTTTTGAGAAAAGAATACTTTTTTTTAAAAGAAAAGGTAGTTTTATTTTTTAAAAAAGGCAATTTTTGAATATGTACTTATTTAAAGACGTACTTATTTAAAAATGTATTTTTTAAAAAGAAGTTAATTTTTAAGAATAATACTTTTTTTTTAAAACGATACTTTTTTAAAAAAGTACTTTTTGTAAAAAAAATTAATTTTTTTAAAGAGTTACTTTTGTAAAAAGAAAAATTTTGTAAGAAAACGTACTTATTTCAGAAAAAGTACTTAAAAAAAATTTACTTATGGAGAAAATTTACTTTTTAAGGAAAGGCCTTTTTATAAAAAATAACACTTTTTAGGGATTATATTTTTTTCTTTCTTATTGGCAATTTTCTTCATTAATTCGTGATAACGATAGAAAAAATATATGGCAATACTTGCTAGGTTAGTGCATGAAGTAACTGCCACAACTACAATGACTACGACAATAAGAAGAATTAGAACATATCTTAAGAAAAACAACAAACATATTGAATATTCTTATTCATTCATATCTCGCGATCCTTGGATCGATTTCGATGATTTTAAATACCAATTCCTTCGGGGATGTTAATGAAATATTTGCTGTGTAAGTTATTGAGCGTATGATCGTGATTTCCACACACAGATGGACAGACTGACATCGCTATGTCGACTCAAGTTATTATAATGATCAAGAATATACTTTATGGGCTCGCAAATTAATTTTTCGATACGTTACAAACAGAATAACAAACCTTTATTTATCCTCTGCACAGTGGTGGAAGGTATATAAATTGATCTTGAATAAGTTCCAGATAACGAAGATGGATTTTTTTTAAACAGATATTTCTTCTTTTCACCACATATAACCCATTCCCAAAACCCGTGGGAAACATGGTCCAGCTGTTTATTTAAGCACATGACACACACAAAAACCGCTCTCTGATTATTACAATCTTCGTAATATTTAGTTGTTCACAGTGATGTTCCATTAACCAAACATAAATGACTTATTGCAAATGTTTACAATTTAATCTGTTTGATCTTTGAACCAACAGAGAATACCAAATTGATTTATATCGATATCGTTTATCGAATTCAGTCGGACCACACCGCAGAATTCTAGTGAATTACAACATTATTATTGTACAATTTTCACGTTGCAGTAATTTGTTCTGCACAACAAACTGAAATGATTTCCAAGAATAAACCAAAATATTAACAGTAATTTTCATGGTTAATTAATTTGCTTTTTAGCCACAATTGTTGAAATTATATGGGCCATTGTCCTGCTATAATGGTGAAGAAAACCTTTTCACACTTTACTTTACTGGTATTGGCACAATTCATATCAATTTCTCTAGTAACGGTGTTTTTAGATTTCTAAGAATTTTAAAGAGGCTTATAGATCATACATAAATAACGCAATTGGAAATGAACAACCAACATACCCAGTAAATAATTGTTGGACATTATTGTAAAACTATTCATTGATTAAGTGACGAAAATGTCAAGAGATATTTGACAGATGGTCAACAAATTCAAAAAGAAAAAAAATTTTGTTGAAATATATTCATTCGAAAGGTGTTACGTACGATTAGCAACGACTGTTACATAATGTAAGCATAACTAAAGCATACTCTTTTGGGCATGTGGCCGTATGAATACAGTTGGACAATTTAAATTGATAAGAAAAAAAAAAATTATAAATAAAAATATAATAATATTGTTTGTAAAATGAATTGTCTGTGCATCTGTCTTTCGTTACACCATTTGGGGCTATTTGCAACTTCATCTACATTTTAGAGGGAATGAAATAAAATATAAAAAAAATTATTTCCACAAAACGCTTTAATTTTAAGCGATATACATTCACTACACTTTTTCCTTTCATTAGATATAAATTGTATCATTCAGTAGATGTTTTGTTTTTTTGTTTTAAAACCATTTGATTCGTCTTATTTGCAATTATCTTTAAAAAGAAATAAGAAAAGTTTCAATAATGTAACATAACATTTCAATAATGTAACATAACATACCAAAAAATAATATAAAATGCTTAAAAAAAAATACTTCAAAATCAGTCATTCATTCATATATAAATATGTAAATATGTAAAATGTGGCATGTGTATTTTCATATGTCATTTGCAAGCTAATTCAAAAAGTCAGAAATCTGACTGTTACGAATAAAAAATAAAATAATATGAAAAAACCTACATTTTTGGTTGCCCCATTTCATATCAGCATTTCCTGAAATAAACTATTTTACTTGCTTAAAATGAATGTACTTGTCAAATACCTCTTATGTATATGTATTAGCGAGTTTGTTTCCTTTCTATATAAAACTAATTAATATGAAGTTTGGGGACAATCGGATAAAGAAAAGTCGCGCTGGAAATCGATTAAAAATTTAAAGTGTGTTTATATGACTTTTTTCACACTTTACGAAAATTTTGTTCTATAGTTTAATTTTTTCGTCAAGTTGCTATGAATCGATATCAAAAAGCTATACAGCTAGCTTTGAAATCGAATAAAAACTCGCCAGGAAATAGCAAATGCCCTATACCACATTTGTGTCAAAAAAAAAAAAAAATCACTAGGCCATGAAATTTGACGGAAATTTTCTCAACTTCAAGAAATTGAGTAAAGCCATAATTTTTTTTTTAGGTCTCTATACCTATGGGTACTCAGACATGGAGTATTGTTTTATTGCCACGTTGTTAACCTATTGTGCATTGAGATAGAAAACGGGCATTTTTTTCATCAAATTTTGAAAACTCCTTTTTCAAGTTTTAAAAAATTTTCTTAAACAAAATTTTTAAAAATGGATCTCGCACTTTAAGGTTTTATTAAACACATGTTACAGATTAACCGTATGAATTTTTAAGTAAATCGCTAGGCCAGAATTTTTTGACAAGGATTTTATTTTTGCGGATTTCGAGAAAAATTGGATTTTTCTGAAATATTCAGTAAATGTACTCTTTTTAAATACTTTGTATCAAAAATTAATCATTTTTCTACTTTTAAATGTTATATTTTACCTTAATAGCCTAGGGTTTCGGAACAAAATAAAATGACCGCATTAACCCTTTCGGAATTGGGATCACATATGACCCCAAGCCAATAACAGACAATTTATTTAAAAAATTTTAAATATTTTGTAAGTGCTGTTGAATTTTTAGACGTGATGCTTACAATATAATAGCCAGATGTGCAGGTCTTTCATGCTAAAAATTTAGGATAAATCCGAGGACGTTAACTCATTATTTGTCAAGGCTAGCTTTGGAATATAAAATATTTTTTGAAAACGAGTTTTTCTATTAAACTCGATGAAACCAATTTTTAGAATTTAAGAATTAGAACTCGGTGCAATTTTTTCCTTTAACCCTTTAGTGATCCTGGGATCAAATTATCTGCTTATTGCACGCGAATATAAATTAAAACAACTTTTAACCAATTTTATTATAATATTATTTATTTTTAAAAACTATTTATATTTTTCTAAGTATTTATTTTATTTATTTGTTTATTTAGCTTATAATTACAAATTATAAGATAAATTATTCGAGCAATAGCTACACAGGCCTTCAGCTCAATATACTTAAGAGTTAACTTAAATTATATAAGTATAAGTAATATATTAAAATATTGATTTATAGCTTATATTTCTTTACATAAGTTTGTATTTTTTAAGAACTTGGTTAATAGGATAATATTTTCTGAGGAGGGGTTACCTAGCGGATATAAGGGGTCGGTATTTCGGAATAGGGATGTTCTGGTATTACTTGTTGAAATACAGTCGCAAAGAAAATGAGATGGAGAAGTTGGAAAATTTATGTTACAATTACAAAATGGAGTGTGATTTGTGTTAAATAAAGACCCATGTGAAACTCTGGTGTGTCCCAGATGAAACCAATGGAATTTAATACAATCTGATCGGATAATATTTGTTTGCAAATCGGGTAGATAGTTGTAAATAGTTATACCCTATACCACTATGTGGTTTGGGTATAATGACTTTGTGCTGCTGTTTGTAACAACCAAAAATATTTGACCTAGACCCATCTTTAATTATACCGATCGAATCAGAATCACTTTCTGAGTTGATTTAAGAATGTCCGTCCGTCCGTCCGTCCGTCCGTCTGTGTGTCCATGTAAAGCTTGTAATCAAACTGCAGGTCGCAAATATGAATATATTTTGATGAAATTTGGTATATAAGCTTTTATCGGCCATGGGATGAACGCTATTGAAATTGGTGAGAGGGTTTGTATACGTTCATTACATCCATTAATGAGTAGTCCAAAAATGATCCCTTTGGCCCCATATAGAGCTGCTTCCCTATCTTCACTTAAATCTATTAAAAAATAAAAATATTGCACTGATTCTTCTCAAATTTTGTTTGTATATATTTTCGCAAAATACAAGAGACTTTACCAACCATGGTCAGGATCGGTCCATTTTTGGACCTAGTCCCCATATAGATATATCATCCGATATGAACTTTTTCATATCTGCAGCCAAAAAAATTAATAAAAATCCCACTCAAATTTGGTTTTTGCTTATTTTCTATGTCCAGTTAGTTGGGCCTAGGAGATTCGGTTTCTAAACGCATGGTATAGGGTATCGTATAGTCGGTCTAGACCGACTATAATTTTCTTACTTGTTTTTCTACTATAATTGATATTTTGATACCATGTAGAAAATGAGCTAAAGATAATATTGCTATCAGTGTTAATGTATTGGTCGTTAATTAGTCTTTCTATATCTCTTCGATTGAAATTTTGTGTTGATTGCAAGGGTTGTCTTTCGGCTTTTCTGGCGGCAAAATCCGCGAGTTCATTTCCTTTAATTTTGCTGTGTCCTGGAACCCAAATCAATGTTATATCTGGTTGTCTTTCAATAAGTATATTTCTAATGTTAGAAATTTAAGTGAGGAAAGAGAGTCGGAGCATATCGCAAATATTCCTTTACTGTTCTTTATATATTCAAGAGCTTCATTAATTGCTATCAGTTCTGCCGAATAAATTGAGCTGTATAAGGGTAAATGTGAGATACGTATATATCCTTCTCAGTTGTATTGCTGTGTGAGTTTGAATTGCTTGTTTTGGAACCGTCAGTGAATAGGAACTTGTGGTCTTTTAATTTATTCTTCATCATGGCAAACTTGGGCTTGTATTGATCTGAACTAGAATTTAGTTTTGAAAATTCGTGGAGGGTTGTATCAACAGATCTATAGTCTAATGACCAGGGTGGATGTTGTTTAGATTTATTAAGGCAGTTTTGAAAACAAATGTCCCGTTTATTGCAATTCTGTATTGTTCAGTTAATAACGGAGGGGAATTTAGGTATTTTTTTGGAGCGTATTATCTTTTTAACAATCTAGTTTAATGGAGTACTATAGTTGCATAGTAAGATACTGACAATTTTAGTAGTAAGGATTTCTCTCTGTGTACTTAGTGATGTAATATTAGTTTCGGAGCGCATATTGTTTATTGGAGTTGATAGTAGTGCTCCAAGCGACGTTCTAATGGCTGAATTTATAATTGGCTCAATTTTTCTTAGTTGGGAAAGACATTTTATAATATTCAGCCGTTGAGTAAGGGCGCGTGTTAGGTGATCTATATGGTCGTTCCATCTATAATGTTTATTTATAATTATTCCTAGCAATCGTAGTTTATCGACTTTTGATAGCATGATGTTGGATGATTGAATTTTCCAGTTACAATTTTTGAGTCGGCACATATGTAAATATTTACATTTTGTGGTGGATAATGATGCTCCCGATGTATCGCACCAGTTCTTGATGTCATAAAATGAAATGTTTTTATTACGAGAAGAGCGAATAATTAGGTTGAAATCATCAGCGTATGCACAGAAGTCGATTTCATTTTGAAGAGACATGATGTTACACAATTGATTGTAAGCTATTAAAAATAGTATAACCGATAACGGAGAACCTTGAGGGATTCCACTATGTAAAGGAAAAGGTGAGGAATAGTTATTACTAATCCGAACTGTAATCTTTCATTTAGTCATAAAGTTTGCTACATGATATTAGGTCCAACGTTCCATGCTGTTAACTGATTCAAAACTGAATGAATACCCACCTTGTCAAATGCTCGTTCAAATTCTAACGACACAATAGTCGCGTGCTTTTGTTCTGTTTGTTTATTCTAAAATTTGTTGAAAAATTTGAGTCAGAGGAGTAATCAGACCAAAATTTTCCAAATTCATTTCCTATTTCTACTCTGTCAGTAATAAATAAATTCTGGCTATCTACTGCAGCTATGCATTTTTCTAAATAAAATAAGAACATTGTTGAACTATAACTCAACGCTGTTAAATTAAACTTTTGTATGATTCTACTATCTGGAGTTATCTTAGAAGATAACTTGATCAAAAAGTTATGCTTGGGAAAAAGTTAAGGGGAAAAACGTTTGTTGAAATTTGTTCGATCTCATTCTCAAATCTAACTGATCATTTTAAATCGAAAACACGGATTCGGTTTATATGTCTATAGCATAAACAACACCATATCGTGATTCCTTATGACGTCGATAATATTCGGCGTCATTAGTGCACAATGTAACTACCATTGATGTTGGTAGTACCGAGTCACCATAGCACTTATCAAGCTTTTCCTTAATTTGAGTGATGAGCACTTAAATGTCGCCTTTTTCTAACTTTGTTTTCTTTTCAACACAAACTTGATCAAAATTTGACAGTATTCTGCAAAGGCGGATCAATAAGTCCGTGACCGTTTTTTTTTAAATCCTCGTTAAATCGGTCCAATAAGTTGGCATAATATTAAACAACTCCAAACAATGCTTTGACGTTGTCACATAATTACGTTTATGGGCAATTGAGAGCAAACGCGTCACCCATCTTGCAGACAGCTTTCTTAAGTCACGGACTTATTTATCCGCCCTCCCACTACTATGTGGTCAGGGTATAATGACTCTGTGCTGATGTCTGTAAGTACCAAAAATATTTGACCTAGACCCACCTTTTATTATGCCGATCGACTCAGAATCACTTTCTGAGTCGATTTATCGATGTACGTCCGTACGTTCGTCTGTCCGTCTGTGTGTCCATGTAAACCTTGTAATCAAACTACAGATTGCAAATATGAATATATTTTGATGAAATTTGGTATGTATGTTTCTATCGGCGATAGGATGAACGCTATTGAAATTGGTGAAAATCGGTTCATGTTCAGACCTAGTACCCATACAAATGGCCCTTATGAGATCGACTTAAATTGCCATATGGGCATTTCCAGAAAAAAGTCAACCGAGACGGAATTATTAAAAACCGGAAAAAAAATTTCTTTTTCAAATTTAATTAGAGAATTATCTAAATTTTTATAATCTATTAACTTAAAAATTATTTACATTATTATTTTGAGTAAATTTATTGCAATATATATATTTGGTTTTCTTAACATTGCGTCTCTTTTGGTAATTTTTTCCTTATGTTATTACTGACTCTTAAGTATCATAACGATTGCACTCTTTTTATGGACTTATTGTATCAACAACAAATAGTATAAAAAAATAGCAGAGATCCAGTAAAGCACGAATAACGGTTAAAATTTTAATATTTTTGTACGCGCTTCTCCTCTGTTACCAGTTCTCCGTGATCATTGATCGCTAAAGAAAATTTAAAGCTAAAGTAGTGAGTTCCTTAAATAAAAACAAGTAAGAAAATTATAGTCGGTCTAGTCCGACTATACGATACCCTATACCGTGCGTTTAGAGACCCTATCTCTCAGGCTCAACGAACTGGATATAGAAATAAGCATAAACCAAATTTGAGTGGGATTTTTATTAATTTTTTCGGCTGCAGATATGAAAAAGTTCATATCGGATGCTATATCTATATGGGGACTAGGCCCAAAAATGGACCGATCCTGACCATGTTTGGTAAAGTATCTTGTATTTTGCAAAAATATATACAAACAAAATTTGAGAAGAATCAGTGAAATATTTTTGTTTTTTGATAGATTTAAGTAAAGATCGGGAAGCAGGTCTATATGGGGCCTATGACTAAGAGTTGTCCAATAGGGATAATTTTTGGACTACTAATTGATGGATGTAATATATACACACAAACCCAATTTGACTAAGATTTGTATGATAATTTGGATCTTATGGCAATATATGTTGATTTCATAGGGGTCATTTGTATGGGGGCTAGGTCTGAACATGGACCGATTCTTACCAATTTCAACAGCGTTCATCCCATGGCCGATAAAAGATCAAATACGAAATCCCGTCAAAATATATTCGTATTTGCGACCTGCAGTTTGATTACAAGCTTTACATGGACACACAGACGGACGGACGGACGGACGGACGGATGGACGGACGGACGGACGGATGGACGGACGGACATCGTTAAATCGAATCAGATATTGATTCTGATTCGATCGGTATAATTAAAGATGGGTGTAGGTCAAATATTTTTGGTTGTTACAAACAGCAGCACAAAGTCATTATACCCAAACCACATAGTGGTATAGGGTATAATTAAAAGACAAAAATTTACATAGACAATTTTTTTTGATTCATTTTCAAAGTGTGTCCCATGCGCGATCGCAAGTGTTACTTTTTCCAACAAAAATTGATTTTGCGATTAAAGTTAAAATTATTTATGCAGATCGAGAATAGAAGTTTTGAAAAAAAATTGCTCATAACAGGTTCATGGAAAGAATTAAAAGCGATCCAGCCAAGAACAAGAAGTACCAAGAGAAAGGATGAAAAAACATCGCTCAAAACTCAGACAATTGGCAGAGCATAATGAGAAGGTGCGTAAAAGCATACGGGAAAAGGAACGCATAAGGAACCAAAGGATCCGCCAAAGAATAAAAAATAAAGCAAATGAAGAAAAAATTAGCTCCACACAATATAACAGCAAGCAAAGTTTTGGAAAAGCTCTAAAGAAGGCAGAAATTGCATTGCACCGGGTAGCTGATAAAAGAGCGAAGATTGTTAAAGCTTTATTTTTAAAATATGTTCAGCCAGTAAATTTTTATGAACCTCTTACTGAAAACGTTGGAGCGAAAACGGCAATAAATGAAGTCAACAATTTTTTTCTTTGTAGTGATATTAGCATTCAGTCTGCTGGCAGAAAGGACACACTAATCGTAGATGGACAAGTTATTTCTAAGCGTTTTATGTTAATAACGGTGGCAGAAGCATATGAAATTTATAAAAAAGAATGTACTGGCGAACCTGTTAGTAAAACAACATTCTACCAATGTCGGCCAAACTATGTTCAGCTATCCAGTAAGATGCCACATAACATGTGTGTCTGCATTCATCATGCTAATTTTGGTTTTTTTATTAGATGGTTGGTCTCAAATTATAAAATCATTTTCTGATGGCCATCAAAACTTTTTGGAATCTGTTTGTTGCGATATTGGAAATGAAAATTGCATGTCAAACTGTTGCAAAAAGTGTATAACTGATTTGAAAAATAACTTGGTACCCCTTGCCCATTTTAGACATATGGATGAAAATATAAAATGGAAACATTGGAGGAAAGTTGAACACAGAAGAACTTTAATAGACACTGTTGCTCCGTTTTCCGATTTAATTCATGAGGTAGAAGTGCAACTCCCACTATTCAAACAACATTTTTTTGTTAAGAGAGCCCAACAAAATCACTTTGATATCACAAAAAATAATTTAAAGGAAGGGGAGCTGGTTTACAAATAGATTATGCCGAAAATTATAGGCTTATCTTCCAAAACGAAATACAAAGCGCGCATTTTATCTACAACCAAGTTTAAATTTTTACTTGCGTCGCGTGGACTGTTAATAATATTCAATCCTATGTTGTTATTAGTAATAGCTTGGAACATAGTAAGATTGATGTTTATATTTTTTTAACAAAAATAGTTGATCAAATCAAGAAAGAACACGGGCAGTTTAAAAAAATATTCATATTTTCAATTTAAAAATTAATTTATAATTTACAGTCTATCAGACTTTATCACTCAATTTGGATGCAAAGTAATTCAGTGGAACTATTTCGCAACTTCGCATGGAAAAGGTGCAGTCGATGGCGTTGGAGCCGTAATAAAACGAAAAATTTGGCAGCTGACCAAAACCAAAAATATTTGTTTAAACAACGCATTGCATTTTTTTAAAATGTGCAGTGCAACACATTAAAGGAATTAAAATTTTATATGTGGTGACAGCTGTATTAAAAAGCCTCCTTTCTTGACAGAAAAATGGAATAATGTACCATTGGATCTGCTGCGATGAAAATTTTGCAGTACATGTAGCTGAAACGGCAATTTCTTTAAAGATGAAAATTTCGTAATTATCTTGATATTTTATTATATTTTGTTCCTCTTACTTGAAATATGTTAATTATACCCTCCACTCCAGTGTGCAGAGGGTATATATAAGTTTGTCATTCCGTTTGTAATAATTAGAAAAAAAATTTTGGACCCCATAAAATATATATATTTGTGATCCTTATAACAACCGGAGTTGATAGAGCGATGTCCGTCTGTCCGTCTGTGAAAATCACGATGACGGCATCAATCGGGCAGCTAGACTGCTCCTTGAAATAAAAAATGATTCATTAACATCCTGAGAAGTTTGATATTTGAAATCGTCCATATCGGTCAATTAGGGCCCGAGATTTGAATAAAGAACTAAAAAAAGTCTTGAAAAAAATATAATTTTCTATGTTGTTCTTGTCACGATCGCGCCCTCAATAGGATAGCTAAGGCGATCTTTTTAGTGAGAATGATTCAACAAATTCATGGGAAGATTCCTATTTCAAAAATCATTAAAATCGGTGGAACAGGTCCAGGGAAATCTCTGAAAAATTAAAAAAAAAAATGAAAACTGAGAATAGTGGAAATTAGAAGTATAAATGCAAAAAATATTCAAAATTCAAAAAAATAATGATTGTTTGTTTGGACAGAGTTGTATCTTCTGAAATTAATACAAAGTAAAGCTGTATGGTACGAAAACTGAAACTAACCACACTGCTCGTAGGCCTGACTTTAGGTGAGTGTGTTACAGCGCTGACCAAAAAGTGCAAGTACGAGTGTATGTGAAGGTTCATGGTTCAAAACCTCACGGCCGCCCTAAGTAGAAAAAATTTTCATATAGAAACCATCTATTCAATTAAAACATAACAATTATCACAATGTTCAATAAATCGCTGATGAAGGCTGAAATGCCAGAAACCGGTCCGATTAAGAATACAGTGCAGTTATGAATTTTTGAAATATATGCTTTCTTCTTCTTTACCACGCACCATTTAAAGAAAAATATGATGTTTCTATATTGTTCTTGTTGTTATTCTAAATGCTGTATTGTTGATATAGCTGGACTTGTTGTTTTTGTGGTCGTTGTGATAATAATATAATAAAAAGTAACCCTTTGCACTTTTTTTTTATCAACTGTGGTAGAAAAATTAAAAAGTTTCCATTGTTTTGGCATCACTAAAAAAATTTACTATATCATTTCTGTCATTGCCACGAGCCTGCCTGCATAGTTTCAGATCGAGTTGGTCACTGGAAAGGGGTTAAAATCGATCCAAAATTTTTTCGAAAAGCAGACTCTACGAGCTAATATAAGGGGAGTAAAAATTCATCAGCATTTAAAGCAAACAATGCTAAAATATGTACCTAGTTGTTAATAAAAAAAAATGTAAATTTAGAAAAAAAATTTTTATATATTAATTTATTTAAAGAGAAAAACACAAAAATAACGTTTGATGTTGTATTTTTTGTGTGTAATATTTACATATACATACATACACATATTAAATAATACAATTAATATACACATATTCTATATATGTATATCCATAATAACTGCATGTTAGAAATAAATCGGTACATTATTTTATTTACATAAATTTCTGCAATATTTTGTTGTGGGGAAAATACATTTCTTTTGCATTAACAGAGTGTCACTTCATTTTGCTCAGCGTGACTACGCCACAATTTTTGTTCTAATTAACTTTGCAATAGTTATTTCTATTTTAACATGAATATCAATATTTTCAAATAGATATCATACAGCACAATGTTAAGAGTATACACGGGCTGGTCTTTTATTTCATACGTTTTTTCATTATTTTTTTTACAAATATGGCATATTAACTTTTTGTTGTCTTTACAAAATAGGGTTACCGAGTTCATCAATGAGTTTTTTGCTTTCAAAACAGTTCTATATAGTTATATAGAATTATTATTCTGCTTTACCTACAAAATATCTGATTGCGATTACATCTAATTTTTAAAAATTGTTTATAATTACTAAAGCATTACTATTGACATAAATACAAAATTGCACTTTTTAAATTTTCCATTCAAATTTTAGAAAATATCAATTCTAAAAACTGGAATTAAAATTTCCAGTTATAAAATATTAATTGAATTTCTGAAAATCATATCAAAACGTCGGAAATAACAATTTTAAATTTAGAAGACATCAATTGCATCAAATTCCAAAAAAAAACACCAAATATACTTACATTTAAAAAATGTTTACATTAAAAAAAATATTGGCATGCAGGAGCAATTAATAGCTTTTCAGTAACTTCTTTTAACGATAGTCGAATCGTTAAAAAAAAAGAAAAGCAAAATTATCAGTAAAATTTTTAAACGATATTCGCTATTGTTAAAGTCAGCTGTTGTTGTTATCTAAACGACAACCATTTTTGTGTTGTTTATTCAATCGATAAAAACTTAAATTTTTAGGTTGAAATAAATAAAAATCATAAAATAGTGAAAATATTTTACTTTAATTAAAAAAACTTTTTTATATAAATAAAAAAATTAATTAGCATGTTCAATTCATTATTTCATTTTCAAATAAATAAACAGAAATATTAGTAAAAAGAAAATAAAGATATTAAACATAAACATAAAATCATCCTGTCAAACACGAAGTAATTTGTTTTTTCTATTCTTCTTTGTCTTTTTCGCTTATTTTGACAGATATGCCACTCGTTTACAATTCAAATAAATAGAAAAATAGATTTGTCGATTGTCGTTAAGATCTATGTACTTAGTGAATCACTTAATCCTTAAGGTGCTATTACATGATGTGTTTTTTACATATGTACTGTCAAATTTTCCCACAACACAAGTTGTACACATCATGTGATACATATGAAACATTGTTTATGTACAATACATGAGGAAAGTCACATGTACATTTTTCAATTAGAACAGGTTCTATTTTTGCATCACAAACATATGAAAATACAACACTGCTTGTGGCGAAAGAAAAACAGAGTAAATTATAAAGATTAATATTGAAAGAAAAATAAATTGTTTAATATTAATTAACAATTAATAAATATATAATTTTTTTTTAACAATAAATTTTTGTAAATTCACAAATTAAATCAGCTGTTGTTTACATTTAGAGGTTATGTCATAGGAAATACATATGCACGTGTGATAGCAAAATTTATGAATCGTATGTAAAAGACAATTTTGACAGACATGAGGAATTCCATATGGATAAAAAAAGTGAGTACATATGTAAAAAAACACATCGTGTAATAGCACCTTTAGTGCAAACAACAACAGCTGTCGATATATTTTGCCATTGTCGGATCGTTGAAATTTACAGAATCGGACTACAGAAAACATTAATTTAAATTCAATGAATTTTAGAAATCGTCAAATGATATTTAAGAATTGCGAACATAAAAATTGTTACATAAATAAACGCAATTTGATGAGAATGTTATTTATATATAAATTTTCACAATTTTTTTGGATGAAAATTTGAAGTTCTTCAGAAAATAAAGATAACAAATTATTTTATTTAAAGTTTTTGCGATATTTGCTTTTTGCGTTTGGCATCCTTAATTTAACTATGTATTATTATAAATTTATTCTCTATGTTTTCCAAATATGGCAATATTTTTTTGTAAAAAAAGTTGAGAGAGCTTTTTTCGGTTATTATTTTGTTACTCCATCCGACCTATATGGCCGCAATGATTTAATGCATATAGCCACCCTACACAACCATTACCTTTGCAATGGATGTTAGGGCGAGCTATTTAATTAGCAAAAACTAAATTAAACGAGAAGTTATGTCATATAACTGGAAACGCATGCATATAGGAAATGCATGCATATTTTTCCAACATTTTGTTTACATTTATTATCAATACTCAAACGGAGGTGGAGGGTATCAAAGATTCGGCACAGCCGAATTTAACACTCTTTCTTGTTTTTTTATTTTATTTAGTATTTAACAAAAAGAAAAAACTAAAAAAAAATTTTTTGGAAATTATGTCCCGTTTGCGATGTCCCGTTCGCAAAAGTTACAAATGTTTTTTAAAAACAACAATTGAAGGTGTTTGAAAGGAATAACTTTATAAAGCAAGCTTTATTATTCTATTGTAGTCAAACAAATTTTATTGCTATAAAATACGACTAAATTCGCTAATTTTTAAATTATTCCACATACTGGCAAAAATGACTTCTATTCCTTTTGTACCGTTCGTAATGATATGTTTTTTTTAAAGTATTTTGAGAATGTTAGAGTTGTACAATTTGCAATTTTCACTCAAAAATAGTGATACTGAAATGCATTAAACATTTAAAAAGAGCTTAAAAAATTTTTATGTTTTCGCGATCCTGGAAATTCCCATATCCAAATTGTCATAAAGATCTCGGTCAATTGGATTTGTGTATGTTTGTTAATCCATTTATCAGTAGTCTAAAAATAAACCCTATAGGATAATTCTTATAGCCCCAAATAAAGCTGATTCCCGATCTTCACTTAAATCTTTCAAAAAACAAAAATAATGCACATATTTTTCTCAAATGCGGTATTTATATATTTTTGCAAAACGTAAGCGACCCTACCAAATATGGTCAGGATCGGTCCATTTTTCGACCTAGTCCCCATATTCAAAGGAAACAAAAAAAATAATAACAATGCCACTAAAATTTGGTTTATGGTTATTTTCTATACCCAATTAGTTGGGCCAAAGAGATAGGGTCTCCAAACGCATGGTATAGGGCATCGTATAGCCGATCTAGACCGACTATAATTTTCTTACTTGTTTTTTAATTAATTTTGGACAAATTGATCCGCTCTCGTCTTATGTGTTATAGTTCCTTAAATTCAATTCAAATTTGATCCTTTTTCTGTGGAAATTCATGACAGATAAAAAACCGTTAAACTTTATTGAATCATGTTGTAATCGATTTATCCAACATTACAAACCGTTTGTTGAGTAGATCTTTAAACAGGCAAACATACGAGCATCTTATACCAGACAAAAACCAACTGAAATTACCGTTGTATTTATTTGTTTATTTACAAAAAAAAAAAATCATTAAACATCGACTCATTTACACCGTCATAATTTTTTCCAAATTAGAAATTTCCCAACACTTGCATAAAATTGTTAATCTAATGATGTGTTCAAATGCATAGACTTGACTTTTCCAAATTACCCAATTTCATTAAAGAACAACAAAGAAAAGTCATTTAATATTTCCATAAAGAAAAACACACAAGTGAGTTGAGTGGGAAAACACCTCACTAAGAGTTAGTACGATTGTATTTGTAAAATCCTTTGGATAACATGCATGTCTGCAATAATGTAAATTAGGGTTCCACTAAATTTTACAAATGAGAAATATCAGCTTCGTAATGCTCTAAAGTCAAACTGTGATGGATAAACATAGATAAAGTTTATGTAAGTATTTTAGATAAATCTATACATTTTCTATTAATTCAATATTATTCGAAAAATCTAGCAAAAGTTTGCTCGAATTAAATTTAACCTGCAGGGACCTTTTTGAATACTTAAATGTCTAAGGGCCATTATTACAACTTGCCTTTAAAGTAAATGTTAGTTAAAGGTAACTTTAGCTAAAGTGAACAATAAAGTTACCTTTAACTTCTTTTCGTTATTACAACTTCCCATTAAAATAAAATTAATATTTTTGATATTGTGGCAGCACCAAAGGAAACACCGATTACTTTTGACCAAATGAATTGATTTATTAAAATACATAGTGGCAACGTTCCTTTAGTTGTTCGCAAATAAACAATAAAAATAATAGAATAAAAACCAAAAACCTTTATTATAAGTTGCTTAATTGTTGTAAATGTGTAATAAAACTTTTTAAAAATATACAAGCATATATTTAAGTATCTATAAATAAATTTATTTCCAACTAAATTGATGTGAATTTCGTCTTCATAGGTCAGAAAATGTGGCAATATTAAATACATAAACCTCATGTTAAAAGTTAAAGGCAACAATATCTTCCCTTTAGCTTATCGGTCACTTTTAGCTTAAAGTATAGTTGTAATAACGAAAAACTAATAATCTTCCAGATAACATCCTAACTTTAGCTATTGGCAAGTTGTAATAATGACCCTAAAAGATCCTGTTCTCATTATTTTTCTGTTTTCCAACTATGCGGCTGCAATATTTAAACACCACCCTTATGTTGTACATCAAACAAACACTCATTCCACAACACATGTCACTTAAGTAATAATATTTTTGTATTATTTGGCGCGGTATATATCTGTGTATTCGTATGTACTCATACATATGTATGCACGGCGTCTTTATTTATTCAACACTTTCGGATTAATAAATTGTCTAAACAAACAACCTGTATACATGAGAAAATAATGAAGAAAAAAACTGAAACTTAAAAACGTTTAAAAACAAATAAAGGAGAAACCACAAAATATTTAAACACGCAAAAGATTATTGAAAAACCAAAAAAAAAAAAAAAAAACAAAAATTATAATAATAATAAACGAAAACGAATATTTTTTTTTTTTTTGCTTTTGTATATTATTTTTTCTTCTATGACATGTTCAGAAACTGTAGAAAGCGGCGTCTTTAGGGGGAAAATTTCCAAAAGAGTATGAATGAAAATTTTTCGAGTTTATAGTTCTTAAACAGCGGTATTGTTGTTGTACGAGTATATGAAAGTGTTTGTTATTATAAGATTTTGTTTAAAGTGCTTGTGACATGTGCAACAAAATACTGGATGGTTGAATACTTTATTATTTGAAACACTAAACATCGCCCTGTACATATCGAGCTGCGTGTTTCGTGCTCCGTACTCGGTACTATTTGCCATGCAGTGTAATAAAAATATTACTTAATTAATGTGCCAGACTAAAAGGTGATCAAGAAATTCCCATAACTGACGCCTAAGTCGGGGTTTTTCATTCTTCTTCTGTGATCTTAGCTGGCTGGTGTGGTGTTTGTTAGTACGAGTATTCTTCTCTAATAAATTTTGGGTGGTTGGTGGTTTGTTAATTGTTTAGCATTTTAGTTGAATTTATGCCTTGTTAATATTTCCGGCATTTATAAAAATAACAAGTTTATTAAGTGCCAAAATTTTCTTATGTTTATTTTTTATTTTAAATTTCAAAATTTTGGGTGGGTGGTTCATAAAATAAATTATGAAATCTCAATTCTAATATAATGAAGTCTAAATTTGTTTCTAATTATTTGATGTTAAATAAATTCCATTAACAGCAACATTTGTTGAAAGAAGTCACAAATAATAATCCAGCATCATATTCGTATGGAATTTAGAAAACCGTTCAGTTCGATTATAAATATCTTGAACTTGGTTCAAATGTAGGCCATACTTAAGTCAGCAAAATTTGTTTTAAAGAAAATCCTGCAGATTGGTAAATTGGTTCGACTAATGTTAACTCTTGAGCATTCTTTCCAAATGTACCCTTGTTATGACTTTTTTTGGTCAATCTAATCCAATCACGGTATTTTGATTAAAAACGGAAGCATTAAATTAAATTTAATTATATTCAAAACAAAACAATATAAAATAATAAAAACTAAGGAATAGAAGTGTTCTTCTTTTCGCAAAATGTCTCGTGATTTTGATTTTTTCGTATGAAGATGAAAAAATCTTATAAAAACAAGTAAGGAAATTATAGTCGGTCTAGACCAATCATACGACCTATATCAAGCGTTTATAGACCCTTATCTTAGGACCAACTAACTTGATATAGAAAATAAGAATAAACCAAATTTGAGTGGCATTGTTATTAATTTTGATGTTATATTTATATGGAGAGTAGGTCGAAAAATGGGACAATCCTGACTATATTTCTTAAGGTCACTTATTTGTTCCTGAAATATATAAACACCAAATTTGAGAAAAATCTGTCCAATATTTTTGTTTTATTATAAATTTAATTGAAAATCGGGAAGCAGCTTTATATGGGGGCTATGACTAAGAATTGGGATATAGGGTTTGTTTTTGGACTACTGATTAGTGGGAGTAATAAGTTTATACAAACGTTATTTTGACCGAGATCTATACGATAATTTGGATCTTATGGCAATTTAAACCGATTTCATAGGGCTCATTTGTATGGGGACTAGGTGTTAACATGCACTGATTTTCACCGATTTCAACAGCGATCATGCTATCACTGATAAAAGCTCATATACCAAATTTCATCAAAATATATTCATATATGTGATGTGTAGTTTGATTACAAGGTTTACATGGACACACAGACACACAGACGGACGGACGGACAGACATCGCTAAATCGGCTCAGAAGGTGATTCTGAATCGATCAGTATAATAAAGGATGGGCCTATATCAAATATTTTTGGTAGTTACAAATATCGGCACAATATCATTATGCCCTGGCCATTTGTTATCTATAATATTAATAGGTATGGCGATTTCTTGGGACCGATGATTTGTTAAATAGTTTTCTCCCGATTTTGAACACGTGTTTTATTTGAAAGGTATTTCCGGAGAGCTACACCAGGTTTACAGATTTTTATATTTCAAAATTTGTTTTTGGAGTAAATTGCATTTAAAGTTGCTACTAACACATACAAAAAATTATATAATGATGTGTGTGTGTTTATTAAATTTTGTAGTGTGTTTTCAAAAAGCCCCGTGTTGAATTGAAAAATAATTTTTGACTTAAACCAATAATGACAACTAGCAGATTCCAGCGCTCGAAATTCGAGTGCAATTTCTAGACAGCTTTATTTTTCAGCTTAGCCTCTTCACAAACCAACAATTTTTATACCCTATACCACTATGTGGTTTGGGTATAATGACTTTGTGCTGCTGTTTGTAACAACCAAAAATATTTGACCTAGACCCATCTTTAATTATACCGATCGAATCAGAATCACTTTCTGAGTTGATTTAACAATGTCCGTCCGTCCGTCCGTCCGTCCGTCTGTGTGTCCATGTAAAGCTTGTAATCAAACTGCAGGTCGCAAATATGCATATATTTTGATGAAATTTGGTATATAAGCTTCTATCGGCCATGGGATGAACGCTATTGAAATTGGTGAGAATCGGTCCTTGTTCAGACCTAGCCCCCATACAAATTACCCCTATGAAATCGACATAAATTGGCATAAGATCCAAATTTCATATAGATCTTACTTACATTGGGTTTTATATACATTCATTACGTTCATTTATGAGTAGTCCAAAAATGATCCCTTTGGCCCCATATAGAGCTGCTTCCCGATCTTCACTTAAATCAATTAAAAAACAAAAATATTGCACTGATTCTTCTCAGATTTTGTTTGTATATATTTTTGCAAAATACAAGAGACTTTACCAAACATGATCAGGATCGGTCCATTTTTGGACCTAGTTCCCATATAGATATAGCATCCGATATGAACTTTTTCATATCTGCAGCCAAAAAAATTAATAAAAATCAGACTCAAATTTGGTTTTTGCTTATTTTCTATGTCCAGTTAGTTGGGCCTAAGAGATAGGGCATGGTATAGGGTATCATATAGTCGGTCTAGACCGACTATAATTTTCTTACTTGTTTGTTTTATTATTGTTGTGAATGAAGATAACAAACTCATTAACAAACACATTAACAAATTTACTAAACACACACATAGCATGGTATAATTTTATGTATGTGTTAGTAGCAACTTTAAATGCAATTTACTCAAAATAAAGGAAAAAATTAAAAAATCTGTAAATCTGCAAAACGGCTGAAAAGAAATACCTTTCAAATAATATACGCTTGGTCAAAATCGGGATAAAACGGTAGAACAAAACATCGGTCACAAGAAATCGCCTAGCCTATTAGTATAATAGATAACGACAAAAATTAATGTTGGATTGTGAATTGGCTAAAATTGAATAGCATACCTCTGGTCTTATAAAATAATTTATTAAATAAAAAAATAAAATTTCCTTAGAATTTGCACTCGAATTTTAAGGGGTGGGATCCGCTGGTGGGGTATAAATAATAAGCAGATGTTGTGCAATTTATGCACAATCTGGCCATGTGATTTATACAAACAAATTTCTTGCAATTGTCGAATAGAGTTGAGTTCTTCTTATATTGTTTGCCATGTGGCCATTAGAAACAACGTTGTCTCTGATATGCTGCATCTCTGGATGGAGATGTGCCGTCAATTTTTTTTTTTTCATGAGGTGAAGAACCTGCGATATCCATTGGTTGCTGAATATTTTTTACAAAATTTCTTGCTAATACTCCGTATGGCAATTTCTCTCTTCGAAAAATATGTTGAATTGTCATCTGGTCTGCAAGTTCCACCCGATAAAGCCTGCGTCTAAATGTTTTATTACAAGTGCAAGCAAGATCCATTTTAGTCCATACAACTTCCATGTTGGAAAGCAATATAACTGTTTACCAACTCCAGCTTTCGTTCGGGCTGTTTTTTCTCATCTTTTCTTATATAAGTAGAATAGAGAAGAGAACTCAGTAGAAAAACATATTATTATTATTATTATTATTATTATTATTATTATTATTTTGAATATAGGACATAATAATTCTGTGGTTTTCTGTAATAACCGCGTATCTCATAAAACCAAAATGTTCAGGGGAGCCAAAAAAATGTTATATTTTAAATTATGGGCTCGATATAAAGATTTTAGAGCTTTTTATTTAACAATCCTGTTGATATGGACAATAAATACTTTATATAAAATTTTGAGTCAAAAATTTTCAGAGAAAATTTGGAGAAGGACGAAAAAACAATATGCAAATAACACTTAAAGTGTGTGCAGATAAAACAACTTATGTCGACAAACGTCGCTTTCCTTGAAAAAGAAAACTACCAATGCAACCACCCATGTAGACATAAGTTGTTGGTGCTTGAAAATGGATTTTTTTGTTCGTCAACAAAAAGTTAACGGGATTTAGGATGAGAATATAGCAACGTATCAAAAATAATAGTGACAAAAAATAACACAAAAGTTTTTATAAGTGGTTGTAAACTGAAAACTAATCTAAAATTATTTTGCATTTTTTTCATTAATAACAACGTATGTCGCTATGTGTCGTTTTCTGAGAAAATAATTTGCCAGCGATCAAACGTAGGTTGACATACGTCGTTAGTGCTGAAAATTAATTTAATAAACATTTAAGTTACGTCGTTATTTAAAAAAAAACTCAGAAATTGTCAATATTAAAAAAAAAAAAAATTAACACATGTAAAGAGCGTTAAAAATTAATAAATTTGGCATTGTTAACTCAAAACTGACAAAAATGGACATACGCGGTTATTCCAGAAAACCACAGATATGTGCGTTTATTAAATTTGTTAATGTGTTTGTAATAAAAATGAGTTTCTTTTTTGTGTTGATTTGTGAATTGGCTATAATTGATTAGCATACCTTTAGGGTCTTTATTTAATGAAAAAATAATTTTTCCTAGAATTTGCGCTCGAATTACGAGGGCCGGAATCTGCTAGTCGACATAAATTGCCATAAGATCCAAATTATCATATAGATCTCAGTCAAATTGGGTTTGTATGTGTTTATTATATCCATTAATCAGTAATCCAAAAATAATCCCTATAGGACAATTCTTAGTCATAGGCCCCATATAGAGCTGCTTCCCGATCTTCACTTAAATCTATTAAAAACAAAAATATTGCACAGACTTTTGTCAAATTTGGTTTGTATATATGTTTTCAAAATATAAGTGACTTTACTAAATATGGTAAGGACTGTTCCATATTTCGACCTAGTCCCAAAACAAAAACAAGTAAGAAAATTATAGTCGGTCTAGACCGACTATACGATACCCTATACCATGCGTTTAAGGACCCTATCTCTTAGGCCCAACTAACTGGATATAGAAAATAAGCATAAACCAAATTTGAGTAGCATTTTTATTAATTTTTTTGGCTGAAGATATGAAAAAGTTCATATCGGATGATATATCTATATGGGGACTAGGCACAAAAATGGACCGATCCTGACCATGTTTGGTAAAGTTTCTTGTCTTTTGCAAAAATATATACAGACAAAATTTGAGAAGAATCAGTGCAATATTTTTGTTTCTAGATAGATTTATGTAGGTGAAGATCGGGAAGCAGCTCTATATGGGGCCTATGACTAAGATTTGTCCCATAGGGATCATTTTTGGACTACTGATTAATGGATGTAATAAACACATACAAACCCAATTTGACTAAGATTTATATGATAATTTGGATCTTATGGCAATTTATGTTGATTTCATGGGGGTCATTTGTATTGGGGCTAGGTCTGAACATGAACCGATTCTCACCAATTTCAACAGCGTTCATGATATGGCCGAAAAAAGCTTATATACCAAATTTAATCAACATATATTAATATTTGCGACCTGCAGTTTGATTACAAGCTTTACATGGACACACAGACGGACGGACGGACGGACGGACATAGTTAAATCGAATCAGATAGTGATTCTGATTCGATCGGTATAATTAAAGATGTGGTTGTTACAAACAGCAGCACAAAGTCATTATACCCAAACCACATAGTGGTATAGGGTATAATTAACATCCGAATGAACTTTTTCATATCTGCAGCCAAGAAAAATTAATAACAATGCCACTCAAATTTGGTTTATGCTTATTTTCTACATCGAGTTAGTTGGACCGAAGAGATAGGGTCTCTAAACCATGGTATAGGGTATCGTATAATCGGTCTAGACCCACTATAATTTCTTACTTGTTTGAAATATTTTATTTATTTACATTACTCTTTTAATAATAAATAAATCACTATAAGATCGGAAACTTAAAATAAAACTTCAAAAAATGACTCTGCATTTGTCTTTAGAAATGGGATAGCCTCAATGATATCTGGCTTCCTTGATGCCCTCAAATCGAATCTGATGATTTTGAGTGCGGAAGATAATACTTACGCGGATACTTGTTTCGGTGGCAAGGCAGAACCCTGGATATTCTCAGGGTACATTGGAATTGCTTAATTTTTGTAAATCTGATGACGGTCAAATTTTTCTTCTTCTTTTACTGCCTGGTAAAAGTCTATTTTAAATGTAACTAAAACTGGTGGAGGTTCTGTGTCTCCGCTACTTTCTATTAAATTTAAGCGTCGACACTTGGACTACTCCTGCTCGTCTATTTTTTTTTTTTTTCAAAATCATCATGTGTATATAATACTTTTTTTAGTTTTTATGTTTCATGTTTGAAAGCATGTGAAATGATAATTATAAGTACGTAGTATAATAAATATATAGTTTTTGGAATCGCATAAGAACCAAGAATATCGTCATAAAAATTACACTTAATTGAACTGTCCTACTGGCCTGGGAAAAGGTAAAAAATTTTTGCAAAATGTGTAAAAAATATAATTTTTTTTTATTTTTACACTCTCTGTAATCGACTTATTCATAAATTACTCATTAAACAAATTTAAACCATTCCGAGCAAAATTGTGGCGTATGTGTGAAAATATCATCTTATTTGAAGTTTGATAGTATTTTCCAAAAAAATTTCCACAATAACTTAATTAAGAATTGTAAGAATTTCTAAGAGCTGTATACATAATACTTCCATATATTTTCACAGCATTCCGGCAAAAATTGATGCTAGGAGGATCTACTACTCCATAAAAAACAGAAAACATAACAATTTTTTTTAAAAGATTTTTTAACTGCCCGCAATTAACAAATAATTCGTTTAAAAACTTAACGCATTCCTATCAAAAATTAGCTAAGGGCAAACAATACTCAAAAAAGATCAGTCACTTTCTATACAAATTTGTGCAAATTTGCTCTTATTTCAAATTTGATGTAATTTTACAGAAAAAAAATCGATTACGACTTGCTGAAATTTTTACTGTTTGCAGTTGCAAATATATCGACATAATCTTCTTAAAATTTCATTGTATTCCGCCAACAATTGTGCTACTCGAAAAAGTTCGAGCACTTTCATACAAATGTCTGAAAATATGCACTTCATAACATTTGCCATCGGTTTAAAAAAAAAAATATTTAAGGGACAACTTTTGAAAGTTCAAAATATGAGGATATTACGTACTTCAAATTTCAAAATTGTGGCTCAGACGAACTACTACACGAAAAAGATCAGACACTGCTCGAGTAGCTCGAAGATCGAGTAATGGGGAGCTTTGGTCTTACCAACTAACATTTATCTTTAAAACTTGTTAAACTATAATTCTTATCGAGGTCTGATTTAAAACTATTGAAATATGCCTGTGTCAAAACTTTTTTTGTGAAATGTCCGAACTTTATTAAAGTTTTGTGATGGAAATTTTTAAAATTAAAAACAAAACACATGTTGCTGCTGGTATTCTCTACACGCATACTAAATTTCGTGAGTTCATATTTGATTCAGAACTTTAAAAAAAAGTTTATATTTGCTAAACCATTTTGTTTTGCAACTTATTAAAGCCAAATAGTGATAAGTTAAGTTTGAATGGAATAGAACTTAACCGAAATATGTTTTTACAAAGGAAGAAAAAAATCTAACTTATTTTTTTGTACTAAATTTTCTACTTTCTTTTGAATTCTTTATAAATCAGGAACCAATACGAACTCACAAAGGAAATTTAGTACAAGTTTTGAAAATATTACCGCCAACATTTAATTTTTTTTAATTATAAATATATCTCTTTTTCTGACATAATTAAACTTGACATTTTGCAATATTAAAGGTGATTCTAGAACCTTACAAGTTGTAAGTAAACAATTTTCATTTTATGGACCTTACTTTGGGAGTTTTTAATAATGTTTTTTAAGCTGTCATATTACTTAGACAGAGAGAAACTTATAAATTGAAGTTCCCCATTGCTAAATCACATGAGGTGAACAGTGTGACATTTTGACCTACTTTTTGTAATTTTTTTATTTTTTTTATTTTTTTTTGATAGATGATAAAGGCAAGAATCAATAAAATAAACCGTAAAAAATTATTAATTTTATTCAGAATGAATCTAGCTAGTTAACTTAAGAGAAACGATAATTTAAATAAATTAATTTAAGAAAATTCGGTTAATTTTCATAATTTATTTTTTATCGAGGCACTAGTGTATTTTTGTCGCTATTAGAAGTGATCTTGAGTTTGAGTCCCTCCTACAAAATACTTTTCTTAAAAAAAAATTTTAATTTAATTCTCACACCTCAAGTGTACCTGAAAGCTGAGAAAATTAAAATGAACAAAAAATTAGCTTCGATTGGTTATTTGAAAGCGGAACACATACTTTTATTTTAACTATGTAGTACGTACTACGAGTAAGCCATTGTAGTATATATAGTAGGGTTCAACAATATGACCAACATACAGCAGGGCAGGCTTACAAAGATGGCGTTTTATCTTAAACATGACTTAACAAAAAATATTTATTGTTTTCCAAGAATAAATGGAAATAAGCCATAATCATCATCAACTGCCAACAGAGGTACTACATACAACAGAAAGACAGACGGACAGACAGACTTACTTATAGCCATGGAGTTAAATGGCCCGATCAGCTAACATGGTGGCCAAAAAATGAGAGAAAAAAGTAACACAACTCAACACATTAAAATAAAAAAAAAATAAAATAAAAACAGGCACAATTTACCCACCACCAACTTCATTCAGCGTGATCATGAGCAGTAACAGTAACAGTAACAGCTACAGTCAATATGTTTGAGTATTACCAACACCAACACCAATACCACTCACTACTGGCCACTATCAACACCACCAAACAAAAAGATATTAATAACCAAAAATAATAATGTACACATAACGCTTAAAGCGTTTTTATAACCATTAACACAGAACACAGCAAATTACCAAAAAAAAAAATAAAAAATATTAAGTATTATAAAAATGAAATGAAAATAAAGTGTTACATAGGAGGTCCATTTTTTCGGCTAAAGCGTCAAGGTTCACGCACTCACAAAAAAAGGGAAGTTACAAAAAAAAAACGGTTTCTTTTTTTTTTTTACTTTTAATAACTGCAGCAGCCAACATTAAAAAGCAACCTGGCTTTAATTTAGTTACGCCAAGATGACAAAGTGGAATATGTACTTTATACTTTAAAGGTTTTCTATCTACTTTGTAGGAATGTATGTATTTGTTTAATGTCTATATGTATGTATGTATGGTATGATATTTAATTTATGTTTCCTGGCATGCATTAAATGTTCAAGTAAATGATTGTTAAAAACCAAAATTAAGAAATCATTCCTCATGTTGGCATTTCCAAAAAAGAAAAAAAAAATCCTCAACTGCTTGCTTGCATGTTTGGTTACACTTTAATCTTTAGATCATTAGTTAATAATAATAATAATAAAAATAGGTGTTAAACCATTTTTGCTTTACTTTTTTTTTGTTGCAAGAAAATTATAGATAATCTTTAATACTTTAAAAATTATTGTTTATAACGGCAGTTGGAAATGATAATTATGATGTTAGCAAGGGAAATGCCACCATTTTTCTTAGACAATAGGCTCAAAACACAGGTAATTATTAGGCCGACTTTATGTTTTTATACGATAGTCTCTAATCAAATTAATAAATTTAAAAAAATTCACATTGGTTTGTAGTTGCATACTTTTGCTTATTTCTTTATTGAATAGTTTTGCACATTTAAAGTAACATGTTTATTTATTGAACTTTTTTCATATATTTTTAATATATTTCAGCAATTTCTTTAAAATTTTTTTTTAAATACCTTTTTGATGTGTAAACATCTATACGCGCAGGGGGGGGGGGGTAATTTCTATTGCACACTCCAATCACAAAAACAGCGTAACATGTGAGACGTAAGACAAAATCGGTGTGACTTTGAAAATGAAAACTAAAAAATGAAAAATGAAAAAAGTAAAATAAAAAATGAAAAATATAAAAAACGAAAAATGAAAAATTAAAAACGAAAAAAGAAAAATAAAAATGGAAAATAAAAAATCAAAAATAAAAAATTAAAAATAAAAAATTAAAAATAAAAAAATAAAAATTAAAAATAAAAAATTAAAATTGAAATATGAAAAACGAGAAATTAAAAATGAAAAATAAAAAAAATTAAAAATTAAAAACAAAAAATGAAAAATAAAAAATTAAATATAAAAAGTGAAAAATTAAATGTAAAAAATGAAAAACGAAAAATCAGAATTAAAAAATTAAGAATTAAAAATTAAAAATTAAAAATTAAAAATTAAAAATTAAAAATTAAAAATTAAAAATTAAAAATTAAAAATTAAAAATTAAAAATTAAAAATTAAATATTAAAAATTAAAAATTAAAAATTAAAAATTATAAATTAAAAATTAAAAATTAAAAATTAAAAATTAAAAATTAAAAATTAAAAATTAAAAATTAAAAATTAAAAATTAAAAATTAAAAATTAAAAATTAAAAATTAAAAATCAAAAATTAAAAATTAAAAATTAAAAATTAAAAATTAAAAATTAAAAATTAAAAATTAAAAATTAAAAATTAAAAATTAAAAATTAAAAATTAAAAATTAAAAATTAAAAATTAAAAATTAAAAATTAAAAATTAAAAATTAAAAATTAAAAATTAAAAATTAAAAATTAAAAATTAAAAATTAAAAATTAAAAATTAAAAATTAAAAATTAAAAATTAAAAATTAAAAATTAAAAATTAAAAATTAAAAATTAAAAATTAAAAATTAAAAATTAAAAATTAAAAATTAAAAATTAAAAATTAAAAATTTTAAATTAAAAATTAAAAATTAAAAATTAAAAATTAAAAATTAAAAATTAAAAATTAAAAATTAAAAATTAAAAATTAAAAATTAATAATTAAAAATTAAAAATTAAAAATGAAAAATAAAAACTAGGAAATGAAAAAGAAAAATGAAAAATGAAAAATAAAAAATGAAAAATAAAAATAAAAAATTAAAAATTAAAAAAAAAATTGAAAATGAAAAATAAAAAAAAAATGAAAAATAAAAAACGAAAAATGAAAAAAGTAAAATGAAAAATAAAAAATAAAAATTAAAAATAAAAAATTTAAAATGAAAAATAAAAAAAAAAATAAAAATTAAATATGAAAAACGAGAAACTAAAAATGAAAAATATAAAATTAAAAATTAAAAATGAAAAATAAAACATGAAAAATGAAGAATAAAAAATTAAAAATAAAAAATGAAATATAAAAAGTGAAAAATTAAAAACTAAAAATAAAAATTTAAAAATAAACAAGTAAGAAAATTATAGTCGGTCTAGACCGACTATACGATACCCTATACCATGCGTTTAAAGACCCTATCTCTTAGGCCCAACTAACTGGATATAGAAAATAAGCATAAACTAAATTTGAGTAGGATTTTTCTTAATTTTTTTGGCTGAAGATATGAAAAAGTTCATATCAGATGATATATCTATATGGGGACTAGGCACAAAAATGGACCGATCCTGACCTTGTTTGGTAAAGTTTCTTGTCTTTTGCAAAAATATATACAGACAAAATTTGAGAAGAATCAGTGCAATATTTTTGTTTTTAGATAGATTTATGTAGGTGAAGATCGGGAAGCAGCTCTATATGGGGCCTATGACTAAGATTTGTCCCATAGGGATCATTTTTGGACTACTGATTAATGGATGTAATAATAACATACAAACCCAATTTGTCTAAGATTTATATGATAATTTGGATCTTATGGCAATTTATGTTGATTTCATGGGGGTCATTTGTATTGGGGCTAGGTCTGAACATGGGCCGATTCTCACCAATTTCAATAGCGTTCATGCTTTGGCCGAAAAAAGCTTATGTACCAAATTTAATCAACATATATTAATATTTGCGACCTGCAGTTTGATTACAAGCTTTACATGGACACACAGACGGACGGACGGACATCGTTAAATCGAATCAGATAGTGATTCTGATTCGATCGGTATAATTAAAGATGTGTCTAGGTCAAATAGTTTTGGTTGTTACAAACAGCAGCACAAAGTCATTATACCCAAACCACATAGTGGTATACCACTATGTGGTTTGGGTATAAAAAAGAAAAATAAAAAATTCAAAATTCAAAATGAAAAATAAAAAAATTAAAAATTTAATATGAAAAACGAGAAACTAAAAATGAAAAATAAAAAATTAAAAATGAAAAATAAAAAATGAGAAATGAAGAATGAAAAAGTAAAAATAAAAAATGAAATATAAAAAGTGAAAAATTAAATGCAAAAAATTAAATATCCAAAATGATAAATGAAAAATGAAAAACAAAAATGAGAAATAAAAAACGAAATAAGAAAAACGAAATATTAAATATGAAAAATAAAATTGAAAACTAAAAAATGATAAAGAAAAGTGAAAAATAAAAATGAAAAAGAAAAGTGAAAAATAAAAATGAAAAATGAAAAATAAAAAATTAAAAATAAAAAATGAAGAATGAAAAATAGAAAATGAAAAATTAAATATGAAAAATTAAAAATAAAAAATTAAAATTTAAAAATAAAAATAAAAAATTAAAAACTAAAAATAAAAAATGAAAAGTAAAAAGTGAAAAATGAAAAGTAAAATATTAAAAATCAACAATGAAAAATAAAAAACGAAAAATTTAAAATCAACCAGTTGAAATAATAAATATTTTTATATTAGCAGAGCCTGATTGCTAAAGTGATAAAGATGACACTTTCTGTTTGATTTTGAAAAAGTGCCATAAAAAAATGTTTAATTGCTAGATGTTTACATATCTCAATTGTTTTCGGACACACATGATTTTTTTTTGTAACAAACATTTAAAACAACAAACTTTTTCTTTTTACTTTTAATAAAGCAAATAACATTTTCAAATTTGTTTCAAAAATTGAGATATATTCTGCACGACAGATTATACAGCTGCTTCAGTTCGATTCACCAACCCTCAAAAGCAGTAAATAGTTTGTTTGGTAACAAGTAAAATTAATACACGCTTGCTGAAAACAACCAACTGAGAATCCAAGCAAAGAGTAATACTATTTAAGCCTATTCCAATATAACGAACTAGGATGGTAACATCATAACAACCGATAATGATAAAGTCATGGTTTTTAATAAGTTCTTTTTTGATTTAACTGAAAATCTATGTAGTAACTTACCTCTTTATTCAAATGATAATATTAATTATTTTGGAACATTAACACCGCTTATTTTAATCTTGCAAATATTATTAATAATTGTGTGGAAGATATTTTAGATGGAATATCTACAAATAAGGGTTCTAGTTATGATAGGATAACACTTAAAATGATGCTGTGTAAAAAACCAAACTTTCAGAAATATTATCAAATTTGTTAATGGCTTTTTCTATCAGCTCGACTTTTATATCCAAAGTTAAGGCACTTCCGCTACATATATTGGAGTAACTTGAAAATGGTTCATCATATTCAGTTTAGAAAAATCCGAAACTCATCAACAATATTATTTTTAAGCCATGCTTACATTGGTTTTAAATTTGCCAAGTAGTTTCAGAGATATCGTGGAAGTTTTGAAAAAAATAACAATTTAAAAAAAAAAATTTTTTTTCTTTTTTAAAAATTCATAACAAATAAAAATGCGACATAGATCACAGGTTTGGTCAAAAGGCATTTAGTGAAACATATTTCGAATGAAGTTAGCTTTATGTCATTGTAATCGGTGCACAACTTTTGATTTTGTTCACAATTTACTGATAAAACTCAATTGATAAAAATCGGGATTTCCATAAGGTTTTAAGATTTTCTTAAATTATAATTTAAGAGAACAGGGTTTCTGCTGGTTAAGAACTGAATGTTTTTGTTAAAAAACCAAATAATCTGCACTTGGTTTTTTTCTATGAGTTCGACTTTTCACAATATACCGCTATGATAGAAAACGACTAAGTGCAGATTTGGATTCAGCGTCCCAAATAACCTTAAAAACAGCATTCAGTTCTTAATCTTAAACTTTGTTCCCTTGTGAAATTATTCATAGAATTAATAATTTTTGATTTTAGTTCACGCAATTTTTATAACAAATAAAAATACAACTACGAATTGATTATAAATAATCATTGATTATAAATAATCATTGATTATAATTATATATCTAACTGCACCTATTTGCATGGTAAAGTGATTTGGGCAATCCCGATATTAAATATAAATTATGAGTTCTGTCTTGCTCGATTGAAACGAAAAATTAAAGTAAAAAAAAATTAAATTTCACTGGTTAATCGAATAAAATATTTAAATTAATCGAATAACATTTTAACACCACCTTTCGAAAATAAAAAAAATTCTTCAGGCTTTTAATATATTATTAATAACAAATATGAGAGCGACTTCAGCGTGCAGTTCTTTCAACTTTTCTTTAAATTGTATGCAGGTTCCTCTTTTTTTAATAAAATTTTTTATGTGATGGTTAATTATTGTAGATTGTTGATTAGGTCTTTTCTAGCTGAGGAGAGTTTAATTGTTGTCAATGGAACTTCAAGTTTGATCCATATAAATCCAATCTTGAATTTGAAATACTCAAAGTTCCACAGTTTTGCTGCTATACACACTTTTGCAAAGTACACTGTGTTGTTTTTTTTTTTATTAAAGGAATTTGACAGAAAAAACAACAAATTTAACAAGCCACCTTTGCGGTCATGGTCATATTAAAAAATCCATAAAAATTCATAATGAAAAAGTTGTTTGACAATGCAAAATTTCAAGTCCAAATGTCTCAGAATCTTCAACAAAAAAAAATAAATCTCATACGATTATTGGCAGATTTCTGAATGTTAAACAAAATAAGGTGCAAGTTTTTTCTGGACTCGTACATTGGACGAACAAGAAAAAAAAAAGTGATTTAAAGGATGAACAAAAATTCTGTCAACTTTTTTTTGCTGCTGATTGTGTCTCCGGAGAGTTAAACAGGACAGTAGGCAGACCACAAAAAAATAACATCAAAACCAAGACTTAGGGAAGAGACTATGGCTTAAGAAGAATTTCATAACAAAAAAAAGAAAGGAAAGGAAAATTTTCATCAAGAAAAAAATGTGAATGGTTACTGTCACAAAATATACATACATACATACATACATACATATAAATTTTTTCGACTACACAACAAACAAAAAAATTTCTTAAAGCTATTTAAAACATTAAATTAAAATAGAATGGCTTTAAGAAACGCAACAGAAAAAATGCAAGAGAAAATTTAAGCTAAAAAAAAAATGAGAAAAAAAAAAATAAAATACGGAATACAACACAAATTCGAAAATCCATCAACGCTTTCAGCACAAAAAACTTTTGCAAAACTGTCGAAATCCGAAAGGGCCTATAAAAACTATGATGAGTTTGAGACAAGCGGATGACGAATATCTCTACGCTACGCCATCGTACCATGCGATAGCATGACAATTTACGGTACGTTTTTTCTGCCTTTTTTTTTTGTCATACTTTTTTTTATATGAGAATCTGTACAACATTAATGATCTTCTTATCCCATACGAATATAACTAACTGGTGAATAACAGTTGACATTTGTTGTGGTAGTTTGTTTGAATGGTTTAAAGAGATGCGTTAAATTCGCACAACAACAATTAAGCACGAATTCTTTAAGAAAAAGTAAAATATCAAGAAACTAATGTTAGATACACAGGGCAGACAATCTACAGTGCCAGCTCATAAAATAAGAACCTATACAGACCTGTTCTTGAATTGTTGTTATTTGAATAAGAGTGAATTTAAAATCACATGAAATTTAAATTTTGGGTTTCGTGAAACCACTTTTTTATTTATTTAATGGAAACATATGTTTGAGTTAAGAACATATGTTATCTAGAAACCGAGGTGCCATATGGTTCTTTATTCAGTTTCACAAAAATCTTTTAAGTATTTTGTGCATGTTTTTTCTTAAGTTTATAGAAAAAGTATGAAGAAAAATATTTTCTTTTAAAATAACAACTTATTTGTTCATTTTATTGTTTTTGTTCTTCAATTTCATTCAATTAAAAATAACTTTTCTATTTTTAAAAAAGTTAGGCATCACCAAAAAAAATTTCGATATTCAAATTTGATTTGACTGGCATATGCAAAAAAAATAATGTTTCGAACATATGCAAAAAAATAAAAATATGTGATTTGATGAAAAAAATTTTTTTAATTCCTTTATTTGCAATAATTAGTGCATAAAGAATCTATGTTATAATTGAAAAAATTATAATGGAAAAAAGATTGTGTAAATAAAAAGTTTTTATTATAGTTATAGAACAGCATCATCGCAAAAAGTGTGTTTTATTAACATCGACCACTTATTACGAGTTTTTTTTTTAAATCAGCGTAAAATGCAGACGTTTTTTAAAATCGTTTTTTTTTTTCATAAAATTAATGTCTAATTTTTTAAAATAATGACAAGGTTCAATAACATACATGTTAGAGTTTAAATATCAATTAGTTTTTTTTTATCTCTTACGACCTGCTTAGTAGAAAATAAGGGCATTTGTTTTGATTTCACAAAGCCTTTTCTATGTGAATTAAAACTAGAAAAAATATTCTTACTGAAATTAGAGAACAGCATAAAACTTGTAGATTTAAGAATTTTTTCATTTACGAGTTTATTTTTGTGATAGTGGTTTCCAGAACAGGGGTGATAAAGTTTTTTTTTTATGATTTTATGAACTAATTTGGTTATATCTCTTACACTTAATACAGTACAAAAAATATTATTCCAAAAAGCTTTCTGCTACATATTCTTATAAAAGTTATTTCTTCATATCGAAAAAAAATTAACAAATTTGTCAAACTGGTCAAAATTACAGCTCTGGTAGTTCCAAAGTATTGGGTCGATCAATAAAAATTTAGAGGTGCCTCAACGCAACTAAAAATTTCAATTTCAAAATTTTACGAAAATTTCTTTCTATAGTTTAATTTTTCGACAAGTTGTTATACGAATCGATTCTAGTTCTAAATTATCTCTTTAAAAAGCTATATAACTTCAAAATCGAATGATTTTGTGCCAAAAAAAAAAACTAGGTCGTGAAATTTGAAGGAAATTTTTTCAACTTCAGAAATTAACTAAAGCCATTATTTTTTTTGTGGTCTCTATACCTGTGGGCATTCAGACATGAAGTATTGTTTTATTACCACTTTCTTAACCTATTGCGCAATGAGGCCTGAGATGGAAAACTTTTTTGATAAAATTTTGGAAACTCCTTTCTTAAGTTTTAAAAAAGTTTCTTAAACAAAATTTAAAAAAATGGATCTGGCACTTTAAAGTTTTGTTAGATATATGCTAGAGATTAACTGTGTGTATTTTTAAGTAAATTCCTCTGCCAGAATTTTTTTTACAAGGAATTGTTTTCTGCGGATTTCGAGATAAATTAATTTTTTGTTAAATATTCAGTATATGTACTCCTTCTAAATATTTTGTATCAAAAATTTATCAGTTTTCTACTCTTAAATGTTATATTTTATCATAGTGGCCTAGGGTTTCTGAAAAAAATTATATGATCCCATTATCACTTTTGGACTTGGGGTCACATATGACCCCGAGCTAATAAAAGACAATTTATTCAAAAAATCCAAATATTTTGTGCTGTTGAATTTTTAGATGTGGCGCTTAAAATATAACAACCAAATGTGCAAGTCATTTATGCTAAAAACTTGGAATAAGTCGAACAACGTTAACCCATTCCTTGCCGAGGCCAAACTTTGACTAAAAAAAAATTAATTTTTCTAGTATGCATCTAGTTTACAATGGGTTGGGAAATAAAATCGTGCTATATTTTACGAAGACTTACCCTTATGCGCTCCTAGAGTTAAACTGATTCAAAATATAGCAGTATTTACAAAATATTTGAATTTTTTTACTTAATCATCCTATACAAGCTTGGGGTCATATATGGCGCCAAGTCCAAATGGGTTATCAAATTTTTTTTCATCAAAAAAATTTTCCATCTTTGGTCTCATTGCACAATGGGTTAAAAACGTGATAATAAAACAATACTTTATGTCTGAATACTCGTAGGTATAGAGACCAAACAAAAATTATGTATTTAATCAATTTGTTAAAGTTGAAAAAATGTTCATCTCATTTCATATTTCGAGTTTTTTTTTGGCACAAAAATGGTCTAGGGCATTTGCTATATCTTGGCGAGTGGCAATTCAGTTTTGAAGCTATATAGTTTTTTAAAGAGATAATTCTGTGGTCACAAGCATTAACTGACTAAGTCGAAAATCATGCTTTTTAGAAAAATAACTTTTTATATAAATGTAATGGGGTTTCATTACGACTTAGTTCAGCATGTTTTCATTAATAAAACATTGCACGTAAATATAAAGCGTTTTCACTAGATTATGATAGCATACATAACTCAAATCATTCTTAAGTCGACTTAGGCGGTTATCGCTTGTGACCACAGAATTTAGTACTGAAATCAATTCATATAACAACTTGTCGAAAAAATTGTCTTAAAATCTGAAAAAAACTCATATTTTCCCCATATAAACACACTTGAAATTTTTGGTCGCGTTGAGGCTCCCCTACATTTTTTTTTTTTTTTGATTCATCCAAAACTTTGTAGTTCTCAGTTTTATTGCTATTCGTATACTTCAAGGGAATGAGACTTTAAATTCGAACACTGTTTTTCCAATTTTCATAATGAAGGTCCTCCCTAGTGTACACAGTAAGACAACTCTAACCAGTACTTATTCGTACACCATGCATTTTTTCACAATACAACATTCTAAACTATACATTTTATGAAACAATATCGACTACACTACAAACGTTGTACTATTCTGAAAGGTTGTTTGGCTTATTATCTTTAAATTTATAAAAGTATGCCTGTCTATTATGACACAACGCACAGTGGGTTGAAAAGCATGAAAAGTGAGGATTAATTCAGGGAATACATAATTTCAAAATATTGTTAATTTTTTTTAATGGATACTCATTAATGCATAAAAAACCACCATTTAAAAAAAAAAGTGGAAAAAAAATTTGTTTTAACCCGTTAGGAGCTTTTTTGTGTTTTGGAAAAAATGATCTTTTCTTACAATTTTCGCTGTAACTTTGGAATAAAAAGCGATAAATTAGTAAATGAATTTGCAAGTTAGAACTGAGTTAATGAGCTTTTAGAAAAAATAAATTTTTTTTTTAAATAAAAAAGGAATAAATATTTAATATGTATTTATATTATAAAAATTGAATTTTAAAATCCGATTTTATTTTCCAAATTCCAAAATTCCACAAATTTAACTCAAAAAATTCACATTATAAAATAATATTATGTTGTTATTGATGAATAATTATAAGCACAAAACAAACAACCAGTTCAGAAAAATTAAAAAAAAATTAATTCAATTAATATTGAATATATTGCTACATTTATAATTTAAAATTTTGTATGCATTTATTGTTATTGTTTATTTTTTATTTTATATTGGTCTTATTTAAGAGAAACTTAAATATATATATATACAATTAAAATCAAGGATCCTCCGTGTTATCAACACCTTCATAAATATAATCAGCATCTTCATAATTATCATCATCAATATCTTCATTAATCTCTTCTCATCAGAAATCTTGGGCAAAATTAATAAATCTAGTGCCATCTGCGGTATATTATATATTTTTTGGCATAATTTTTGCTTTTAGTGGTAATTAAAGGATCCGAACTAAGAAGTAACCTATTGAATATATCTTCATTTGACTTCTCCCGACTGCATTTACGAGAATAGTGTTCCCTGTAATTTTTAAAATCTTTATTTCTAGCTTCTTGAGCTTCCTTAGATAGTTGACCTATTGGCAACAAGGCGTATCTTACTATTTCTGGCCCGTGAATAAGGAATTTATGTAAAGTTGGAGGCATATAATACCACGGATAGAGCTTAACAAAATGTCTGGCTGTATTCTGAGTATATTTTCTAAATTTTTCTACGTGAATCTCGTGCCCGCAAGATACAGCAATAAGTATCACATGCATTCTTTCTATCTATTCTGTATCAACTTTTGTGATTTGAACAGAAACATCTGCATTTTGTAATACTAGGTTACACATTTACAACAGCAACAATAACAATCACACCCAGTATGCATTGAAAAATTATTTCTCCAATGTTGGAGAAAAGTTAAGTTCTCAAATTGATATCTAATATAATTCTCAACTTGAGTTGAACAATTTTTCTCATTGTTTGCTTTCAACTTGATATCAAGTTGAGACTTAAAATTTTTTCCAATCTTTGAGAAATATTTTAACATCAATTGGATAACCAACACTTTAGTCCACTTGAGACCAAACTTTTTCTCAACTTGAGTACGATTTGTGTTGAGTTTGAGATATTATTTAAAACTTTTGTATTCTCGTATGGCAGCGCTGTTCATATCTCACAGTAAAGGCCGAGTTAGCCCCATGTAACCGTAACCTAACGTGTCAGCCGTTTTTTTTTTTTTCATGAAAAACAGTTGCCGAACTGAACTGTAACGTAACTGGAACGTCCCAACCTGCTGAATTTGATTTTCGCTACTTTTGTACATGACATTTGTGAACAGCTTACAAAGTTTGGTTAATTTTACGTTCTATAATTGCACTAAATGCCAACGTTACATTCTTAGAAATTTTGTTTAATAGCCACAAATTAAGGCCATAAGTTCGGCAACCTAATAACAAGTTGAGTAATTAGCCTTGAATATTGCTTATATTTTTGTCAAACTTACCTGCTTAAATTGTGCTTTTGCCAATATTGGCTTACGTTTTAAGGTTGCCGTACCTTCCCCAAATTTTACTCTTCCAATACTCTTTTCCAGCAACTTTCAAAAAAAGTACAAATAATTAATTTATTTATTTTTAATTTTATAGTTAAAAAATTTTTAACATGTTATAATATTTAATGTGTCATAAATAATTAATTAAATTAAAAATTGCCGAAAAACGTGGAAATATTTAATTGATATATTTTTAATTATTTCTATTTTTTCCTTTTTCAATTTAAATTCTTATTTATGTCCTATATAATATTAAAAAAAAGTACATATAATAAATTCATTTACTTTTAATTCTATATTTAAACAATTTTTAACATGTTATACTATTTAGTATGTCATAAATAATAAATTAAATTAAAAATTGCCGAAAAAAGTACAAATAATTAATTGATATATTTTTAATTCTATTTTTTTGCATTTTTTAATTTAAATTCTTACTTATGTCCTATATAATATTGATATTCAAAAAAGTACAAATAATTATTTAAATTGTTTTTAATTCTAAATTTAAGAAAAAAACTTGTACATGATAATACATATTAAATATTTAATAAAATTAAATTGAAACATTCAGAAAAAAGTACAATGTTTCCATTTCTAAAATTAATATGATTTTTTTTAATATGGCAATTCCGCACCTTCCATTTGATACCAATTGGAGAAATTTCTTTGCTATCAAGTTGAGAATCACAAATTTCTCAATTTGATAACTAAGAAAATCACCATATAAAAAATGTGCCTTTTAAGTTGAGAAGACTATAATCCGACTATTGAGGTGCATTTGAGAATTAACGTTTGAGATTTGAGAAATGTATTTGATCTCAAATGCACCTCAAGTTGATAGCTAACAAAAATGCTTATTGGGCAGCTACGAAAATAAACACAAATCAAAAACTAAAAAAAGATTTTTTCTGTTGTGTTTTCAAGCATTTTTTTTTAATTTTATACTGAGGACTTTTAATAAAAACTTGAATATTACATTCGTTGGCAAGTATTGGCAAAATCTTTTTTTGGAATACACAAGTAGAAATCCCGTATTTTACTACTATGTAAATAATTTTACCCGATCTCATCTAGAATTACGTTGAAACTCAATCTCTTTTTAAAAAATACCCTCTTTTTAGGACAATTTTCAAAAAATTATTAAAAATATTTCTAAAACATTTTTCTAAATTTTTTTTTTTTAATAATACAAATACCTGAAGTTGATGAATCCATTTGAAAAAAGTTAGAATTTTTAAAAAAAATGAAAAAAAATTAAACTTGAAATATCTCGTTTTTCACTTTTTACCACTTCGAGCAAAATTAAAAAAAATTGTTGAACTTTGAGAGAGTATAGCAAGAAAAGTAAACAACTTAGAACAATAATTTTGACAGTTAGTGATGACCCATTTTATACTCTGTTACCCGGTATAAAAATTTATTACAAAATACTCATTTCAATTTTTGAATTAATCCTCACTTTTGACCCTTTTCAACCCAATGTGCAACGTTTAATAAATTATAGCTAACCGGTAGTCATTATCAGCCCAATCTTGAATATTCTCAAGGAATTTATTTCTCACGAAATAAATCTTTCTCGAGAAAAAGTTCCTCCAAATATAAATTCCGCAGGAAAGAAAAATAAGGAGACGCAAAATCGAATTTTCGAAGTCAGCTGAATTGTTTATTGAAATTTAATTATATTTCTTTACGCTCTTTTAAACGTAAAATAATTATAACTAGCAGATTCCAGCCCTCGAAATTCGAGCGTAAATTCTAGAATATTTTATTTTTTCATTAAATAAAGACCCTAAAAGTATGCCAATCCATTATAGCCAATTCACAAATCAACACAAACAACAAACTCATTTTTATTACAAACACATTAACAAACTTAATATACATACACACACATAGCATTGTATAATTGTATGTATAAAGGAAAAATTTAAAAATCTGTAAATCTGCAAGTCGGCTAAAAAGAAATACCTTTCAAATAATATACATTTGGTCAAAATCGGCATATAGCTGTAGAACAAAACATCAGTCACAAGATATCGCCTAGCCTATTATAAACGTAAAATAAATATAATATTTTTAGCAAAAAAGATGTAAACTAAAATGCATAGAATGCTTGTGGAAAGTATTTCTGTTGTAGAACAACAATTAAGAAGTGAATAGAATACGACGAGGCAGTTGTGCGATTGGACGAACCCACTTGAGTTGCCACAGTCATTTTCAACGCAATATCTGGCTGTAGCCAAAGCTATAAGGGCTGACATTGGGCACACACTTTTATAATTTAATTAAATAAATTTTATTTAACAATGTTGGCCTGCAAGGCGTCAATTGTTGCTGGTTTATCATGATAAACCAGTGACCCCGCGTAGTCCCACTGGAAATAATAGAATTGTGTCAAATCGCCAAATTTTGATTACAATAAGTTGATGATTGCGGTCGCCATATGGCACGTAGCGCCATCCTGTTGGAACCATATCCCGTCATCAATTGACCGTAACGCGAGCTCCGGCTTCATTTTTGAAGAAACATGGTCCGATGATGCCACCAGGGTATAAACCGCACCAAACTATGTATTTTTCTAGATGTAATGGAGTGGGTAGGTTCCGTTGTGGATTGGTCTGACTTCATATGCGACATTTTTGTCAAAAATTAGCCTCATCGCTGAACACAATTTTTTAACAAAAATCCGAATTACTCTAGACCCAAATCGACGAAAAAAACCCATAAGATGGGGTCGAGGCTTTAAGTCCTGCACCAGCTGGATGTTTTACGGGTGCAGGTCAAGATCTTGGCGCAAAATTTTCCACGTTGTGGACGGACAGAGCCCCGATTCCGGCGACCGATGATGAATCGATATATTTGGATCTTCTTGCATACTTGCGTTTACACCGGCGACATTCCCCTCAGTACGCACAATCCTTTAACATTGTTGGTGTTATTGTACCATCGGAGAGTAATTGGTATGAAATCTACAGTTCGACGGATGGTTTGATCAAATGAGCGATTATGTGCGCCATAAAAATGACGAAGTCGTCTATAAGTTGCGAGAATCGATGACTGATTTTCAAAGTAAATTTGGTAGCGTTGTTCAAACGTGAATCTATGTATACTGATGAATTGCCAGAGTATACTGTCAATAAATGTCAAAAAGTGAGCGCAGTATGGCAGGTCGTTTGACAACTGACCCTTTCATAAATTCTGTCTAAGCAAAAACACCCTTTATATATAATTTTTATACCCTATACCAAGGTTCAGAAAATACACACATGAAACACACAATGTTCTGTTCAAAAGCATCCAACACATATCTTTATTTTCATATCAATTATGTGCTTTTCTAAATTTTCTACGGTGCCCAACATAACCATGACTGTGTTCGTTTTAATATTTCGTTATTTACACGAACATTTTTGTATCACATACTTTTTGTTTCATGTTCTGGTACGTGTACTGAAAAAAAAAACACAGAACATGTACAATAAACAGGTTCGAGTTCAGTTATATTTTAAGTCGTGTTGTGGCTCGTGTAGTGAGAAAAAACAGAACATGTACAATAAACAGGTTCGAGTTCAGTTATATTTTAAACACGACTTAAACACGACTTAAAATATAACTGAACTCGAACCTGTTTATTGTACATGTTCTGTTTTTTCTCACTACACGAGCCACAACACGACTTAAGATATAACTGAACTCGAACCTGTTTATTGTACATGTTCTGTGTTTTTTTTCAGTACACGTACCAGAACATGAACTTCAAATAAAGCAACACTAAAAAATGTGTGCTTTATGTGTGATTGAAACAAAAAGTATGTGATACAAAAATGTTCGTGTAAATAACGAAATATTAAAACGAACACATGGTTGTGTTGGGCACCGAAGAAAATTTAAAAACAAACATAATTGATATGAAAATAAAAATATGTGTGTGTTGGTCTAAGTTATGTTTGTTTACATATATGTACGAGTTTTTTATTCAGTGTGTGTTTTTTTCTGAACTCTGCCCTTTACCACTATGTGGTTTGGGTATAATGACTTTGTGCTGCTGTTTGTAACAACCAAAAATATTTGACCTACACCCATCTTTAATTATACCGATCGAATCAGAATCACCATCTGATTCGATTTAACGATGTCCGTCCGTCCGTCCGTCCGTCCGTCCGTCTGTGTGTCCATGTAAAGTTTGTAATCAAACTGCAGGTCGCAAATATGAATATATTTTGATGAAATTTGGTATCTTATATCGGCCATGGGATGCACGCTGTTGAAACTGGTGAGAATAGGTCCATGTTCAGACCTAGCCCCTATACAAATGACCCCTATGAAATCAACATATATTGCCATAAGATCCAAATTATCATACAAATCGTAGTCAAATTGGGTTTGTATGTATATATTACATCCATTAATCAGTAGTCCAAAAATGATCCCTATTGGACAACTCTTAGTCATAGGCCCCATATAGAGCTGCTTCCCGATCTTCGCTTAAATCTATCAAAAAACAAAAATATTGCACTGATTCTTCTCAAATTTTGCTTGTATATATTTTTGCAAAATACAAGAGACTTTACCAAACATGGTCAGGATCGGTCCATTTTTGGGTCTAGTTCCCATATAGATATAGCATCCGATATGAAATTTTTCATATCTGCAGCCGAAAAAATTAATAAAAATCCCACTCGAATGTCTCTAAACGCATGGTATAGGGTATCGTATAGTCGGTCTAGACCGACTATAATTTTCTTACTTGTTTTTATTAAAAAAAGTAAAATAAAAATTCATTCAAATACAAATAAATTAATTTAGTAACAATTGTTATTTTAAAATGAAAATACAATTCACGTAAAACAAAAGGAACATATTGGAAATAAAAAAGTTCAATAGATTCCAGAAATCAAAATGTATAGTAGTTGCATTCCTATTAAATTTTTCCATTGTTTTAATTTCACATGTTTGAAACCGCTAATACATCCCACAACCTCTTTTCCGCGTAGAGTTAGAACCCGGGTTTGAAATGAAGCGCACCCAATCTACACTTTGAGATATTCTGCATTGAAAAAATACCGTGGAACAGCCCCATAAAAAAACAGGGAAGGAGTTCGTATACTGCAAGCTACCACCTGTATGTGTCGTTTGGGGTGAGTTGCATATTACGAGTCTGTGTGACAAACGAAAAAGATGATATGGTAAAAAAAATATAGCAACTGTGGTATAAAAATCACACCGCAAATTACAGGGCCGTCCAGCTTACTCTGCGATATATAAAAATATGAGAACAAAGAATCACGCTTCACCCGTATCGAAAATAATTTAACGCAGCTGCTCCTATTATCCAATGAATACAGACCATCCGCAAAATATTCAATTATATGCTATTATTGTACGCTCACACCCCCTGTAACAAATTTCGAATGCGATCCCCCGAATAAAAATCAAAGCAAACTTGAGTCGACCTCAATGCTCTTGTCCAAACGATAAATACATTCACAAACGCTTTGAACACCATGATGCAAGAGATGATGAAAATGCAGAAAAAGCAAAACCAAATTATGAACTGTTTGAAAATATGTTTCAGGAACGCAAACGGCTTAAGCCAACATAAAGACGAACTTGCCAATTTTCTTCGAGACAATTGATATTTTGCTTGTCTCTGAAACTCATTTGACTCATAAGAGTCTCTTTTCACTGCACGGATAAGCTTTGTATGATACTAAGGATCCAAGAGGTAGAGCATATTGTGGCTCATCCTAATTAAATCCAGATTAAAACTTTATTTCTGTGGTTTTCTGGAATAACCGCGTATGTCATAAAATCAAAATGTTCAGGGGAGCCAAAAAAACGTTATATTTGAAATTATGGACTCGATATAAAGTTTTTAGAGCTTTTTTTTAACAGTCCTGTAGATATGGGCAATAAATACTTTATATAAAATTTTGAGTCAAAAATCTTCAGAGGAATAGATCCTAGAGAAGGACGAAAAACAATATGTAAATCACACTTAAAGTGTGTGCAGATAAAACACATTATGTCGACAAACGTCGTTTTCTTCGAAAAAGAAAACTACCAATGCAACCACCCATGTAGACATAAGTTGTTGTTGCTTGCAAAATGGATTTTTTGGTTCGTCAACAAAAAGTTAACGGGACTTAGGATGAGAATATAACAACGTATCAAGAATAATAGTGACAAAAAATAGCAGAAATAAACACACAAGTTTTTATAAGTGGTTATAAACTGAAAAATAATCCAAAATTTATTTGCATTTTTTTCATTAATGACAACGTATGTTGCTCTGTGTCGTTTTCTGAGAAAATAATTTGTCAGCGATCAAACGTAGGTTGACATACGTCGTTAGTGCTGCAAATAAATTTAATAAACATTTGAGTTACGTCGTTATTTCAAGAAAAAACTCAGAAATTGTCAATATAAAAAAAAAATTTAACACATGTAAAGAGCGTTAAAAATTAATATATTTGGCATCGTTAACTCAAAACTGACAAAAATGGACATACGCGGTTATTCCAGATATCCACAGATTTATTGTGTGATCATTGTGAAAACTATCTTCAAGCCACTACTGTTTGCTTTGAAGAACTTGGAAACAGCCTACTGATATCATCAATATATTCTCACGCAAGGCTTTCTATATCAGAAAATTAAATCACTAGGCCCTCGTTTCATAGTAACTAGCAATTTTAATGCCAAACATACGTCATGGGTGTCACGTCTAATTTCCCCGACGGGTCGGGTTTTGTTCAACACAATTTCTAAAATGGGTATGGATGTGGTCTCAATTGGAAAACTAACGTACTGGCCAACAGATAGGCAAAAAATACCCGATTTATGTATGTAGAATCTTCATTGGACCTCTCGTCTCCACACACCCGTTATTGTTATTATTTCGTTCCCCCAAGAAATTGTATTCCCATCTGGTGATTTAACGCTTTCGCGTAATATTGAAAACTAAGAAACTTAGTACCCATTGCACAGAAAGCTTCCCGCTAAGAACACCAGATGATATTAGCCCCACGATTGTTAACTTCGCACAAAATCTCAAACTAGCTGCTCAACTTGCTAATAAACCCCCTCGTCATACCAGGCCATAAAGAACTTCTTCTTAGATGTTGAAAGTCTGTTTACGATTGTTCACCTGTTCTTCCTACTATTACAATGAATTTTAGAATTTCATATCATATTCAATTTCATATCATACACAATTTATAAATTACACTTAGCGGCTTCTGCTTTCTATCCTCGTTCTAAGCGCCATTTTTGGATTGTAATGGAGCCATCTGTAAAGATGACTCGTAATTATTTTACACGTCTAGCTCTCAAGGAAGACACAATCATCAACATCTGCACGCTGATCGACGGTAGAAAGGAGGTCCGCCATATTGTAATCATACCTTAAACTTCAATTGGATTAATATTTCGGTGAAATTAAATAAGTACATATGTAAGTTAAAAATCCCACTCTATTTTATTATTTCACAAAACCATTTAATTCCCCAATTGCCCCACTTCTATCCCCAAAGAAGCCCCTAAAATATTCAGTTAAACCAAGGGAAGTTTGGTTACAAAATTAGCATCCCTTTAGTTTTCTCCATCATTAACCTCACATACATTATGTGTACCCTTAAAAAGTTGTTTTCCCCCCTACAACTTTATTCATGGTCCTTCGAACCGGAATTCATAGAGAGTGGGAACTGCACAGATCTCAACTTAAGCAACAATTGGAAGAGTGCACGAAAAACATACGGAAACTGCTTGAAACACAAAGAAACGCTAAATTTAATAAATATCTTGAAAATCTGGATCCAACAGAAAAAACTGATTGGTCTTTGTGGCGTGTTACAAAAAAACTTAAAAGACCTGTTGCATGCAAGCCTCTAAGAACGGAAAGTGGGGGATGGGCTAGAAATGACCAAGCAAAGGAGATCTGTTTGTGGAACATCTAAAAAAGTGTTTACTCCGAATATAAAGCAGTGTCCCTTCGTTTTGAGATTAAAGAGGTCGAAAAGGCTATTGTTGATTTACATCCCAAAAAGGCATCGGGAATCGACGAGATCGGTAATAAAATGCTTTTGAAGTTACTCCGAATAGGATTGAGAATAATTCTGTTTATTTATAATGCTATAATACGCCTTGAACATTTTCCGCCAGAATGGAAAGTTTCACTCGTTACAATGGTACGTAAACCTGTAAAGATCACACAAAGGTCGATTCGTATAGACCAATAAGTTTACTGTCGAACTTTTCAAAGTTATTCTAGAGAATTTTGGTAAACAAACTTACAATATCCGCAGATCAAAACCATATCATTCCAGCACATCAATTTGGTTTCAGATAAAAACACTGCACCACTGAGCAAGTTCACAGAATTGTTAGTGCAATTAAGAGAGCTTTTGAAGATAAAAAATGCTGCTCTGCTCTTTTTATAGACGTCTCACAAGCCTTCGACTGAGTTTGGCCCGAACACACAGACAATTCATGCTGTTGTACCACAAGGTAGTATCTTGGGCCCGCTTCTGTACATCCTTTACACATCAGACATGCCAACAAATGAAAAAATACTTACGTCGACTTTTGCGGATGATTCTGCAATTTTAAGCGTACACGAAAACCCCTCAACAGCATCTCTTCTCTTGGCAGGAACTCAAAGTTAAGTCTCGATTGTAAGCTCTTGATTTATAACTCGATTTTCTAACCCATTTGTTGCTGTGGCATTCAGTAGTGGGGAACAGCCTCGGCTTTAAACACAGAAAGAAACAAGATTTTGAGAATGATTGAAACACTTACAGTTTCTCTAGTAAAATGCGAAATCACTAGGTGTAGTGCAAACTATTTGGAAAACCTAGAGTCTCATCCGAATCCCCTAGCACGTAACTTAATCAATAATCGTATCCACCAACGATTAAGAAGGAGGGAGATTGCTGATCTCATAGGATCAAAAATGGATTGATATACAAACAATTTTTTTTATCATAAGATTACGAATGTATATAGAATAAATGAAATTTTATCTGGCACTGGCTGGATTTAATATTTAGGTTTTAGTTTTAAGATTTGAATAACTTATTATTAGTTCACAAACCTAAAGATGAATTACAATAAAACATGTTTGAAATAACCCGTTGCAGTTCTCTCCAAAATACCTGAACTTACTCTAAGCACGAGTTGTGTGCGAATTTATCATAGTTTTTTTTTCTTTTTGGTAGTTAGTAATTCACTAAAAGCCCGATTATCCGGTAGCTAGTTAACCGGAACACTCCATTAACCAGAATTCTAATTTTTAGGAAAATTTTTTTTAGCTTTTTTCTCTTTCTTATTATTATTCGGGAATATAGAGAAAATAAAATTCAATCACCTGAAAATTAATAATAATTTGAAAATAATTCCAAAATAAATAAACGAGAATCATAAAAAATAATGAAATCAGGTGAATTTTCTTTTAAAGTTTCTAGTTTGAATGAAATATTCAATTATCCGAAATTTTCGATCATAAGGAATGATCTCAATTCCAAACATCCCGGGTAAGAGGGCTTCTACTGCATGTGTTTTTATTTCTCCTCAATAATAAAGCTCAATAATTTTTGTGGCTTTGATTTATTTTTTTTTTTTTTTATAACAACTTAACCAATTTTTTTTTATCGTGTTTATGAATTTGGCTTTTACTGTACTTTGAGTCTGATTATATTGATGGGGACATTGAATGTGATTGATGTGTGTGAGTGGTCATACATTCTTTGAAAAAAAAAAAAAACAACAACTTAAAACACAAGCAAACACGGTAAAGGATGTCAAATTGTGTCCCACAGTTTTTTCAAACAGTAGACATTACTGAAATTTTTAGACATTTTTTTTAACAAAATATTTCACTTAGACACGCATATATCTTATGATGATCTGGTTTTTTTTTTTAAACAAATATTATTTATTATAAATATCTGCAAATTCCCAAGTTTTTCACAAAAAAAAATTCATAAATTAAAAATAAATAAATCGTTTATTACTGAGAAAAAACAAAACCAAAATTTCTGGCGTGTTTCATTATTTTCAATCTTCTTTTAACTGTAGCTTAAAGATAATATGACAGAAATTTATTTTTCTTAAATAATCTCATAAAATACACAATTTTATTGCTGCATATTTGTGGCTGCTACTTTGTCCGGTCATCACAAATTATATAATTATCACCTGAATTTCTTAGCTTATCACCGATGAAAATCTTTCTCAGCCAACCTGCTTTTCTACATAAAACGTGTATGTACAAACTACGATTCAGAGAGTGAATGCTATTACACACCTCTTCACTTTGTATATGAAAGCATACCAAATATCACACAATACTATCTAAAGTAATTTTAGTTTGTTTTATATGGAATGATATTGAAGGAAGCGGGGTTTACTGTTCAAAAGGGGCGCTGACGTTCAAATTTTCAATTTGTTACACTTTATGTCTTAATTTAGTATCTCCGTATCTATGCATCTGTATCTTTATCTGTATCTACTCGTAAGTACATACATAAATTTCAGGTGAATAGCCAGAAAATGTGTGTAGTCTACCATGAGTGCGTTGAACAACCAACTAACTAACCGACGCTATCTCTTTTCAGTGTCATTTTTCATCCGAAATCTATACCACCCAACTTGTATTATTTATTTACTCTGGCAGCGTTGCATGTTATTAATATTCTTTTAAAATGTTATTATTTTATTTTATATTAATTTAAATTTATCACAAAATTCTTAATACGCCTACAAAAACTTAACAAAATTTGTTTGATTTCTTAGTCAGCGATGCCAACTGTTTCCAAGTAAAAAGCGCAAATCAATTACTCAGAAAGCAGTTAAAGGCTTAATTATTTTTATTAATTTAAAAAAAACTTATGTATTATTTGTAAATTTGAGATCACGTAGTACTTAAAGTGTATATCAGTAATAAAAAATTAAAATATTTTAAAAACTTTTCGTTCATTTTCAAATAAAAATATGTCAGTGTGAAAAAATTACGTTTAATAAAACAATTTAATGGAATTTTATAACAAATATAACACCCGTTTTAACTCATTTATCCCTACTAGCAGATTCCAGCCCTCGAAATTCGAGTGCAAATTTTAGGAAATTTTATTTTACTAAAGACCCTAAAGGTATGCTAATCAATTAAAGCCAGTTCACAACTCAACACAAAGAACAAACTCATTTTTATTACAAACACATTAACAAATTTAGTAAACACACACATAGCATTATATAATTTTATTAGTAGCAAATTTAAATGCAATTTACTCAAATCAAAGGAAATCGGGATAAAACGGGATAAAACGGTAGAACAAACCATCGGTCACAATAAATCGCCTAGTCTATTAATATTATAGATAAAATGTATATTAAAGACATTTTCTTCTTTATTTTTTTGGAAAAAATTCACTGCACTGAATACTCTTTCGAATACAGCGTTTGATTACTGAAAAGGCAATATATCTACAACGAAACTTTACTATCAAAAAGAGAAACGGGAATTCATTGATTGAATTTTTTAAGTTATGTACTTCAATCGATAATAAATCAACACTGTCTCTATTTTTTCCATTTACTAGTTTTAAATTATTGAGACAATGTTCATACTCCTCGATTTCGTTTTTGTCTTTTACCAGTTCTTTTTATAAAATTTATAACAATTTCAGAGTTTTTTGAAAAAAATGTTGTACACGCTGAGAAATTTTCATTAGCAACATTAAAATGATTTTGCAACTCAAGTCACAGATGGTCGGTGCTACCATCGGAATTTCCATTGGTTTATCGGAATCTTTGCTAATTAACTTATCTTGTTATAAAGGGATTTTTTGTTTTGTTAGATTTATCGTCATTTTTCAGACATATTGCAATTACTACTGTAATTAATATGCAATTTTTTTTTAATTTTGTTTAAATGGTGCGTGGTACAGAATGATGAATTTTTCATTATGAATTTTTGAAATATATGCTTTCTTCTTCTGTACCACGCACCATTTAAACAAAGATTTTTTTTTGTTTAGATAGAACTTACGAAAGGGTTAACTGTCAAACGAACTGTCATACAGCGCTCACTTTTTAACATTTGTGATCAGTATACTCTGGCAAATCATCGTGATTAGATTAGCGCTTGAACAGCATTACAAAAATTATCTAAGTTTACTCTGAAAATTAGTCATGGATTCGCGCAACATTAGACGTCCATCGAACTGCGGATAGATTTTAGTGGTAATGTAATATATAAACTTGCAGGATCGCCATGTAGTGGAAATGTGATATATAAACTGGCAGGATCGCCATGTGGTGGAAATGTGCTATATAAACTGGCAGGATTGCCATGTGGTGGAATGTTATATTAAATGTAGTGGAATGTAATATATAAATTGGCAGGATCGCCATGTAGTGGAAAAGTGATATATAAACTGGCAGGATCGCCATGTGGTGGAAATATGATATATAAACTGGCAGGATCGGCATGTAGTGGAAATGTGATATACAAACTGGCAGGATCGCCATGTAGTGCAAATGTAATATATAAACTGGCAGGATAGCCATGTGGTGAAAATGTGATATATAAACTAGCAGGATCGCCATGTGGTAGAATGTTATATTAAATGCAGTGGAATGTATTATATAAATTGGCAGGATCGCCATGTGGTGGCATGTGGTCCTTTTTATGGTTTTTCAATCGGCAAAGTTTTCAACTAGCTGATCTATTATATTTGACGTTCTTATAGCGTCCTGGTAAATCGAAATTTATAACATTAATAGGTAGGGCGATTTCTTATGACCGATGATTTGTTCCACAGTTTTCCCCCGTTTTTGACCAGACGCATCTTATTTGAAAAGTATTTATTTTGTGATAACCACCAGACTTATAGATTTTTGAATTTTTTAAATTTTTTTGGAGTAATGCTCTTTTGATGTTGCTACTAACACAAACATAAAATTATACCATGCTTTGTATGTATTCAAGATAAATCTTCGGTCGGTTGAAATCCGTATGGAGCTCGCGTACCCGCCGATTGAATCTTAAGATATTCGAGACAAACGTGGTATCAATCCCACTCTATGGCTGTAAAATATGGAACGCTGTACCCTGAGATATTCAGAAAATGCAGGTGCTTGCTAACCAGTGCCTCCGCAGAATAATGCATATCTTCGGGCCAAACGTAATACCAAACTACAGTTTATGGACCGAATCAAAGCAATTGCCAGTTGCAAGAGACAAAAAGAGGCGCAAATGGAACTCTATCGGCCACATCCTACGAAGGCCATCAAATGATATCACCAGGAATGTCATTGACGGAAATCTGCAAGGTAACCACATAAGAGGGAGATCTGCACATACATGGAGGTGAGAAATTGACATCGAAGCTGCAGTCATGGGGAGAAATAAAATACGTCGCTCAAGATAAATCACATTGGAACGTGTTTGTTGAGGCCCTATGCTTCTTATAGGAACGACGGGAACATATATGGGGAGTTTCATGTCAAGTGCACCAACTTTTAAAACCGATGTCTTCCGATCGGGATGAAATTTGCACCAAAGTCAGTCCTGTTGGATAGTAGTTTAGACACAATTTTTCAACAAGATCTGTCAAGATCTCTCTAAGTTAGAGGGATCAAAATTTGACATTTTGGCCAAATAGGTGTTTTTTCTCGTCCATGTAACTTATTACCTATTGTTCTTAGAAAATTTTCTCCCAAATAGTTTAGATAGCTATTTCTTCAATATTTCGGAAAAAAATACTTTAAAAAAAAATATTTTTTAGACTTTTTTTTGCTAAATCAAGGCATTTTTTGCCTTTTTTTTCAAAAAGGGCATTTTTTTCATAAGAAAGCTTAGGATTTTTCCTTTAAGAGATTTTTGGTCGCTTAGTGGGATGCGAGTGGAATATTTATCAAAATAAATGTTTTGTAACTTAAGACAATGGGTTTTCAATTTTTCACAAATGCACTATTTTGAATTTTTTCCTATTTGTGTGTAAAACCTTACAAATAAAACTTATACTGAGAAACTAGATAAATTAACCTTTCCGAAGGTATGTATGTAAGAAATGTTGAAAAATTATTGTTTTTTATTTATTTATAATAATAATTAAATTAATATATAATAATAATAATAATATTAAAAATAAAAAGATAAATAATTTAATAAAATTTAGTCTTAATTACACTAGATCCATTTATATCATAACTATTTTTATACTTAATTTATTGTAGCTGATGAAGTATTTAAGTCTTGTAAATTTTTAAATACCCAGTCTTTCATCCAGCAATTTGTCGCATTTATCTGCTGCTTTTTTAGGCAATCCTTTCTTGGCGTTACAAGGTTCAGCTGTTGATTTCGCTGTTGGTTTCTTTTTTGGCTTTGGAATGAAATCGCATTGAGTAGAGGCAGAAAACTTTTTCATCTTGAGTCTTCCATCAACAAGCGGTATAAAAGCATGGTATTGAGCGGTGCCATCGATTGTTACCGCAGCATCGAATCTGCTCTTCAGTGTTTTCAATGTTTCCTGATGATCCTCTTGCTACTAAAAACTATTTTAGTTTCTTTACAATAACTCTTTGCCCAATGGAATAAAGCAGTCGCATCTAAGATGCGATCTTGATGAGAGCACTGGAGGCTATACTTCGCTGCATTTCTTTTAAGGTTTGCTCCAATACCATCACATGCTCCTTTACCATGAGCAGTAGGATGAAAATGCCATTCAGCTGGTATTCCAAAATCTTTTTCATGAGTCATAAGATTTGCGAAGCTACTTTTGTTATTAAAATGTTGACGAGCTCCGTCCGAAACGTAGTAGTATTATCTTCTGGTACTCATAAACTGCAACGGTATCATGTTTTAAATCGTCGGATATGATTGCCATACTTTTGTGTTCCAGGTTTTCATCTTTCATGTAGTAAATAACTACTGTGAATATAGTTGCTTGGTCGTTATTGGAATGCTTGTATGGCATCCTGAAGAATATATTTATAGTTTTCTGCGAAATCATATGAAATAACGAATTCACCAGACTTCAAATGTATCTTCAAATCCTTGAAGAATGAAGAATAAAAAGTCATGGGTTCTCAAGTTTAGCAATCCTGTACACATTTCTTGTCAGTCTGAATCCAAGAATCAAATTTGACCTCCTCTATATATTCTCGATCTAAAGAGTTGATTAAATTTTCTTTGATGAATGTGGTTTTCGGGCAATTGTTACATTCACCTAAGTGGCAAGAAGTTGTTGCATTAGGACACATAGTAAATTTAAGGCAATCGCGGTAATCGTGTAAATCTTCTGCCGAATCATCTGTTAAATACTTTAAGTTGATTTCCTTCAACATCAGTTTAACATTTTCATGATAAATGCAAACGCATACTGTGTGAGTTCCGCTGCTTTCTGCCAAAACGCAATGTTTTGGCCTCATTTGGGTTAATTTCGTGTAGCCAATTCTAACATCCTCGTGTTCAGATTGAAATATTGCAAATAACTCTTTCAGGTTACAGATAACCATTGTCTTCTGTTATGTTATGAAGGTATGTTACATACCTTCGGAAAGTTTAGTTTGTCTAGTTTCTCAGCATAAGTTTTATTTGTAAGGTTTAACACACAAATAGGAAAAAATTCAAAATAGTTCATTTGTGAAAAATTGAAAAACCGTTGTCTTGAGTTACAAAACATTTATTTTGATAGATATCCCACTCCCATGCCACTAAGCGACCAAAAAGCTCTTAAAGGAAAAATCCTAAGCTTTCTTATGAAAAAAAATGCCCTTTTTCAAAGAAAATGCAATAAATGCTTTGATTTAGCAAAAAAAAAGTCTAAAAAAAATTTTTTTTTTAAAGTATTTTTTTCCGAAATATTGAAGAAATAGCTTCTAAACTATTTGGGAGAAAATTTTCTAAGAACAATAGGTAATAAGTTACATGGGTTAGAAAAAACAGCTGTTTGTCCAAAATGTCAAATTTTGATCCCCTCTAACTCAGAGAGATATTGACCGATCTTGTTGAAAAATTGTGTCTAAACTACTATCCAATAGGACTAACCTTGATGCAAATTTCATCCCGATCGGAAGACATCGGTTTGCTGCACTTGACATGTGTGTGCATTTATTATTGTTAATGTGTTCGTGAAAAAAAATAGTTTGTTTTCTTCATTCACAATAATAATTGTGTTGAATTGAAAAATAATTTTGGACATAAACCAATAAATAATAATATTTATAAAGAAATAATTTTGAATTGGCTAAAATTGACTAGTATAACTTTAGGGTCTTTATTAAATGAGAAAATAAAATTTGCACTCGAATTTCGAACGCTGGGATCTGCTAGTTCTAATTAAAAGAAACAAAGACAGTTGTTGCCGATTAAGTTGTTTTATTAAAATCTGATTTATTTTTGGGTTTCAAACCTTTTTACACTAAATTTGGTTTAGCTAATTTAACCTATGTTATTAAACTTACACATACCATTGTTTTATTCGATGTCTAGAAAACAAATTTTAAAGGAAGTTTTCGAAGAAAAAAGGGATGCTAAAATTTCTTTTTTTTTATTGGTGGAAAATATAATTGTGACGAGATAAACAATTTTTTTTTTAATGGAAAAGAAGTTCTTACGGTAGAGTATTTTTAAGGGAAGAATAAATTATTTGCAAAAAAAAACATTTTTGAAAAGTAAAAATTTCAGAAATGAGTTTATTTGAGGTTAAAAAAACTAATAAGGTGTAAAAATTTAACGAAACAACAATTTAAAAAAAATATTCAATTTTATTGGATTTAATATTTTTATAAGCAGAAATAATTTTTGTGGAATGAGAAAAGAATTTTGATAAATTTTTGAGTTGAATGAAAAATTTTAAAAGTATATCATATTTAACTGGCAATCCCCAGACGGTCAGACACGTTATCAAATAGATCACATTTGTATCCGCCGCAAATGGAGAGGGTCTCTAATAGATGTACGCCCCGAAAGAGGTGCCGACTTATACAGCGACCACGAGCTAGTGGTAGCTACAATAAGAATAAAACTTAAAAAAATGTATAAAAGAAACCAACAGATAACACACAAACGCTTTGATGTCAACAAATTGAGAGTTAAAGAGAAAAGGGACGAAGTTGGGGAGGAACTAAAGGAATGTGTTCAATCAGAAAATACTTCCTGGGAAGCAACGTGTCACAAGATTAGCGATATTGCCAAAGATAAAATAGGTAATAAACAAAAGGCAGAAAGGAAATCATGGTTATCCGATAACACCTGGAAACTTATTCAAGAAAGAAATCAGTTGAAACAACAAAAACACTTGAAAATCCCTACTATAAACCACAATACAGCGCAGTGGCAAAAGCCGTAAAGAGATCAGCCCGAAATGATAAAAGGAAGTATTTAGAATCTATCGCCAGTGATGCAGAAACAGCTGCAGGGTCAAACAACATGAAGAGCTACATCAGATAATAAATCGTCTATCAAATCAAAATATGAATCGTAACCATGCTATAAAGGACTCTGATGGTCACCTGCTGACAAATACTGAAGAACAAACCAGAAGATGGAAGCAACACTTCGAGGAAATAAGCAACATTACTTATGATGAAATTCCGGAAAGCTCTCAGAATATCGATTCAAATACAATAATCAACAACGCAATAACCACAGAACACCCAAGCATCGAAGAAATTAGGTGTGCTATCTCAAAAATAAAAAAGAACAAGACGCCGGGTGAAGACGGAATCCCTCCAGAGATACTTCAAACGAACCCAACGATAGCGGCAGAAATGGTATACCCATATATACGTGATGCTTGGATTAATGAAGAACTTCCTAGTACTTGGACTAAAGGTACAATAATTAAACTACCGAAAAAGAACGACCTAACTGTGTGTGATAATTGGCGAGGTATCACACTGCTTAACACAATATATAAGGTCATTGCGATAATAATAAACAACCGACTGCAGCATGTTGAGAAGGCATTACGAGACGAACAAGCTGGTTTCCTTCCTCATCGTAACTGTGTAGACCAAACCAACACTCTTCGCGTTATAATAGAGCAATCGGTTGAATGGCGCACACCATTGTATTTAGTTTTTATTGACTTCAAAAAAGCTTTTGATTCCATAAGACAAAGTGCAATATGGGCTGCATTAACAGCAAAAGGGGTACCAATGAAGTTGATAAACATAATTAAAGCCATGTACAACACTACTCTACAAGTTCGGCATAATGGCATGACCAGTGAATCCTTTCAGACAAACGCTGCAGTGAAAAAGGATGCCCACTATCTCCTCTACTATTTGCTGTTGTATTAGATGAAGTCATGTTAAAGCTCTGCAGGAAAAAAGGGGTATCGTATGGGACTTTCAAAAACATCTAGAAGATTTGGATTTCGCTGACGATATTTGCCTCATGTCACACAATTTTAACGACATGCAGAGCAAAGTGAATGATCTGGGAACACTGGCAAAAGAAGTTGGATTAGAGATAAACATTTCGAAAACACATGCAATGCGAATCAAAACACAATCGATAACCACATTCTAATACAAAACCAACGCATACAATATGTTAACTCATTCTGCTACTTAGGATGTCACCCCAAATCTCGAAGAAGACAAAGATTCGAATATTTAACGCATGCGTGAAATCAACTCTTCTGTACGGTAGCGAAACCTGGCTGACGACAAGCGAAATAGTACAGAGACTTCAGGTCTTTATAAATAAATGCCTGCGAATAATTTGTCGCATCTTTTGGCCGAAAACAATAACCAATACTGATCTTTGGAGATTGACGAACGAGGTACCTATAAATTGCCAAATAACAAAAGGAAAGTGGAAATGGATAGGGCACACATTAAGAAAGCCAAACGGTAGCATCACGAGGACCGCTTTAGAATGGAATCCTCAAGGCAGCCGACGCCCCGGTCGTCCAAAGAACTCTTGGCGCAGAACACTTAACCAAGAACTTAAAATATTAAACAAAACTTTTGATGAAATTAAAATTATATGTAACGATAGATTAAGTTGGAATAATCTTGTAGAAGCCCTATGTTCCCAAGTGGAATGAATAAAGGAAAAAAAAAAAAAAAACTGGCAATTTATTGGTTCTCTCTCCTATTGTTATTTCGATAAGTTACAGAAATAAGTTAGAGGGGCAACTATTTGACAGTAAATTTTCTATAATACGCCAACTTTTTATGATATTTTTATTAACACTTATTTTTTGTGAAAAATATACCAATTGCTTTGTTTAACTTTTAAAATATTTATTTTTGTTAATGTACTATAGCTTGTTAAGACCAGTTTGTGTTTATTTGTCGTAGATGCTGAGAAAAGCTAACATTTGTATTGTCTGTATGTGTGTTGTTGGTGGTGTTTTTGACTTTAAGTTATACAAATCCAACGTTGTCACATATGTTTGTCTTTCCTAAGTAGCCAATTGTTTTAAATTGTAAAACAATTTTCGTTTAGCTCAGACTTTAGTAGCAGCTAAAGTCAATAATAATTCAAGAGCGAAGTTCATTGCTTTGATATTAAATAAAGTACGAAATTTGTTGTCATATCTAAGCAAAAAACTCTTTTAGTTAGAAATTTATTTGCTTTGAATAATTTAGTTTTTTTTTTTTCGCAGTTATCATCGAACAGTGGAAAATTGTGCTAAATTCCCACAACTTCTGTAATTCTCAATAAATTTAAAAATTCAACTTCAGATTTAAAAGAAATGGAGTTCCACATTTGTTTCAAGACCACATATTGCATGTTTATCTGCATAAAATCATTGAAAATGTATTTGTGGATAAAATGTTAAAGTTGAGCGGAACAGTTTTCGGGTAAAATGCATATTTTCCTTCTTCACTAGTTTTAACATTTAATTCAGATAAAGTTCCTTTTCGAGCAAGAAGACCTTTAATAGGCTTAAAAGAAAGAGAGGGACTGAATAAAAAGCATTTTAGTATGTTTTTTTACTAACTTAAATTTTATTCCTATATTTGAATAAATAGTAGCATAACTACAAAATAAGAACAAACGGAATACAGGGTGCTCCATTTCTTGTGTCGGTATGTGAATACTAGGGTGGGCCTTAACACAAAAAAGTGTTCAAACTCTCGGTCTCACATCCCAGAAATATGCGAGTGGCAAAAAAATGGGAAATACAAAGTTTTGGGTAAGTCTAAAAGAATTTAGAGGTGCCCCAACGCGACTGAAAATTTCAAGTGTGTTTATATGAGGAAAATATGACTTTTTTCAGATTTTACGAAAATTTCGTTCATAGTTTAATTTTTTCGATATATTGTTATATGAATCGATATCAGTATTAAATTCTGTGGTTTTCTAGAATAACCGCGTATGTCATAAAATCAATATGTTCAGGGGAGCCAAAAAACGTTATATTTGAAATTATGGGCTCGAAAAAAACTGTATTTTAGAGCTTTTTATTTAACAGTCCTGTAGATATGGCCAGTAAATACTTTATGTAAAATTTTGAGTCAAAAATCTTCAGAGGAATAGATCCTACACTTCAAGTGTGTGCAGATAAAGTAACTTATGTCGACAAACGTCGTTCTCTTTGAAAAAGAAAACTACCAATGCAACCAAACATGTAGACATAAGTTGCTTGAAAAATGGATTTTTTTTGTTTGTCAACAAAAAGTTAACGGGACTTAGGATGAGAGTATAACAACGTATCAAGAATAATAGTGACAAAAAATAACAGAAATAAGCACACAAGTTTTTATAAGTGGTTTTAAACTGAAAAATAATCCAAAATTATTTTGCATTTTTTTCATTAATAACAACGTACGTCGCTATGTGTCGTTTTCTGAGAAAATAATTTGTCAGCGATCGAATGTAGGTTGACATACGTCGATAGTGCTGCAAATTAATTTAATAAACATTTAAGTTACGTCGTTATTTAAAGAAAAAAACTTAGAAATGGTCAATATAAAAAAAAAAAATGAACACATGTAAAGAGCGTTAAAAATTAATATATTTGGCATCGTTAACTCAAAACTGACAAAAATGGACATACGCGGTTATTCCAGAAAGCCACAGAATTATCTCTTTAAAAAGATATATAACTTCAAAATCGAAAAAAAAAAACTCGCAAAAAAATAGCCCAGACCACTTTTGTGCCAAAAAAAAAACAAGGTCGTGTTTTTTGAGCGAAATATTTTCAACTTTAAAAAATTGATTAAAGCCATCATTTTTTTGGTCTCTATGCCTATGAGCACTGAGATTTGAAGTATTGTTTTCTTAACACGTTTGCGCAATAAGACCAAAAGTTGAAATTTTTTTTGATAAAATTTCAAAAACTCCTTTTTTAAGTTTTTCAAAATTTTCTTAAACAAAATTTCAAAAAATAGATCTGGCACTTTAAAATTTTGTTAAATATCTCTAGGACAGAATTTTTTTAAAAAGAATTTTTTTTTTGCGGATTTCGAGAAAAATGATTTTTTTGTGAAATGTTCAGTAAATGTACTCTTTGTAAATACTTTTTACCAAAAATTTTTCAGTTTTCCACTTTTAAATGTTATATTTTATCTTAATAGCCTAGGGTTTCGAAAAAAAAATTATACGACCCCATTATCCCTTTTGGACTTGGGGTCACATATGACCCCAAGCTAATAAAGGACAATTTATTCAAAAAATTCAAATATTTTTTAAGTGTTATTGAATTTTTAGATGCAACGCTTAAAATATAATAACCAAATGTACTAAAAATTTGGAATAAATAGAACAACGTTAACCCATTTCTCGCCGAGTCCAAACTTTGAACTTTGACATATATAAAAAAAATTAATTGTTCTAGTAAACTAGATGAAACCCTTAATATGGGTTGGGAAATAAAATTGTGCTATATTTTATAAAAACTTACACTTATGTGCTTCTAGGGTTAAAATGATCCAAAATTCAGCAGTATTTGTAAAATATTTGAATTTTTTGACTTAATCTTCCTACACTAGCTTGGGGTCATTTGTGGCGCCAGTCCAAATGGGTTAATGACGTCAAATTATAAATCATCATAGTCATCAAATCATAAAAGGCGGTAAAATAAAGCACAATTTTATTTCCCAACCCATAGTAAGGGTTTAAACTAGTTTACTAGAACATTTAATATTTTTTACATATGCCAAATTTCAAAGTTTGGCCGCGGCAAGAAATGGGTTAACGTTGTTTGATTTATTCCAAATTTTTAGCATCGAAGAGTTAATATATTTTAAGCGTCACATCTAAAAATTCAACAGCACTTACAAAATATTTGAATTTATCGGGTCATATGTGACCCCAAGTCCGAAAAGGATAATGGGGTCGTATAATTTTTTTCCGAAACCCTAGGTTATTGAGATAAAATATAAAATTTAAAAGTAAAAAAGTGTTTAATTTTTGGTGCAAAGTATTTAAAAAGATTACATTTTCGGAATATTTCACAAAAAAACTAATTTTTCTCGAAATCCGCCAAAAAAATTCTTTGTAAAAAAAATTCTGAACTATGAATTTACTTAAAAATTCACACAGTTAATCTCTAACATATATTTTACAAAATTTTAAAGTGTCAGATCCATTTTTTGAAATTATGTTTAAGAAAATTTTGTAAAACTTAAAAAAGGAGTTTTCAAAATTTTATCAAAAAAATTTTCCATCTTCGGCCTCATTTCGCTATAGGTTAAATACGTTTGAGTGCTCCTAGCTATAGTGTCGAAAAAAGATGATGGGTTTAATTTATTTCTTAACGTTGAAAAAATTTCCGTCAAATTTCACGACCTAGTTTTTTTTTTTTTTTGCAGAAAAGTGGTCTGGGTCATTTGCTACTTCTTGGCGAGTTTTTATTTGATTTTGAAGTTATATAGCTTTTTAAAGAGTACCGAAAGCGATTTATATAACTACTTGTCGAAAAATTAAACAGTAAAACTGAATTTTCATAAAATCTGAAAAAATGTCATATTTTCCCCATATAAACACACTTGAAATTTTGACGCATCTCTAAATTTTGTTTGATTGACCCATAATTTTACATTTCTCATTTTTTTTTTTTGCTATTCGCATATTTCTAGGGGATAAGACTTTAAATTCCGACACTTTTTCCCCCTCCCTAATGAATACTGAGTAACTTAAAAGAAACAAAAACAAAACAATCGATCTTGGGTGATATTTTTTTCATTAAATAATTTGGAGTACAAAATGAATCAGATGTTCGCCCCTATTGGCCATGGAAAAATTTGCACATTTGCGATAAGTCAAGCGTATTCATGGACATTCAAATCAGAAAAAGTTATATTTTCAGCAAGAAGATCTTAAATAGACTTAAAAGAAAGCGAAGAACATTGAATAACCATAAATACACACTCATGAATCAAATGCTATAAACACAACGACTATAAAAACAACAAGTACAGTTATGACAAAAAATATAAAATTTAATATAACAACGATAACAAGTACAACATAGAAAAGTCCTATTTATTCAAGCATATTTTTAGCTTTTCATTGATATCTCGGGACCTATTGAATCGATTTTGATGACTTTGAATAGCCACCTCAACAGAAGGTCAGTAAATCATGCTCACGAAAAATGAGCACCCAAGCTAACCTATCAAGGGCGTGAACGTGATTTCCACATACGGATAGACGGACATCGCTATGTCAACTCCGCTTGTTATAAGGATCACGATTATATACATATATTTTAGGGGCCCAGATTTTTTTTTTATTACTAAAAATGGAATAATGACACATATATACCCTCTGCCTTCTGGTGCGGAGGGTATAAAATGTGAAATCTATATATGTATATCAAATTCATTTTCTGTTTGTTTGTTTGTTTGTTTGTTTGTATGTTTGACCGCTATACAAATTTTTATTTTTCAACGGATTTCCCTAAAATTTTGTACACACGATCTCTATACCCCAGAAAAGGTCGCCATATACTTTTTACCGGCCACACCTACTTTTACGCCCACTTTTTATGTAAAATTCCTTTTCTGTTTTATTCATATTTGTTCACTATACAAATTTTTATTTGTTAATGGATTTCTCTGAAATTCGGTACACACGATCAGGAAAGGTCACCATATGCTTCTTATCGACCACGCCTACTTTAACGCCCACTTTTTATATACAATTCATTTTCTGCTTTTTGGTATATTTGTTCGCTATACAAATTTTTATTTGTTAACGATTTTCTTTGAGATTCGATACACACGATCCATGTACTCCATTGGGAACACACTCTCTGTACCACGGGGAAAGTCACCATATGCTTTTTATCGGCCACGCCTACTTCTGCGACCACTTTTTTAATTTTTTTTGGGTTTCGCTCGAATTTACTGCACATTATTCTCAAATCCCAGGTAAGGTCGTCATATACTTTTATCGGCCACGCCCACTTTTTTAATTTTCTATATACGCTTTTAGTGTTTGTTCATATTTTGATTTTTCAATGGACTTCCCAAAAATTTTGTACATAAATCTCTTTACATTGAGTTTACACCAATATGAAATGAAGATTTTAAATCAACCTATTACAAATCTTCCCGTTTTATCTATTTTTCTGTATATGAGTTGCAACACCCCAAAATTAGTGCAGATTTATTTCATAGGTTGACTACCGCTGCAGGATTATTCCGATTATAAATATTTGCATCTCGCCTTTTTAAATACAATGGAAAACAAAATATTACATTTATTTCCATCTTGCCTTTTGGCTACATTGGAAAGCAACCTATTACAAATATTTCCATTTCATCTTTCTCACTATATAAATGAGTTGTAAAGGTGGAAAAATAACTATTTGCAATTGTGCCTTGCACAGGAAAGCATAGCATATAGCCGTACTACCTTAAATGCAAAAAAGGCTTAAACAAAACAGAACTCTAGAGAACCTGCTCAGACCCAAATTCGTATCGAGTCTCAACGAGTTAGGCAATCTGAGTCGAAAAATGCTGAAACACCTAAGCAAACCCAATAACGTCTTGAAGCCCAAAGATCAAGACAAGCTTTGTAAGAGAAGCGGAAATGCCTGAATCTACTCCAGTGCGTCTAGAAATACAGCAGCTAAGCCAAGCTTAGTCGAGGGAATCTGAAACTCCGGAAATGACTCAACAATGTCTTCAGGCCCAACGGATAAGACAAGCTATTTCCAGGGAATGTGAAACTCTTGAAACGACTGTAATATCCCTACCAGAAGACTTTTGTAAGTTGGTTTTTCATTGCAAGAGATGGTACAAAAAGTTGTTCCTAACATAACGTACATAAGAGGACCATCTCTTACGGTAGCAGGTATCAACTTAGAATCTCCCTGTTTTTCTCATAGACAATTATTTGTCGCCTGCTCCAGAGTTGGAAGCCAGCACAAGCTTTTCGTATATGCACCAGAAGAAAAAACCAGAATTCCTGTATATCCCCAAGCTCTAGAATAACTAAAATTCGTAACTTTTAGACATAATACACTCAAAATAATCCATGCTAAGTTGTAGTGGTAAGCATGCGCTCAGCACTTAGCCCCCAATGCAAAGTTCCCCAAAAAATGAACAAATTCCCCAAATTTTTAAATAAAGGTCCCCCAAAAGAAATGAAAAAAATCTCCATACTGCTCTCAATAAACGTATATAAAATCTGTATTCTTTTCAATAGCATAATTTCGATAGGCGAAAGCGGCGCGCGGCTCGCGGACGCGACGCGATGCGCTCGCGGAACACAGCTGCGCTCAAATATCGGATGATTTGAAAAATAAAATTTGGCAATTAAAATAGGTTGACAACAACTGCGCGGCAGCACTGGTGTGGCTGCCAAACGCGCGGACGCGGACGCGACGCGCTTGCGAACACAGCTCTGTTAAAATATTGCAATGATTTGAAAAATATATTTTGGCGATTAAAATAAGTTGACAACTGCGCGGCAGCACGGGTGTAGCTGCCAAACGTGCGGAAGGGGCGCGCGGACGCAGACGCGACGCGCCCACGGAACACAGCTCAGCTAAAATATAGGAATGTTCTGAAAAATATATTTTGGGATTCAAATAAATTGACGACAGCTGCGCCGCAGTACGGGTGTAGCTGACAAACGCGCGGAAGGGGCGCGCGGACGCGATTCGCTCGCCGGACACAGCTCAGTGAAAAGTCTTATGATAAATGATATCTACGTATGTGCAATAATTACTATACATATACTATAAGCAGTTGCTTAAAGCAACATTGCGGCACAATTTTAAACGTCGCATTCATTTTCTGTTTTTCTTTGACGTCTCTGCTCAATGATGATCACTTATTGAATAAAGTAATTCAATTTTTAAAAGTTTTGATTCCTTTAATTTGCAAACGATTCAGTTATATTTGATGTTTACAAAATAAATAAAATTCAAAAAAAAAAAAACTTAAAGCGGTTTCGCAGCTTATTATACCCTCCACTCCTGTGTGCAGAGGGTATATATAAGTTTGTCATTCCGTTTGTAATAATTAGAAAAAAGATCTGGACCCCATAAAATATATATATTTGTGATCCTTATAACAAGCGAAGTTGATATAGCGATGTCCGTCTGTCCGTCTGTCCGGCTGTCCGTCTGTCCGTCTGTCCGTCTGTGGAAATCCCGATGACGGCTTCAATCGGGTAGCTAGGGTGCTCGTTGGTATAAAAAATGATTCACTAACATCCTGAGAAGTTTGCTATTTAAAATCGTCCAAATCGGTTAATCTGGTCCCGAGAATTGAGCGAAGAAGTAAAAAAAGTCCTGAGAAAATATGATTTGAATATGTGTTCTTGTGATACCGCCCTCAATAGGACAGCTAGGGCGCTCGTTTTTAGTGGGAATGATTCACCAACATCATGAGAAAGCTTCTGTTTTTAAATCATGACAATAGGTTTAATCGGTGCCGAGAAATCACTGAAAAGGTAAAAAAAATATGACGTCTCCTATATTTGTTTTCCTAAATTTTGTATTTTGTCATAGCTGTGCATGTTGTTTTTGTGGTCGTTGTGTTAATAATATAAAAATTCATCAATATCAATATTTTTTGGTGTAATATTTAAGTTAATTAATTAATAAAAGAAACTATATAAAATCAATATCAATATTCTGCGATTTTTATAACATCACAAAATGTTACAAATTGATACATACTAGTGTTACCAATATCGAAATACTATAAATAGTATTCATATATTCTGTATATTTATATCCATATTAAGCGCATATTAAAATAAATCGGTATTTTATTTTATTTATACAAAATTCTGAAATTTTTAGAGTTGCAAAAATAGTATGGTTTTAAGAGTTGTATTTTTAGGTACATGTATAAACCCTGCATACTTGCATTCAAAAGTAGTAGGTAGGTAAACCATAAGATTTTATTTACCCTGTAAAAAAATTGGTGTTTAGAAAAATACTATTTTTTGTCAGATGTTAAAAAAGATGTTAATTACAATAAATTTTTAAAATTTGTTATTTAATATCGGGGACGGAGGCAAACGCCATTCCCAAAATTTTGTTTCACGAGTTATCCACATTACGAATAACCGCGGAGCTCAGCTCAATCAATGTGCAATGATCGAGCCTTGCCCTGGGAAATATGCGTTTATGCTTTTCTTAACACAAACGCCATTCCCAACTACCAAAAATTTTATACATGAGCTATTCACATTACGAATAGTTGCGGAGCTCAACTCAATCATAGTGCAATGATGAAGCTTCGCCCTGGGAAACATATATTCATGGTTTTCTTAGCACAATCCGAACTTCTTATGGCACATTAAAAATAAACTAATTGCGAAGTACAATTCATCATTACGCTGTATTATAATACTATTTTCTTATTTTACTGGTAGCTAGTAAACAAAGTGATCGTATCATTGTGAAAGAAATATAATTGAAATTGTGTGCAGATTTGTTTTAATTAAAAAACCTGTTTCTACAGATAGTGACTAAAATCCCAGTAAGCATTTTATGCAATAAATGATCATGTAGATTCTTTTTGACTCATTGTGCTATTAAAACAGTCATAAATGCGCCCTTTTGCTGGTCACAAAATATTCTTTTGTTGGGATTAAATATTACCTTACCTGCGAATCTTCTTGAGAGTCCTTTTTATCCGCTTTTCTGATCAGTTTCGACTCATTTTTGAGTCTTATTTAATGTAATTTTTCTATAAATCACTTTTTAAGAGAGAGCAAAAATCATTTTCTAGTCTATTTCTAATAGCGCATGTGATTAATCAGTTTTTAATCATCAAAAGTGCTCGAAGAAGACACAGTAAGGTAATTTTTGTTAAAACAATCTTCGAAATGATGACTGGGATATCGTATATTTTTGTTAACACACAAACATATGCATAGCAGCACGAGTAAACCGAACTCTAATCGGCTTCTTATATGGATACAGCCGAACAAAAACGAAAATACTCACCAAAGAGTAAGGTAAGCAACAATTTCATTCAGTCTTATGGAAGCTTTTGAACAAAGTAAGTCTACGTCGCGTTGTCTTGTGAATTTTTTCATTGGTTTTTAATAGGTACTAGTGATGCCAGGAGATTTTTTCAGAAATCTCTACGCTTATGAAAAAAATTCCCTTTTTTCCGTACATCCACTTTTTCCGCTACACTACTTTTTTTAAAATTTATTTTTAATATGTACATTTTCAATTTCAATTATGTAAAAATATCATAAAAACAAAGAAAAAAAATATAAAAAATAAGATAAAAATATCATGAGAATTACATAAGAATAATATAAAAAACATACAGATATTATAAAAAAAAATATTTTTACAATTCTGTATAATTCATCTTTTTGATATGGTTAGATGTGCATTTAAAATTTACACAATTAATTAAAATGGCCTGCAAATGAGATGTTACTACTCAAACAGAATATTTGTTCATGGTTTTCAGTGTTGCCGTTTTAGCTTTTTAGTTGCTAGATTTAGCAACTTTTTTTTGTCGTTTAGCATCCAAAATTTATCAAAAGATGCTAGATGCTAACTAAGAATCTTTTATTAATAAAAAGTTGCTTTTAGCATCTTTTTTTTGATATTTTTTTTTTTTCATTATTTTTGAATATATAATTTTAATGGTATTGATATGTTTTAATTTCTCAAAGTGTAGGACAGTAATTTTGTGTACTACTCCTTTTACCACTCTGCTCGTTTCTTTCAACAAATATAACAAAACATTTTGAAATAGAAGAATGTAAACACCAACAACAGTTTTTAATGAATTAGAAAGTCGATTGCCAAAAAATATTATTGTATTAAAAAAATGCCAAAATTTTCAATACAAAACACATTAATTAAATCGGGTAAAAGAACAGATAACCAATATATTAGAAGAGTTTAAATTTATATCATCTGAAACAGAAAAAATTCAAATCCAATGGAGTTATATCACAGAACAAAACTGGGATATAACACTGAATACAACCTCTTTATGGATTGAAAAATTCTATTGGCAAAAATCCATTTAAGGAGTTATCAATATTTGTATTGTCTTTATTAGTTTTGTCTTTCTCAAAAGCCGAAGTTGAACGTTTGTTTAGTTTAATGGCTTTAGTTAAAAGTAAACTTCGAACAGAATAAAATCCGAGTTGTTATGTTCTGTAATACGTATAAAAGAAGGATTGAAATTGAAAAATCGGTGCTGTCACACTTACAATATACCGAGCGATGTCGTTGATAAAAGTCGATCGTCAGAAAAATATCAGAGCCAAGAAGAACTTGAAGATGAAGACATCACAGAAATGTTAGATTCCATAAACCAATTATTCTAATATAATCGTATCTTTTGATAACGTAATTTCTGTTATATTTTAAATAAAAAAAAAATTCCTCTAAAATGAAAAATATTTAATTTAAGTTTAAAATAAACTCAATTTGATGTTAAAAAAATTTCAAATGAAATCCAAAACAATTTTAATTAAAATTTAAAAAATATAAATCGAAACATATGTTTTATATTAATTTTTCGATTTAAAAACCAAAGAATTTATTAATAAGTATATAATTTTTCAATATAAAGGTAATGAAATTTGAAAAAAAAATTTTGCATCGTTTTTTTAGACTCCAGTACGTTTAAGCATCTTTTTTTTTTTTTGCAATTTAGCATCTTTACAATTTCAAATTTTGGCAATACTGTTGGTTTTAAAAGATTTTTTATAACAGTAGTTATAAGCATGTATACTTAGATCTGATTTATCGCATTTTAATATATTTTCAAAAGCCTTGCATCCGCATTTATAGTCGTCACCTTTGACCTGCTTCAGCCATCCATTAGCTTCTCGTCTCTCAACTAACTGAAGCAAAATCTTTATGTTCTGTATTTCTTTGATGTGTTTTCAGCATCATCGAAAAACGAATCGGACATTTTTCTAAAATTAATTATGTTCAAATTTATAATATTTTAATGTAATGCACAAAAAAGTGTTTTATACTTGTCATTGTTATTAAAGAATCCACACATATTATAGAGTTATTACCAGACTCAAAAAGACTTTAAAGTTTAAAATTGAAAAAAATTATGCGATATTTACAAATACATTCAAAATAGTTTTGACTGAAATTTTTGGCAGTTTTAGTTTTGCCTTGTATCAGTAAAATGTTCAGATATTAACTAAAAAAAAAAAACAATTTATTAAATATTTTCATCTTAATTATCTTAATTAATTTAAAGACACAAAGAAAGATTTAATACAATAAAAACAAGTAAGAGTTGAAAGTTGATCTATGCGGACTCACAAATGTGCCCTATTCTAATAGGTCTGGAAAATTGAAAAGGATTGTAAAAAATAAAATGCACCTTTATATTAAAAAATTTAAATTAAAAAGAAAATTACTAAATAAACCATTTACCTGGTTAAACTTAATATTGTTTGTAATTATCTGGATCAGGTTAGTATTTAAAATGGGATAAATCGGGTGTCATTGTGCCAATTTATGATCTAAAATATGTAGACACCTCTATAAAATGGTGAAAATTCAGAGCATTTGTTGTAATAATTCAGTAATAGGTTTATCAAAGTGTTTACATATTCAAATATTTTATATACATTTGTTACAAATAGTGCAAGAAGTCCAGATATTAATGTAAACGTAAAACCCAGGTGGAGGGTATCAAAGATTCGGCATAGCCGAATTTAACACTCTTACTTGTTTTTGAAGTATTTTTGCTGTAGCGTTTTATAAAAAAAAGTTCTAAATTAAAAATCACAAAATTTTAAATTGAAATAAAACATGAATTTGTTCCCCCAAAAAACGTGAACATAGGGAATTTTTTCACCATGAACAAATTCCCCAATCCCATAAACATTTTTTTGGGACTAAGTTAATTTTTTTGAGGAATGGTTCATCGGGGACTAAGTACTCAGCGCCTGGTAAGCATAGTGAACCTATTTTCAAGTCAAAGGCCTTTAGATCCCGGGCAAGACCGGGTAAAAACAGCTAGTAATTAAATAAATCTCTTAAATTTATGCTTATCTCGGTTTAGCTGCCTGGAGTAGTTTCATTAGGAAAACAAAGATGTTTTAAAACAATCATCAGTTGGCAATGATGTAGATCCAAGGTTACCAAAAATACAATTTGCTAATGTGTTCAAATATTGTGGAATGGTTTTAATTTAAATTTTTTTCCCTTAATTGTATAACATATGGCACTCGTTACATGGCTTTATTTATATTTAAGACAGATTTGTTGAGATAATTAGTATTGGTATTTCGAGAAAAAAAAAAACTTTTTATATAAATGTAATGGGGTAAGGTGAAAACTTTGTGCTGGCCAACACAAAACTTCCGACTGCAAGGAATCTGTTGTTAAATACACAAATTGCAACGGTACACACAAGTCGATTACCGATGATTGCCCAAGTAAGGCAAACTATATTCAAATAAGACAACGCGCACAACCAATACGTCGTCGTGCTTATCCTAAAAATAACAACAACCACTTGTTCAGGAAATAAAGAGTCTAACTCTGGAGCTTAGCATTAACTAGCATCGCCTGTAAATTCCTTTCATAGTGGACCATGGCATAAATATTTTAACTTGGAATGCTAGAGACATTCGCAACAAAAGTCAAGAATTATTACAATTCATAATTGCCAACAACGTACATATTTGCTTAATGTCGGAAACGTGGCTTAAACCAAACATTTCTATGATATAGAGAATTTTTTGTATATAGAAATAACAGAGAACGTACTAGGGGTGGTGGTGTCGCCCTTATTATAAAAAAAAATGTTTCTCATAAACTACTTCCAGTTCCGCATCCTTTTCGTACTCTGTACTTCAAAGTGTTTCAGCACCAGCTATGAAGTGCTAAGTTTTTATTTACGAAAAGGCTCGTTGGGCTGAGCTCAACGATTTTTTCAAGCATTTCAACTGGAAACTTTGTTTCCTGGATAAAAATGTTGATTCTGCTGTGAAAATGGTGGAAAAAATAATAGTGCTTGGTATGCGATTATTCATTCCGTCAAAGCACATTTCGGCTAAACAAAATCAAATATTATGGTTTAACCAGACCTGCAGAGATGTAGTCAGATCCAGAGAGGAAGCATACAGATATTGGCGTGAAAATAAAAATTCCGCCACTGAACTGCAACGCAAACAGGCGAGAGCTGAATGTGCCAAAACACTAAGGCGCCAAAAGTTTCTTAACGATCAGCGTCTTCGTGCTAAAGTTTTCTCTGCTCCTCGGGGTAGTATGAGCTTTTGGTCATTTGTTAAAAGGGTAAAGAACAATGCTAGTTCTGCTATCCCAACTCTTTTAATGATTGACCAAATATTCACTGAACCGGTTGATAAGGCTAACCTCTTAGCTGAACTTTTTGCAAAAAACTCGTTTTTGCCGGATAGCGATCAACCTCTGCCGGAACTTGAAAGTGTATCTTGTACTATGCCAAAAATATTCTTTCGACCACGTGCAGTTAAAAAGGTTCTTTGGGATGTCAACATTAATAAGTCTTCGGGACTGGATGGTATACCAGCACTGGTGCTGAAACAGTGCTCTTCGACGCTAGCCAGTACATTGGCCAACCTTTTTAGTCTTTCGTTCCGTCTGGGAGTCTTTCCCTCTTGCTGGAAAGCTGCTAATGTCCAACCAATCCCTAAAAAGGGTGCGGCTAATAACCCTAAAAATTACCGCCCAATTGCAATCTGCTCTGCACTCTCAAAGGTGATGGAGAGCATGATCAATTTCCATCTTGTGAACTACCTAGAGGCAAACTCACTTCTTATGTATGTCAGTATGGCTTCCGTAGAAATCGTTCCACGGGAGACCTGTTAGCTCTACTTTCTGAGCGCTGGAGTCGATCCATTCTCAATTTTGGCGAAAGTAAAGTGGTTGCTCTGGATATTTCCAAGGCATTCGATCGTGTGTGGCACGGTGCACTGATATCAAAGCTTATTGCATTTGGCGTCGGTAATGACTTCTCTCGATTTTATCGAGTTTTCTCAGAGACCGAAAAATATGTGTTGTTATTGATGGGGTCTCATCTAATGAGTTTCAGCTTAATTCAGGGGTACCCAGAGGTTCCGTTCTTTCTCCATCTCTTTTCCTTGTCTTTCTGAACGACCCTCTTGGTCAAAATTTTAATTATATTTACTCTTTCGCAGATGACAGCAGCATTTGTCATTTATTTTCCTTTAATTGTAGGCCAAGCCTCTTGGAGGTTGGGGGCAGAAGGCAGATAATGAATGACACACTCACTCAAGACCTGTTAACAATCTCCGAGTGGGCTAAAGCGAATAGGGTTGATTTTAATGCGCTGAAGACTCAATGATGTATGTTGACCCATACGGTCATGGAATCAATAACTTCATCTGTATATATGGGTGGTATGGGTATTGAGGAATCGGATACTTTTGATGTTCTAGGCATGGAACTAGCATGTTTTTCAAGTGTGGAAATTAGCACTCAAGTGTCTTGGTTTTCTAATACAGTGTAAAAATTACTGCACTTCTTCTTTTGGAGCTACTGGACCGTGCAGAAAGGAGGGCGTTAGCGCTCATCAATGACAGTAGGGTATCCAACTCTATTAATTCATTGGAACACCGTCGGAATGTGGGTTGTGTAGCAGTGTTCTATAAATATTACCATGGGAAATGTTCTTCTGAGATTAGCGAACTTATTCCAAGTGCCCGAGTTTCGGTTCGCTCTACCTGCTTCTCTAGAAGATCACATCCGTTTGTAGTCTATTGTCCAGTTGACCGCACAACGCATTACAGAGAGAATTCTTTTATCAGTCGAACTAGCCGTATGTGGAATAAACTCCCCGCAGAGATCTTTCCTGACAGTTATAATCTTATAAAATTTAAGTCAAATATCCACAAACACTACTCCCACTTTCCTCCCTCCCACAACCTATTTTCCTGAAATCAACACAATGCACTGCATTTGTAGGGCGCATCCCCTGAGTGTTGGTTAATATAAAAAAAAAATAATAATAAAATTGTTAATACTAACATTATTGAAAATATCGGTATACAACTGCTTACTAACAATGATATTGTAAATATTTATTTATGCTATTTTCCGGGAGGATCAGCGGGTCCAGATGGTAATAAAAAACTACTTCTTGCTTCGGATATACGTAAACTTAGTGGTAGCCAAAAATATATACTTGGAGGGAACTTTAATAGCAGGCATCAGAATTGGGGATGCATAAGGGCAAATTGTTGGGGAAATATATTGTATGAAAAATTAGATTGATATGGCATTTATATGATATATCCTTGTGATCATACTTACGTTTCTGCTAGTGTCAATAGACAAGGTTCTTTGCTTGACTTATTGCTTACCAATATAACTGATACTATTACTCCAGCAGTCGTAATAAATGACCTAAGTTCAGATCATTTACCAGTCATTTAATTTTGGGAAACGTTCATTTTAAAATTCACATCGAATAGCATTTGGATAATATAATAGAAACATTCGTTTTTTACTATAATATTTTAAACATTTTTTTATCACACACACACACACACACACATAAACACATATTCAAAATTGCATTGACATCAATTTTACAACTTTAGTGTTGGGAATATCATACTTATATACTTGTATACAGTACATATGTATATAATATAATGCTATACATAAAGAATGACTTGTTGAATTTAGTTTATAACACCTTTTATTTTTGTAAATGTTTATTAAACGGTAACCCCGTATTAGGCCACCAACTTGGCGTAACTTATCGTTAATACGAGTATAAGAATTTTGTTTAATTTCTTTTAACTAATCTATGGTATAAAATTTTTTTTTTGTTTCTTTCTTCAAAATCATCTTACATTATCTGCTCAGAATGTGAATAAAAAAAAAAATAAATAAAAAAAAAAAATAACTGCTGATGTTAGTGTTGTTGTTGTGACTGTGGCTGTGGCTGTTGCTGTTGCTGTTCATTCGTTTTCTCTTTCCAAGGTGGCTAATATGTGTAAACCATATTAGATACGCTTCAACAATAATGAAGACATTATTAACTTATTTAGTTTTGTAACATTTTATTTTTGTAATTTTCCTATTGACTCTAACGTTTACTTATGAGTGTGTATGTGTGTGTGTGTGTGTAAAGTAGTTTATAGATACAAATAATTCCCATCAATTTGTTGTCGTTGTTTCCTGTTCAATGCAGCACAGCTTGAAATCTTGTCTTTCCATTTCGTTGATAGTAATGTTGTTGTAACTAAGTATTTTTACAACTCCATTCTTATGAGCAAAATGGGCAAGAAGAAGTGTAGAATATTGTTAGTTTTTTTTTAATTGTTTTTGTTTTTTTCATGAGTTACAAACAGTTTTGGTTAAGATGATGACAGGAACATGGGGTTGTATGCAATAACTCTCTTTTACTTGAAACATACATTTGTGAGGTTAGGGCTACTTGCTACTACTACTGTTCCAATCATCATTTCTAAAAGTATGTATCATTATTAACATCGTATAGAACAGAGAGATAAACGCCTCTTGTGCGAGAACACTTCAGTTTAGGTCTTTGTCGGTTCAATTGGCAAAATCTTTCGCAATGTTTTTTTTTCTTCCTTTCTTTCTATTCTCCTAATTTTCTCTAAATGACATGTTTTTTTTTTTTACTGTTTTCCAAAACAGAACAATGCATGAGGGTGGTCTCAAATGGTTAAAGAGATACATACATACATTCACATGAGACGAATCGAATCGAATCGAACATCATACAGTTATCGATGATGACTTCTGTGTGTGAGGTGATTTTAATTGCAATTTACAGTTTTGTTGCTCGTACATTGTTGCCCGACGATACATTGTTACCTTTTGCCTTTAATAACTATTAATGAGTTTTTATTATATCGTACAATTTCTTTTCATACCTGAGATATTCATAACATAGACGACCACCCAGATTGATTGTTCGGTCTCTCGATATTGGCTAAATTAAAGACAAAAAAAAAAAAAAAACAAAACAAAAAACAAGTTGTTAAAAGGCGTTTTTGAAAGGCGTTGACATTATTATTCTTGGAATTGTGTTAAATTATGATGTTAATATTGTTTTCATTTCCACTAATATTGACTCACACAATGTATAAGCTACTCTAAACCGGTAATTATCTTCCAATACTCTACCTCACACTATGATTGAGAGTGATATCAGTTTGTCATTTGTTATTGTTAGAGTTTTTTAATTGAAATTATTTAGCTACTTTTTGTTTCCCATATGAAGGTAAAAAAATATTTGAAGTGGAAATTTACTAAAAATACTCCGAATTGAACGTAGAGTTCAAATACTAGGATAAATTTTTCTGAAGCACTGACAGGTATTGACTTTAAATGTTAGTTTTATGATTTTAATTACTACTTATTCCGGACCTCTTTCTACTTTGCAGTGTAGAGGTTTCTGCAAAGACTTCGATCTATCTTGTGCTGCTGTTTTGGCTTTTTTATGCTCGATTCTTTGTTCTGTTAGAATACAATAGCCAACAAGGTTTTGGACTGAAGCAACCAAATATCTTTCCGAGGATAACTTGGTGGGCTGAATTCGAATCTGGTAATTGGTGTTTCTCTATCACGTCAGGTTTTCGAGATACAAAAAATGTCTTATTCGTCTTTATCATAAAAAATCATTAGTTTATTTAAAAATCAATGAATTTTCAAAAGTGAATGGCGTTATTTGAACGTCGCACATTGGGTTGAAATGTGTCCAAAGTGGCGCTTAATTGAAATTTTAGAATTAAGTTTTCGCCACAATGATTGGTATCGAATAAAACTAGATAAAATTCTACATCACTATTTAAAATTTGAACCATCTAAGTTGTTTACTTCATCCGTAGTGAGCTGTCAAAGTTAGCTAATTATTGCTGTTTTCTTAAAAAGTGAAAAAATTGAAATTTGATAAAAAGCAGTGCTTATTTTTTTAAATTTAAAATTCATAAAGTTAAACTTTTATGATGGAACCTTCAACTTCAGGTATTTAAGTGTACAAAAAATGATTTTGTGTTTATAAAAATATGTGTGGAAATATTTTTAATATTTTAAAAAAAAAAAACTCTAAAATCGGGGTATTTTCCATATATGATGGACCAGAAGTAACAAAGTAGTAAAGTGGCGGCTTTTAGGTTGTGTTTTTTGAAAAGTATGGGATTTCTACTTGATATTACAAACAAAAAAGTTTGTCTTTTTTTTGCCCCGTTTTAAGATGTTAATAATTTTATCTAAAAAGTCTTGTTTTCAAAATTCCTTTATTTACCATACCCACAGTGTTTTTATACCCTATACCACTATGTGGTTTGGGTATAATGACTTTGTGCTGCTGTTTGTAACAACCAAAAATATTTGACCTAGACCCATCTTTAATTATACCGATCGAATCAGAATCACTTTCTGAGTTGATTTAACAATGTCCGTCCGTCCGTCCGTCCGTCTGTGTGTCCATGTAAAGCTTGTAATCAAACTGCAGGTCGCAAATATGAATGTATTTTGATGAAATTTGGTACATAAGCGGCCATGGGATGAACGCTATTGAAATTGGTGAGAATCGGTCCATGTTCAGACCTAGCCCCCATACAAATTACCCATATGAAATCGACATAAATTGCCATAAGATCCAAATTGTCATATAGATCTTACTCAAATTGGGTTTGTATGCGTTCATTACATCCACTAATGAGTAGTCCAAAAATGATCCCTTTGACCCCATATAGAGCTGCTTCCCGATCTTCACTTAAATCTATTAAAAAACAAAAATATTACACTGATTCTTCTCAAATTTTGTTTGTATATATTTTTGCAAAATACAAGAGACTTTACCAAACATGATCAGGATCGGTCCTTTTTTGGACCAAGTCCCTATATAGATATAGCATCCGATATGAACTTTTTCATATCTGCAGCCAAAAAAATTAATAAAAATCCCACTCAAATTTGGTTTTTGTTATTTTCTATGTCCAGTTATTTGGGCATAAGAGATATGGTTTCTAAACGCATGGTATAGGGTATCGTATAGTCGGTCTAGACCGACTATAATTTTCTTACTTGTTTTTGTGCTTATTTTTATGTTTTGTTTTGCAGTGGTGTTTTTTGCTGTTTTAAAATATGTAGTTTTTGTAAAGTGCGTATTGTGTTTTGCATTAAAAAAGTAATCGGTATAAGGGAATTGGAAAACCGATTAAACAGTTAAATTAAATAAGAACAAATTTGATATTTTTAGGAATAAGCCCCAAAACTATTTCTATATCGCGCCTAGAACTATACAACTGAATGAGAAATACCGCTTTAAATGATTGGAAGGATAAAATCAATTTTCTTAAAATGAAAACCATTGAGCGTATAAAGCCCAGCAATATGAGTTTTTTCAACCAAACGTTTGATAATTTTATTAAACAGTTTAAATCTCGATATAGTAAATGTAAAAGGTACCATGATCGTTTTTTGGAATTAAATACTGAATGGCTAAATGCTTCTATCTCATTTGTTCCTCCACCAAATAAACGAGGTCGCAAGGAACTTTCATTCGAAGATTGCAGTGAGAAAACTAAATCTAAGAAAAGTAGAAGCATAAGAGATAGTTTTGACTCATGCTACACAAATGAGTTTAAGAGCTTCCGGAAATGTGGAGGCAGCAAAGCTAGTTAAAGAAATAACAACTTCAACACCTACAAGGGCTGCAAAATATAGAAAAAGCTTTAAGCAGGCTAAACCAAAATAACTAAGTACAGAAGAAGCACTTAGCGTTTTAAAAGAAGCAAAATTAACTCGACGTAGTTATAATATTATAAGAAGGGTGGCTCCGGAAAAATTTCCTTCGTATACTAAAGTTCAACAAGCAAAACAAAGGTGTTATCCCAAACGAGATCAAGTTAAATTTTGTGAAACTTCAGCACAAGTTGGTCTTCAAGGACTTTTAAATCACACGGTTGAAAGACTAGTTATGCTGCCAAAATGTTATGATATTTTAACAGAAAAAAAATTATCAAACTTAACCTTGTTTTCAAAGTGGGGTTTTGATGGAAGCTCCGGACATAGTTCGTACAAACAGGCTTTTTATAGTTCTAATGCATGCGACTCTTCAGTGTTTATAAAATCCATCGTACCACTTAAACTTGTTAGTGGAAATGAAGTAGTTTGGAAAAATCCTCGTCCTTCATCAACAAGATTTTGTAGGCCTTTAAAGATAGAATACACCAAAGAAACAACAAGTGTATCTAATTTAGATAAAATTAGGGTCGAGGATGAAAAAAAAAATCTTGAAGAAACGTTAGTTTTAGTTGGAGAAAATTCCTTAAAGGTTCATCACGATTTGTTTTTAGTAATGATAGATGGAAAAGTGTGCAACGCAATAACGGGTACGAATTCCGCGCAAAAGTGTTATGTATGTGGCGCTACAAGTAAGATGTTCCACTCAGTTGACAGCATGACTGTTAGGGAAGTTAGAACAGACACTTTAGAGTTTGGGCTATCAGTGCTACACGGGTGGATTCGATTTTTTGAGTGCCTTCTCCACTTATCGTATAAAATTCCAATTAAAAAATGGCAAGCACGATCAGATGAGGACAAAAAAATTGTTGCTGAAACAAAACTACAAATTCAGAAAGAGTTTCATGAAAGAACAGGTTTAATTGTTGACCAGCCAAAGCCGGGCTTTGGTAACTCTAACGATGGAAACACCGCTAGACATTTTTTTAAAAATGCTGAAATATCAGCTGAAATAACAAAAATGCACACAATACTAATTGTTGTTTCATGTGGTCACGAGATTAATTTGGAAAGTTTTCGTAATTTCGCTCACAACACAGCAAAGTACTTTGCTGAAATATATCCTTGGTTTTGCATGCCTCCCACATTACATAAATTTTTAATTCACGGCCCGGAAATAGTACAACACTTTTGTCAATAGGAGAATTATCAGAAGAAGCTCAAGAAGCAAGGAATAAAGACTTTAAAAACTACAGAGAGCACTTTGCTCGAAAATGCAGCCGGGAAAAGTCGAATGAAGATATTTTTAATAGATTTCTATTAAGTTCAGACCCATTTATATCGAGCATTAGCAGGCAATATGAAAAAAAAAAAAAAAAAAATTTATCGAAGTCAGAATTAGATCTATTAATATTACCAAAAATTTCTCAAGAAAATCGTGATGATGACAACAATGAGAGTGATAATAATGATGATGGTGATGATGATGATAGTGATGATGATGATGATAATGATGATAATAATGATGATGATGATACAGATGACAGTAATTGTAATGATGATAAAGACTATGATAGTTCATGTGATGAATAAGAAATAGAGAATATTCAAATAAATTACTTTAATTAAATAAAAAAAAATAAAAATCCATTAAAAAACGTTAGAAGTTTTATTTTTTTTGCCTAATTAGGGTATTGTTAATACAAAAAAAATATTATCTCGTTAATTGCACCCTTCCTTGAATTAATCTCCATTTTAGGTATAATCGAACCCACTGCGCGTCGTTTGTATTTTGTTGGCTCGGTTTCATGTATAAAAGTCCAGCAATAGTCTCCCAGCATGCTTTTGTCCCAATATCCTTAATAATTTCTTTAAATTTTCATTAAATCTTGGTGAGCAAACTCCCCTTGTTCGTCGCTCACCGCACCTAGGTTTTGCGAAAAAAAATGTAAATCCGAATGAAGAAAATGCATTTTGACATTCGAGCACTTAACTCGTGATAATTTTTCAATAATTCAGCAACTATTTGTCTTTAGTTTTCACTCGTATTATTTCCAAGAAAACTGGCCATGATGCTCTTGAAAGATTTGCAGGCTGCATATTTTTTCTCCAATAAACACTGTGAAAAATTTTCATCGTTCAATAGCTTCCCAATCTGAGGGCTTTGATTCTAGCATGTGCAATTTAAGTAAAAACCGCTAACAAGTATTTAAATGCCCACTTTTATGTGGAGAGGCGGAAGAAGAACGTCATTTGGATCAATTAATGGTTTATTTGAAATGTTTTGTTTTCCGGGTGAATACTAAGTTCTTTTTGGCCACTGTGTTCTGACTAATGACGACATGTAACGCGACTATCCTATAGACAATGGAAATAACAATATTTTGTGAAACCTCCTTGCATATCAGTCAACAAGCCAATGACCTGAAACAGGTTATTAACGATGGTCTATATATACAACAAATGTAAATCACACACTTTCAGTCATTGATTCGTAATTTTCCTTGTATTAATGACATGACCAATTGGTATGGATGGTTTTGTATTCCCAGTATGCAAAATAAGGGCCTTTAAACTGTACTTGGAGCCATCAATAAATAACCGCCATTCAGTTTTGTCATATGGCTGGTTCATTTTTTGAAATAAACCATCAACATCAGTACAGTGTCGAATAGAGTGTTCCTTTTCAAAATATGCAGCCAATTCCAAACTTCTATCTCTATAGATTGTTACTTTTGTCCCAACTGCAAAATATTTCCACTGCTGCATACGTGAAGCTAGTAATTCTGCGTCTTGCTTCTTTAAATGTAAACCCCGAATTAGATCATTCAGCTCAGTTTGGCGTTCGTCAACAGCCTCATACAAACTACCACTGCTCGTAACACTGGGAATGAGTGATAATGAATCATTTGGTGGATGTGGAACAGGTTCGGAAACCGATGGGACATTTGCGTAAGTAATATTTTTTTCGATTTTTCATATTGAATCCAGCAACGTTTGTTAAACAGAAATAGCAATTGGTTTGGTGGTTACTTGACTCTCTCCAAAGTACTGGAATTGAAAACTCGAAATAGATCTTCTCGCCATTTAACCTTATATAAAACAGTTCCAGTTGCAAAACATTGTTGGCGTCCACGGTTTGTCCAAGTTTCTGACAGCAAAACCAAAATATGTAAATAGCACATTTTAATGATTCTGATATTGCATAACCCCTTTTTCCAACAAAATATTCACCACACACAAAGCAAAAATAGCTTGAATCAGTAACACACGATCTCCCTGACGTGCGTAGACCCTACTATTATAAAGATTTAGAATGAATGTGGGCTTCTGTCAAATTACTAATTGTAAAATTGTAGTGTCAGCATTGACTGTTTAACAGTGTTGCCAGCATAGGATAAAAATGAAAAAAACGTGATATCCCAATTTGTATGCCAGATTCGAATTCAGCGCATTCAGATTAGTTAAAAAAATGCGTCGTTTCCCCAGTCAACATTTTTTTAAAATTTGTAGACCAGTGATATTATTGATAATCTCGTTCCAAGTTATTGTTCTTCTTCCTCTGCTTCTCGTACTACTCGGCCTTGCTTCTGATACTCGTTTCGGCAGGCGGTTCTCTGGCATTCTATCAACATATCCAAACCGTCTTAGCTTATTGCGTTCGATTTTGTTGTTCAACGGTTCTGTGTTTAGGCTGGCTCGTATATTCTCGTTTCGTATTCTGTCTCGTCTTGTTTTACCGGCCACAGGTCGTAAGTATTTCATTTCTGATGCCTGAATTCTGCTTTGATTTTTTGTTGTAAGCGCCCATCATTCGCAGCCATGAAGTTGTACACAGCAAGTTTTGTACTCGTTGAAACTTCTCTTTTACCGATAAAGTTTTTGTTTAAGGCAAAGTATAAATTGGCAGTTGTGGGTATTGTGGTTGTGCGATTTAAATCCCTGTCCGCTTTTCCATCATGGGAGTCAGAATTACTCCCAAGTATCGGAATTTGTGTACTTGCATTAATGCTTCGGATCCTATGTAAATTTGATGATGATTTCTATCGCGGCTTATTATCATGGTTTCTGTTTTCTTTGTATTTATATTCACAAAAATCAAGATTTTGTTGGAGAGATTCCTCGGATTTTGCAACAATCGTCAAGATCTTAGCAATATTATAAACAGATATGGACTTAGTCTATCGCCTTGTCGCGCAGCTTGTGTTGTTATAAATTTTTCGGATGTGATGTTCCCGATTCTTACATAATTTAGGCATATTCTCTTGATCAATATGTTGTCAATATTCCGTTTCTGAAGCACCTGTGAAGCAGTAATGCGTTTTCCTATTTAATTCAATGTTTTTTTCCCCGAAACTTGTCTCATCGGAAATATTATATATTGGGTTTCACGATTTAGTCTAAAGCCACATTCTTCCCCTTCAAGTTGATGTTCTATCATGATCTTCAATCTTTCAGTGAGTATTCTCGAGTGTATTATTCACGCTACAGTTGGAAGTGATATACCGCGGTGATTTTCGCATAGCTGTTTATTTCTCTTCTTAAAAATAGGAGTGATTATGACTACTTATCAGTCGCTGAGAATTGTGGCCTGTCCCTTTGCATTGATCACACTGAGTACCAGAGTCTACCCATATATTTCAGAAGTTCTGGAGCTATAACATCATGTCCAGCAGCTAAACCTAACTTAATTCTGCGGAGTACATTGAGAAGTTCATCCATTGTGATTTAGTCAGGATCTTCTTCATCCCCCGGAAGTATATAATTTTCTGCTTAAACTGAGTTACTTTCGCCATTCAGTAGATGTATAAAATACTAGCAGGTTCCAACACTATGCTAGTATCGACATAAAACAAAATGTACTATGATTTTGGTACAGCTCGTTCCAGTGTAGTTAATTTAATTCAATATCCCTAAAAATAAATGCTAATCAATAAAAATAAATGCTAATTAAATTAATATTGATTAAGCTGTGATCCATATTTTTAAATATGATTGATATCAGTCGTGCACATCACTTTTATAAAAAAAATAAAATATTTATTTATCTGCCTCGCAGATCTGCAGCAGTCTCACATAAGCTCTTTGGAATGGCTTCTTTGTTTCAGTGCAGTGATTATCAAAATTGTTAATTTTTAACAAGCCCACTTTTGTTTTTAGAACCTGCTATGAATTGTCAATTTGGTTGAGATCAAGAGGACATAAAGGCCAATCAAGAACAGTAACCGAATTCTTTATAAACCTTTTCTTTATGTTCAGAGCCGACTGCTTCGGACTATTATCTTGCTGAAATATCCATGTTAGCGGCATATTTTCGTCAGCATAACGCATTATTGTATCTCTTAGGATTCTTGCATAATAAACCTTGTCCATAACAATTCTGTGCAGTGGTCTAACACCCCACATAACAACATATCACCCCAACACATGATGGAACCTCCTTCATGCTTCAATGTTCCTCGGATGTAATTTTGATCAGGTTCTTTTGACATTCAACGGTGAACAATTTCTTTCTCATTGGGGGCAGATCCTATTAACTTATGTTTCGTCCAAAAGTAATATTCTGATCCATTCGACAGCCATGCAATAGCTGTACTTTCCTGCAAACTCTAGTCTCTTCTTTCGGTTATTTTCAGACAATAGTGGCTCAGCTCAGCAGTGGAGTTCAGCTTTTCACAATCGTCGTTTTGCTTTATCTACAGATGATTTTGCTTTCATTTTCACCAAAGACTGCAACCCAAATTTCATTTTTAGATTTATGTAGATTTTTTCGACCCGCGGACAATTTGTGCGGGCCACCTTCTCTGTGTCGAAAGCTTCTTGAAATATTGCACAGCGTTGCTAACCATAGTTTCAGGAACTTTTAAGGCTGCTGCAATGTTCCGGTAAGTGCTTCCATCCTGTTAATGTTTGTACATTAATCTTGTGAGTACTGAAATTGCAATATTTGTTCTACCACTCCGTGTAATCACAATAAATTAAATATAATTTTTAAAATTTACCTCAATTTTCAAATATAGAAAAATTTATCACTTTTCCTAATTTAGTGCACGATTAATTTATTTCACTAATTTTAAAAAATACCATAAAGAAAATATAACGGTAAAATAAGTATTACGATTGTTGAACTTTTTATGAACAGAGTTCAATTTGCTAAACAGTGTCTGGTTTAGCATTTAATTTCATGAATACTACCCTTAAAATGACGTTGTAACTATTGGATACTACTGTCCCTAATTAGTTGCACGTAGCGGTAAATGGAGGATACCTTTTGACTACCTATCGTCTCAAAGAACTATGGTCGTTCTAAACTCAATATAATTTGAATAATTGCTGAAAACTAGAACATTTCGAATAAGTGTTTTTTTTTTCTTTTCTATTTTTTTCATAGAACTTTTAGCTTATTTCTTCTTTTATATATAGTCTTCTATTTGATAAACAATAATTTGACCATCTGATGTTTAAATGTAAAAAAATATGCACTACTAGTACTCATAATTAAAACATATGCCTTTTTTATTCTTTAGTTTTTTTTTATATTCCGTTTTTAAATGGCTTTGGCATCCATTAGAGATGTTGCATATACAAAGTATATATATCTCTACTGATTTGTACACAATTCCCTTATTGGTACTCGCTTCCTCCTATATTGAAGTCAATTCAATTCAATTTCTATATTTACGTTGTTGGTTTTTTGCTACTTGCCACACATAATCAACATCAAATGTCTGTTTACATGTACGTTTGATGCTAATTGATATTTTATTGCAATTTAAAATTTATATGTAAGAAGTAATATCGTATGGAGATGCAAAAATTAAACTGAAATATGCGATCTATGTTGCTTTAATGGGTAATTCCATGCAAAGATCAATCTTGGGTCCAATTTTAAAATTTTAATTTAAATAATTTTTATTTATTACCATTTCAAAGAAAATGGTATGAAAATATGACAATAATCTGTTAGACGTATTTTTCCCTATTTTTCCAATAAGAAAGGAAACATGTAATTAAGTAATTTTGAAAATAGAGGCAGTGTCATATCTGTCACATTACAAAATACTTCTTTTTACTAGAATTTATTTTAGAATTCATTTTTTTTATATGCTTTAAATAAATAAGATAACTCTTCTATTAACTATAAACAACTGTTTCTTATATGTCTGTCACGACTGCTTTTTGCCCCCAATTATTAATAACAATAATACTTTCTCACTTTTTCTAATGGAATATATGTTGGTCAGGTCCGTCTGCATAATTTTGTATATTTTTATGAACACTGAAAAACTTTTACTTTCACTGATTATCGTGTCACTGTCACTATGGAATTAGCCTAATGAGAAAAAATGTATGATTAGTGCTACTAAAACACCTCCACCAAATCTTCGATACTGCAACATATGGTTTCCGTATTACCAAGAAAAGTGATAAACTCTCTGAAATGTTCAATAGTCTTTTAGAATAATTGTGTGTTGAAGTATTTTACATTTAATTTACGATCAAAATCTTGTGATTGAATATCTTAAAAACTGATATATTTAAGTTTATTTTTAGATAATATATGTTCTTGCTCATTGTCCTCTCCACGCTTGAGCAAAAATAAAAAATAAAATTGATCGAGTTTATATGGATTTTTTTAAAATTTGATTTTAAATTTTTTTAAAACAAACAACTATTTTTTAAAGTTGTTCAAATTTACTTACATTTCATTACGTGTGCATCAAACGACAAGGTACCTCAGTTGACTTAAAGCAATTTGTAAAATTAAATTTTATAATATAACAAAAAATTATAAACGCATTCAACAAAAAAGCTCCATATTTTTTCACAGAAAAAGTCTTGGTACTTATAACGGTAAAGTTTGAAAGAAATATATGCAATTCTGTTTTAAAAAGGAGCATTGAGGGAATTAACAACTGAGGAACGAAAAATCTATAGTATTAATAGGCAGGGCGATTTCTTGTGACCGATGTAACTTTGTTAGTTTTAATCCGACTTTGATCAAACATGCCTTATTTTAAAGGTATTTCTTTTTAGCTGACCACCAGATTCACAGATTTTTACATTTTTACATTTTTTTTGAGTAAAATATATTTAAAGTTGCTACTAACACATACTTACATAAAATAATACTATGCTGTGTGTGTGTTTATTAAATTTCTTAAAGTGTTTGCAAAAATTGTATATAAAAAGCCCTGTGTTGAATTTAAAAATAATTTTAGACGTAAACCAATAACAACAATATCGACAATAACGCAATCGAATTTCATTATAATAATTGCATATCACACGCCCTGTTTTGAATTGTGAATTGTGAGTAGCATACCTTTAGGTGGTATAAAAGATTGAACGAAATGAAAAAAATAAAATCTATCACTAAGAAAGATCCATTCACAAGTACATCAAAGATAGGTGAAGCGTTGAAGGAATGCTTTGACAGGGCCGGGTACAATGATCGAACAGCACGTAAGAAGCCTTTCGGAAACGAAATTAACAGAAAGAAACATATAGATTTTACCAACGAATACAAAACAGAAACAAATTGGCTTTGGGATAAAGTTATTTTCTCGAACGGATCTAAACACAACATTTTTGGATCGGATGGACGTGTTTTGATATGGAGAAAATCCTTGGAATAGCTAAATTCGAAGAACATTAAAAATTAAAAATTAGAAATTAAAAATTAAAAATTAAAAATTAAAAATTAAAAATTAAAAATTAAAAATTAAAAATTAAAAATTAAAAATTAAAAATTAAAAATTAAAAATTAAAAATTAAAAATTAAAAATTAAAAATTAAAAATTAAAAATTAAAAATTAAAAATTAAAAATTAAAAATTAAAAATTAAAAATTAAAAATTAAAAATTAAAAATTAAAATAATAATTAGTTATTACATAAAAACTAACTTAAAAATTAAAAATTAAAAATTAAAAATTAAAAATTAAAAATTAAAAATTAAAAATTAAAAATTAAAAATTAAAAATTAAAAATTAAAAATTAAAAATTAAAAATTAAAAATTAAAAATTAAAAATTAAAAATTAAAAATTAAAAATTAAAAATTAAAAATTAAAAATTAAAAATTAAAAATTAAAAATTAAAAATTAAAAATTAAAAATTAAAAATTAAAAATTAAAAATTAAAAATTAAAAATTAAAAATTAAAAATTAAAAATTAAAAATTAAAAATTAAAAATTAAAAATTAAAAATTAAAAATTAAAAATTAAAAATTAAAAATTAAAAATTAAAAATTAAAAATTAAAAATTAAAAATTAAAAATTAAAAATTAAAAATTAAAAATTAAAAATTAAAAAATTAAAAATTAAAAATTAAAAATTAAAAATTAAAAATTAAAAATTAAAAATTAAAAATTAAAAATTAAAAATTAAAAATTAAAAATTAAAAATTAAAAATTAAAAATTAAAAATTAAAAATTAAAAATTAAAAATTAAAAATTAAAAATTAAAAATTAAAAATTAAAAATTAAAAATTAAAAATTAAAAATTAAAAATTAAAAATTAAAAATTAAAAATTAAAAATTAAAAATTAAAAATTAAAAATTAAAAATTAAAAATTAAAAATTAAAAATTAAAAATTAAAAATTAAAAATTAAAAATTAAAAATTAAAAATTAAAAATTAAAAATTAAAAATTAAAAATTAAAAATTAAAAATTAAAAATTAAAAATTAAAAATTAAAAATTAAAAATTAAAAATTAAAAATTAAAATTAAAAATTAAAAATTAAAAATTAAAAATTAAAAATTAAAAATTAAAAATTAAAAATTAAAAATTAAAAATTAAAAATTAAAAATTAAAAATTAAAAATTAAAAATTAAAAATTAAAAATTAAAAATTAAAAATTAAAAATTAAAAATTAAAAATTAAAAATTAAAAATTAAAAATTAAAAATTAAAAATTAAAAATTAAAAATTAAAAATTAAAAATTAAAAATTAAAAATTAAAAATTAAAAATTAAAAATTAAAAATTAAAAATTAAAAATTAAAAATTAAAAATTAAAAATTAAAAATTAAAAATTAAAAATTAAAAATTAAAAATTAAAAATTAAAAATTAAAAATTAAAAATTAAAAATTAAAAATTAAAAATTAAAAATTAAAAATTAAAAATTAAAAATTAAAAATTAAAAATTAAAAATTAAAAATTAAAAATTAAAAATTAAAAATTAAAAATTAAAAATTAAAAATTAAAAATTAAAAATTAAAAATTAAAAATTAAAAATTAAAAATTAAAAATTAAAAATTAAAAATTAAAAATTAAAAATTAAAAATTAAAAATTAAAAATTAAAAATTAAAAATTAAAAATTAAAAATTAAAAATTAAAAATTAAAAATTAAAAATTAAAAATTAAAAATTAAAAATTAAAAATTAAAAATTAAAAATTAAAAATTAAAAATTAAAAATTAAAAATTAAAAATTAAAAATTAAAAATTAAAAATTAAAAATTAAAAATTAAAAATTAAAAATTAAAAATTAAAAATTAAAAATTAAAAATTAAAAATTAAAAATTAAAAATTAAAAATTAAAAATTAAAAATTAAAAATTAAAAATTAAAAATTAAAAATTAAAAATTAAAAATTAAAAATTAAAAATTAAAAATTAAAAATTAAAAATTAAAAATTAAAAATTAAAAATTAAAAATTAAAAATTAAAAATTAAAAATTAAAAAT
>OY821518.1:8211243-8225389 GCA_963682025.1 Cordilura impudica | reverse complement strand
ATTTATTTAAATAATTAATTAATATTAATTAAATTTTAAAAATTAAAATTATTAAAAATTAAAAATTAAAAATTAAAAATTAAAAATTAAAAATTAAAAATTAAAAATTAAAAATTAAAATTAAAAATTAAAAATTAAAATTAAAATTAAAAATTAAAAATTAAAAATTAAAATTAAAAATTAAAATTAAAAATTAAAAATTAAAAATTAAAAATTAAAAATTAAAAATTAAAAATTAAAAATTAAAAATTAAAAATTAAAAATTAAAAATTAAAAATTAAAAATTAAAAATTAAAAATTAAAAATTAAAAATTAAAAATTAAAAATTAAAAATTAAAAATTAAAAATTAAAAATTAAAAATTAAAAATTAAAAATTAAAAATTAAAAATTAAAAATTAAAAATTAAAAATTAAAAATTAAAAATTAAAAATTAAAAATTAAAAAATTAAAAATTAAAAATTAAAAATTAAAAATTAAAAATTAAAAATTAAAAATTAAAAATTAAAAATTAAAAATTAAAAATTAAAAATTAAAAATTAAAAATTAAAAATTAAAAATTAAAAATTAAAAATTAAAAATTAAAAATTAAAAATTAAAAATTAAAAATTAAAAATTAAAAATTAAAAATTAAAAATTAAAAATTAAAAATTAAAAATTAAAAATTAAAATTAAAAATTAAAAATTAAAAATTAAAAACTAAAAATTAAAAATTATAAATTAAAAATTAAAAATTAAAAATTAAAAAATTAAAAATTAAAAATTAAAAATTAAAAATTAAAAATTAAAAATTAAAAATTAAAAATTAAAAATTAAAAATTAAAAATTAAAAATTAAAAATTAAAAATTAAAAATTAAAAATTAAAAATTAAAAATTAAAAATTAAAAATTAAAAATTAAAAATTAAAAATTAAAAATTAAAAATTAAAAATTAAAAATTAAAAATTAAAAATTAAAAATTAAAAATTAAAAATTAAAAATTAAAAATTAAAAATTAAAAATTAAAAATTAAAAATTAAAAATTAAAAATTAAAAATTAAAAATTAAAAATTAAAAATTAAAAATTAAAAATTAAAAATTAAAAATTAAAAATTAAAATTAAAAATTAAAAATTAAAAATTAAAAATTAAAAATTAAAAATTAAAAATTAAAAATTAAAAATTTAAAATTAAAAATTAAAAATTAAAAATTAAAAATTAAAAATTAAAAATTAAAAATTAAAAATTAAAAATTAAAAATTAAAAATTAAAAATAAAAATTAAAAATTAAAAATTAAAAATTAAAAATTAAAAATTAAAAATTAAAAATTAAAAATTAAAATTAAAAATTAAAAATTAAAAATTAAAAATTAAAAATTAAAAATTAAAATTAAAAATTAAAAATTAAAAATTAAAAATTAAAAATTAAAAATTAAAAATTAAAAATTAAAAATTAAAAATTAAAAATTAAAAATTAAAAATTAAAAATTAAAAATTAAAAATTAAAAATTAAAAATTAAAAATTAAAAATTAAAAATTAAAAATTAAAATATAAAAATTAAAAATTAAAAATTAAAAATTAAAAATTAAAAATTAAAAATTAAAAATTAAAAATTAAAAATTAAAAATTAAAAATTAAAAATAAAAATTAAAAATTAAAAATTAAAAATTAAAAATTAAAAATTAAAAATTAAAAATTAAAAATTAAAAATTAAAAATTAAAATAAATTAAAAATTAAAAATTAAAAATTAAAAATTAAAAATTAAAAATTAAAAATTAAAAATTAAAAATTAAAAATTAAAAATTAAAAATTAAAAATTAAAAATTAAAAATTAAAAATTAAAAATTAAAAATTAAAAATTAAAAATTAAAAATTAAAAATTAAAAATTAAAAATTAAAAATTAAAAATTAAAAATTAAAAATTAAAAATTAAAAATTAAAAATTAAAAATTAAAAATTAAAAATTAAAAATTAAAAATTAAAATTAAAAATTAAAAATTAAAAATTAAAAATTAAAAATTAAAATTAAAAATTAAAAATTAAAAATTAAAAATTAAAAATTAAAAATTAAAAATTAAAAATTTAAAAATTAAAAATTAAAAATTAAAAATTAAAAATTAAAAATTAAAAATTAAAAATTAAAAATTAAAAATTAAAAATTAAAAATTAAAAATTAAAAATTAAAAATTAAAAATTAAAAATTAAAAATTAAAAATTTAAAAATTAAAAATTAAAAATTAAAAATTAAAAATTAAAAATTAAAAATTAAAAATTAAAAATTAAAAATTAAAAATTAAAAATTAAAAATTAAAAAATTAAAAATTAAAAATTAAAAATTAAAAATTAAAAATTAAAAATTAAAAATTAAAAATTAAAAATTAAAAATTAAAAATTAAAAATTAAAAATTAAAAATTAAAAATTAAAATTAAAAATTAAAAATTAAAAATTAAAAATTAAAAATTAAAAATTAAAAATTAAAAATTAAAAATTAAAAATTAAAAATTAAAAATTAAAAATTAAAAATTAAAATTAAAAATTAAAAATTAAAAATTAAAAATTAAAAATTAAAAATTAAAAATTAAAAATTAAAAATTAAAAATTAAAAATTAAAAATTAAAAATTAAAAATTAAAAATTAAAAATTAAAAATTAAAAATTAAAAATTAAAAATTAAAAATTAAAAATTAAAAATTAAAATAAAAATTAAAAATTAAAAATTAAAAATTAAAAATTAAAAATTAAAAATTAAAAATTAAAAATTAAAAATTAAAAATTAAAAATTAAAAATTAAAAATTAAAAATTAAAAATTAAAAATTAAAATTAAAAATTAAAAATTAAAAATTAAAAATTAAAAATTAAAAATTAAAAATTAAAAATTAAAAATTAAAAATTAAAAATTAAAAATTAAAAATTAAAAATTAAAAATTAAAAATTAAAAATTAAAAATTAAAAATTAAAAATTAAAAATTAAAAATTAAAAATTAAAAATTAAAAATTAAAAATTAAAAATTAAAAATTAAAAATTAAAATTAAAAATTAAAAATTAAAAATTAAAAATTAAAAATTAAAAATTAAAAATTAAAAATTAAAAATTAAAAATTAAAAATTAAAAATTAAAAATTAAAAATTAAAAATTAAAAATTAAAAATTAAAAATTAAAAATTAAAAATTAAAAATTAAAAATTAAAAATTAAAAATTAAAAATTAAAATTAAAAATTAAAAATTAAAAATTGAAAATTAAAAATTAAAAATTAAAAATTAAAAATTAAGAATTAAAAATTAAAAATTAAAAATTAAAAATTAAAAATTAAAAATTAAAAATTAAAAATTAAAAATTAAAAATTAAAAATTAAAAATTAAAAATAAAAAATGAAAATGAAAAATAAAAAATTAAAAATAAAAAATAAAAAATAAAAAATGAAAAACGAAAAATGAAAAACGAAAAATGAAAACGAAAAATTTTGAAATGAAAAATATAAACTGTACAATAAAAAATGAAAAATGAAAAATGAAAAACAAAAAACGAAAAATGAAAAATAAAAATCAGAAATTAAAAGTAAAAAATTAAAAATGAAAATTAAAAAATTAAAAATGAAAAATAAAAATGTAAAATGTAAAATAAAAAATGAAAAATGTAAAATAAAAAATTAAAAAGAAAAATTTCAAAATGAAAAATAAAAACTGAACAATAAAAAATTAAAAACGAAAAATGAAAAATAAAAATAATATTTTTTATAAAAAAGGAAAAATTAAAAATAAAAAATGAAAAATGAAAAATAAAAAATAAAAAATGAAAAACGCAAAATGAAAAAGAAAAATTTAAAAATAAAAAATTAAAAATAAAAAATTAAAAATAAAAAATTAAAAATTAAAGATTAAAAATTAAAAATAAAAAATGAAAATGAAAAATAAAAAATTAAAAATAAAAAATAAAAAATGAAAATAGAAAATGAAAAATAAAAAATTAAAAATTAAAAATAAAAAATTAAAAATGGAAAACGAAAAATGAAAACGAAAAATTTATAAATGAAAAAAAAAAAAACTGAACAACAATAAATTAAAAATGAATAATGAACGAAAAATGAGAAATAAAAAATTAAAAATAAAAAATGAAAAATAAAAAATTAAACATAAAAAATAAAAAATTTAAATTATAAAATGAAAAATAAAAAATGAAAAACGAAAACTAAAAATGAAAAATAAAAAATGAAAATTAAAAAATGAACAACGAAAAATGAAATATTGAAAGCGAAAAATGAAAATTGAAAACTAAAAAATAAAAAATGTAAAACGAAAAGTTAAAAATAAACCACTTCAAATCAATAATAATAAATATTTTTATTTAAATGCTGCACTGTGTTCTTAATCGGACCGGTTTCTGGCATTTCAGCCTTCATCAGCGATTTATTGAACATTGTGATAATTGTTATGTTTTAATTGAATAGATTGTTTCTATATGAAAATTTTTCTACTTAGGGCGGCCGTGATGTTTGAATGGAATGGAAAGAAGTTAATGAATAACCGGAAGCAGTTATATATGGGGACTATGATTAAAAATGGTTCTACACAAATTATTTTTAGACTATTGATTAGGAGACATTTGTATGCATTTATCCTGGAGCCGAACAAACCCAAAATATCCTAACAGTCTTAACGGTATAACATATTACCTTTGCACATAGCTTCAATATTTCTGTGGTCACAATCAATAACCGCCTAAATCGACTTGAGAACGATTTGAGATATATTCTACTAAAAACGTGAAATTCCCATTTCTCTATCAATGTTTAATTAAAAGTTATTAATGAAAACATACTGACCTAAGTCGTAATGAACTCCCATTGCCTTTATATAAAAAGTTTGTTTTTCTCGAAAGCATTATTTTCGACGTATGCGGTTAATGCTTGTGACTGACTACAGATTTTAAGAGATATCGGTATAAAACGTTTTGCAAATTTAGTCAAATTTGAAAATGGTTTGGACAAAAATATAATTTTTTTTAATTGATTAGACATTGTATGAGATAATACTACCATTTGAATTATAGATAAAGACGATAATAAAACATTGTTAAAACATTTTATTTCAGCAATGATCTCTATATTAAATTTAAACATCTTCCAAACAAATATATTTCTTAACCATTTGAGGATTATGCTAAATTCAAGAGGTTCGTTTACAAACAAAATGTCAAAAACTAAGTCTATTGTTAGACATTTTATATTCTTGACATGCACATACATGAACAATTAACTATTTGAAATACTAAAACTACTTTCTCCCTTAAGGATGAAATGTTTGTTTTCTCTTTTTTTATTTTAAACCCATATTCGAAATATAGATCAGTTACAATGCATGAAGTAAACAAACAAGATAGAAAATACTCATACAATGAGTATGACATTCAAGTAGGGATTTAAAAAATATGTATTAAAACACAAACACACACATGTACTCAAACATCCAACTTGCGTTCGAATATTATTAAATGGGAAAAAGGAAAGTTTATTTGAATATCTATTTAAAATAAATTCAGTTTTACTTATTATTGCCAATACTTGGCAAAAAAAAAGTGCTCTGAAATTAGGGTTGAAATTATTTCTAGTTCTATTTTGAGGAATTATTTCTTTAACTTGGAACTAGATTTGAAATTAAAGAGTCGCTTATACTCGTAGCTTAGATTTAAACAAACTTACATTCAGAAAATGTTTTGATTTCTCCATTTAATTAAAATTATATTAAAACTTGCAAACCCTTCCATTAGGAATTTTATATCGATTTCTGTCACTTTTTTCGAACAGGTAGTCCATCTCCGTTCAAAATCTTTTCACAAGAGCCCAATACCTCTTCGGATAGTTTGGATGATTTGCCTCCCTTGATACAAAAGCCACGTTATTGCTCTTGTACCACTCAAGAGCTTTCGATACAATGAAAGGAAGCAGTTTTTTTCCAAACACTCCATAATATAAATTTCAGTTATTTATAGAGCCCGTTGTAACTACATATTGCCTGTCATACCAGGAACTTATTTGGAAACCTCATCTGCTTTTGGGTTCTAAACTTATCTTTGATATTTCCTCGAGCATTAGCAACATAATTTTGACGTGGAAGCTGCCTAAAAGCTGCCAGAACATACGATTCGCCGTCTATTATGCAGCAGGACTACTTTTTTTTAAACATGACATCGATTTCTGTTTTTCGCCTCTTAATTTTATGCAGCATTCCTATCTGCAGCTTTCTGGACTTTGTATGTTTTCACAATTACATTTTTGCACCAAATGGTCTGAGCACTGAACTAACCGCTCTATACTGCCTATTTTCTTGGTCATGTTTCCTCTCAAAGGTCAAATTCTCCTGAAAGTTTCAAATAATATTGGAAACAGCTTGACGGCAGACCTTTTATTCTTTGGCCAGCTTTTTGTATAACAAAATTGGAATTTGTTGAACATATTTAATAATTTTAGCATGCCATTTTAATCGAACTAACAATAAATTACCAGGATTGTCATTCAGCATTATAACTGACAAATTTTTCAAGGATAACTTGCTCAAAAACAAGTGTCAAATAATGCTTGAGAAAAAATTTTTTTGGTCTCAATCCTTAGTGGTGGGACGGACTATCTAGAACAATCGTTTAGCCTCATTGTGTAATAAAATAGATTTGTTTTTTAAAAAGTTGGAAATAAATGCAACCCTAATTTAAATGCATATATTGAGTTCGTGTGGGCTTCAGTTTTTTGCAACATTTCCATTCGATTTTTGTTGTTATTGATAATGTTTTTGCTGTATTTATTTAGGGTCAGGAAGTGATTTTCCAATGATTAACTTTTTTCAATGATTCCAAAATTAAAAGAAGAAACAACAATTCGTAAAAGATTGCTCTCATTCGATAAGAATATATTTAAGAATAAGATTTATTTCTGCAACAAAAACAAAAAAAAAAAAAAACATAAATATATATAAAAAAAAGAAACAAATTCCATTTTGGTAATCTTATATCCATACAAAATATATATACGAGTATATTCCAAACCCCATACACATGTGTAGGATTGAATTTGTTAAGTTGTTGCCAGTTACTACTGACTCAATGCTCAGAGGCATTTGCGACGTATCATTTATTTGATCTTTATTTAGTATTTTATTCTCATTTATGTTGCTGTTATATTGTTTGAACGTTCCTTCACTTTGAAGCTGTCATCATAGACAAAATAGTTGTTATCTTTAAGAAAAGAATCTCCGTTAATTTTATGGAGTTTTTTTTTTTTTATACTTTATCCCTTCATGAATTTCATATTATGTGATCTTAAGTCAACAAAGATATAGATTGAAAATATAAGGAAGATTCATTCATAAAATGGCCAGCGGCGCTTAACTCATTTAGTGACATTTTTTTTTAATTTTTTATGTGCCTGAATTGGATTAACAAAATATAATGCTTTCAAAAATGGTTCCAGGAGTGTTATTTTATGCACAGAAAAAGCAGAAGCCGAAAACCCGACTATTGTTTTGGCTAAATTTAAAATTTAGTTGTCTCAGTAGTGAATATTTTATTTTTTAACAATTGAATTTTTGCTGTAACAAGCGTATTATTGTTAAGACAATCGATATAATATTGTTCTGAACAATTCCGTTGAGCGAAATTATGTTCTAATTAGTCTGTGTTTAATAAATGACTCTAATTTTTTTAAATAAGGACAGGGTATTTCATGCAAATACTTGATTTTACTTTATATTAGTTATGAATTAAATACACATGGGAACAAAACTGAACTTTTTTGGTGTTCTGGAACTTTATTGCGATTTTTTACTAACTTGAGGTCGTTGATTTCAAATCTGCACTTGATTTTTTTTTATCAACTCGTCTCTTCGCGATATACCATTATGTCCAAAATTAAGGCACTTTCACGTCATATATTGGAATAACTTGAAAACGGTTCACCATTGTTTTTGGGTGATTTTCAAATTTGTTTTTTTTTTTTAAAGATGTAATTGTTACCTTTGAAAATCAATCAAATTTTGAAAAAACACAAAAAAAAAAAACAATGAAAAAAAAATGAACAAAAATTTGTTTTTGACTGACGAATTGCATTTGCTTCCCTGTAAAGTGCAATTGCTTCAAAGAATTTTGCTGGCAGACCGCCCACGTCGCTTTCAATGCGGCCAAACAGTCACTCGTATGGTTGACATTGAACTTGACTATTGGCAGTAAATTTTCATGATCGACGAGGCCCATTTCCCACTCTGTGACGGCGTTAGCAAGTAAAATTGCGGCGTTTGGATAACGAGATCCAGGAAATATCATTGCATGATCAAAAAGTGACTGTTTGGGCCGGCATTTTCGCAAAACCATATTTCGGAAATTTTCCTTCAGAGAAGGCGATATCATCGCTGGATGTTGGCTCATTATGTCTGGCCGAAAATGCGTGAAAAATGTCTGGACGTTTACTAGTTTCAACATAATGGTACACCATGCCATACTTTAAATTAAACAATGCAGTTTCTGTAACAAAAATTCCATGAACGTTTGATATCGAAAAAAAGTGATCCCTTGCTATCCAGATCCGACCCCTCCAGACTTCTTTATGTGTGGTTACTTGAAAAGTAAAGTGTACGTCAATAAGCCCCAGCCCATTGGGGAGCTCAAGACATACATTCGTGCGGAAATCAGGGCTATACACATTTAGCCGTGGCCAATTCGATTGATATTGTATTCAAAAAGTAGTCAAAAAGTCTGGCCATATGTCGTGTAACATGAACAATGTTGGCCTCGAAGGGATCAATTGTTTTTTTTTTTTAATTATTGACCAACACTCAGGAGATACCCCTTGCAGATTCAGTACATTGTGTTGCTCTCAGAAAAATAGGCTATGGGAAGGAAGAAAGAGGAAAGAGGGAGTAGTGTTTGTGGATATTTGACTTAAATTTTATTACAATATAACTGTCAGGAAAGCCCTGTGCGGAGAGTTTATTCCACATAAAAAAATTGTCTCTGTAGTGCGTTGTGCGGTCAACTATGCAATAGACTAAAAACGGGCTTGATCTGCTAGAGAAGCGGGTAGAGCGAACCGAATCTCGGGCACTTGGAATAATTTCACTAGCCTCAGAAGAACATTTCCCATGGCAGCATCTAGAGAGCATTACTACACAACCCACATTCCGACGATGTTCCAATGAGTCAATAGAATTGGATACCCTACTGTCATTGATAAGCATCAACGCCCTCCTTTGCACATGGGAGTTGTATTGCATTTTCAATCGGATGTAAGTGGTATCGATTTTAAGAAGATCAGAAGGAGTGAAGTAATTTTTGCACCGTTTTAGAAACCCAAGACACCTGAATGTTTCTTTTGACACTTGAAAAACATGCTCGTTCCAACGAACATCACATTGAATTATCATGCCTATAACATCAAGAGTATCCGATTCCCCAATAACTGTACAACCCGTATATACAGATGGAATTGTTGAATCCATGCCCTATGGGTCAACATACAATACAAAGCAATTTTAAGATGCAAGGCGGTACGAAATAATGGCAAATTAGTTATAAGTAGTCATTCCACAGTTCACAATATTATTAAACGTTACATGTCATAAAAATCTGTCGAAAACAAAGCATAATTGGGAAAGAAAAAGATATTTTCTGAATATAAGATGAATGACGGATTCTACAATATATTAAGAAAGACTCAAAGTTCAGTTCACAGCAATTTTCATGGCAGATTACCCCGTCGAAAGATTGTTAACAAGTCATGATTGAGTGTGTCATTCATTGTCCGCCTTTTGCCCCCCCCCCAACTTCCAAAAGGCTTGGCTGTCATCTGCTTGCTACTGTCATCTGCGAAAGAGTATATAGAGTTAAAAGTTTGATCAAGAAGGCCGTTCAGAAAGATAAGGAAGAGAGAAGGAGAAAGAAAGAAACCTGAATTAAGCTGAGACTCATTAGATGAGACCCCATCAATAACAACACGTATTGTCCGGTCTCTGAGAAAACTCGATATAAATCGAGAGAAGCCATTACCGACCCCAAACGCAATAAGCTTTGATATCAATGCACCGTGGTACACACGATCGAATGCCTTGGAAATATCTAGAGCAACAACTTTACTTTAGAGCGAATAGGTCTCCGTGGAACGATTTCTATGGAAGCCATACTGCCGATCATTAAGAAGTGACCTCTAGGTAGTTATCAAGATGGAAATTAATCATGATTTCCATCACCTTTGAGAGCGCAGAGCAGATTGCAATTGGACAGTAATTTTCAGGGTAATTAGCCGTACCCTTTTTAGGGATTGGTTGGACATTAGCAATCTTCCAGCAAGAGGGAAAGACTTCCGCACGGTACGAAAGTCTGAAAAGGTTGGCCAATGGACTGGCTAGCGTCGAGGAGCACTGTTTCAGCAGCAGTGCTGGTATACCATCCTTGTTATAAGAAATACCAGTGACTTCACATAGCCCAACAGGAAATAATCGAGAGGTGTCATATCGTAATACCTTGGGGGTCAATGGACAGGTCTATTTCGCGAAATCAACATATCGCCAAGTTTTGATTTCAACAATGGTTGCGGTCGCCGTGTGGCACGTAGCACTATCCTGTTGAAACCACAACTCGCTCGCATCAATGTCATTCAATAAAAAATCATTCATAATGGTGCGGTAACGATCTCCAGTAACCGTAACGCGAGCTCCGGCTTCATTTTTGGAGTAATAAGGTCCGATGATGCCACCAGTGTGTAAACCGGTGCATTTTTCGGTATGTAGTGAAGCCTATAGGGTCCGTTGTTGATTGGTCTTACTATATATGCAACAATTTTGGTTATTAACAACTCCGTTAAGCCGAAAATGAGCCTTATCGTTGAACACAATTTTTCGATAAAACGTCGGGTCAGTTTCCAACTACTCTAGAGCCCAATCAGCTTAATTCCTTCAACACCTGGATGTTATACGGCTGTGGGCCATAATCTTTCTACAAAATTTTCCACTAAGTGGACGGACAGAGTCCCAGAGCGCATGCTTTCGCTTACAGCGACGATATTCTCTTCAGCACGGACATTCCTTCAATATGTTGCTGCTATTGCATCATAAAGAGAGTATATGGTATGGAATTTATCCACAGTTCGACGGATGGCTTGCTCGGATGGATTACAACTAAGTCGTCTATAGGTTGGCCGAATCGATGACTGATATTAAAAGTAAACTTGGATAATTTGGTAGCGCTGTTCAAGCGTGAATTCATTCTTGATGATTTGCCAGAGTATACTGATCATAAATGTACAAATAGAGCATAGTACGAGAGTCCGTTTGACAGCTAACACTTTCGAAAGTTCTATCTAAGCAAAAAAAAAAAAATAATTAATATAATTAAACACTGTTTGCCTTACGTTGCTTCGTTTTAGAAGCAGTAAAATAAGTCGTTAGAATATGAAAAAGAGAAGTATAAAGATTCAGTACTTATACATCAGGAAAATGCTTTCTTTATTATTTTATTTTTGAGTTCCTTTATTATTATTGAAACTAACTGAATTAGCTTGTTCATAGTTGCCTAGAAGTTTCAATTTTGCAATAATTTGCCAGATAAAGTTTATTCTAAACTTATGGTCCAAATCACTAGCACCTTCCAAAGAAAATAGAATTAAGATAAAAACTCTAAAAAGGAATAACCATAAAAAAATATCACAACTTCTCTCAAAAAACAGAGCATCTCCTATGGCTGGAGGTAGAAAGTCATTATCACTTCATTTAAAACAGCATTTAAAACAGCATTTAAACCACTAAATTAGGCATCATCATACGAAAAGCAAGCATTTTATAGCATCAGCCAAAACTCTGTTCCAACATCATCCTCGTATGATGCTTTCATATTGGAGATGTTAAAGTAGCAGAGCAGCAACAACAACAAATCATTAAGATTGTCAGAGTTTTATTATCAACAACATATATGAGATATCATGCAGAGTGACAATAATATTAAACACAAAAAGATGGAAAGAATGGTTCAATCTAAACATTAGGGTTCCACTAAAGCTGTCAGTTTCAAAGCATTGTTTGAACAAGCTGTTTTTTTTTTTATTTGAATCACGTTTTTTGTTGCTGAAATGTTGTTTTTGCTTGGAAAAAAAACAGAAGTGATTTGTTGAGAATTATATTTAAAAGAAGTTTACGTTCAGGTCAACTTTTCATATTCGTTGCTAGGAATTTTTTGGCGCTGCCAATATCGTTTGTAAAATAATAACTTTTCTGAGGTTTTTAAGCAACAACAATATTTAAAATTATGTTTAGAAACGATTTATTACACGTTTTTTGTATCTAGGTGGCAAACGAGATGCTATTTACAAAAAAACGTTTACTACACTCATCATGAACAACAAACAACAAAACAACACGTATTAGGAAATAATATATTGAAAATTGCAGAAATATATGATTTTTCTGCTAAACGCGTTTAAACCTGCTGTTTAATAGACGACGAAATGTATATAGTGGCAGATTTTTACGGGTAAACATTTTTATGTTGCTGATGCTCGAGGAAATATTGAAGATAAATTCTGGATCCAAAAAAAGTTCCTGGTATGGCAAGCAGCTGCAGAGTAACGGCAAAGAAGCAAGAAATTTTGTTACAACGGGTCCTATAAATACCGAAATTTATATTGTAAAAAAGACTCCTTCTTTCTTGAGCCAGCACAATGTGTGCACATATTTTTGTCCCGATGTGTCAGCCTGTCACTACTGTAAGGAAGCTCTTGACCAATGGAGGCAAACTGTCTAAACTATTCGGATATAAGGCCATAGAAAATATATTCGGCTCTTGTTGAAAAGAATTGAAGAAGACAAAAATTTGTCCCAAAATGTGGAAGGTTTAATACGGAGATGGATGTTTCAGAAAAACTAACAGAAACCACTATAAAATCCCTGATGGAATGTGTTACGATAATGAGTTTAATATTTACAGCCATTGTGTACTCTGGTTATTATAATAAGCAAATATTGGGTAATTATTATTACATTTTCCAACACTAGATCATAATTGCATTCAGTACATTATTAAACGAACAAAAACTATTCATTGTGAGTAAGTTCTGATATAATTGCAATAAAATAAATGAAAAATCAAAATTCTAGCTTCAATAGCTTCCCTATTATTACATGTTATGTATTCTAAGATTCTTTCTATCTCACTCCTTTTTTGTTCAGACAGTCTTAACAACGCCCACTAGATTGATCCCGCCCATTTTTCACATAACTTCTCTCACTCATCATTCGTGAACTCACACCCGGTTTCAAGACTGTTGGGTTTACAGTACTCCATATAATATTTTTTGTATGGGAGGTGGCACGCCCACTAACCTAATCCCGTCCATTTTTGGTATGACTACTTACATTAAAAAACAATTAACGTGCAGAAAGTTCCAAGACTCTGGCCATCATAGTACTCTAGATATATGATGATATGTATTTACCATGTATGGGAGGTACCACGCCCAAGCGTTTGATCCCGCCCATTTTTCACATAACTTCTCTCACTCATCATTTGTGAACTCACACCCTGTTTCAAGACTGTCGGGTTTATAGTACTCCAGATAATATTTTTTGCATGGGAAGTGCCACTCCCACTAACCCAATCCCGCCCATTTTCAGTACGACTACTTACATTAATAATCAATTGACGTGCAGAAAGATTCAAGACTCTGGCCATCATAGTACTCTAGATATATACCACGTGTGGAAGGTGCCACGCCCACTGGTTTTATCCCCCCCCATTTTTCACATAACTTCTCACACCCATTATTCGTGAACTCACACCTAGTTTCAAGACTGTCGGGCTTATGGGAGGTGCCATGCCCACTAACCCAATCCCGCGCATTTTTAGTAAGACTGCTTACATTAACAACTAATTGACGTGCAGAAAGTTTCAAGACTCTGGCCATCATAGTACTATATTTAGATATATGATGATATGTATTTTCCATGTATGGGAAGAGCCACGCCCATTTTCCACATAACTTCTCACACCCATCATTCGTGAACTACCACCTGATTTCAAGACTGTCGGGTTTACCCCAAATAATATTTTTTGTATGGGAGGTGCCATCCCACTAACCCAATCCCGCCCATTTTTTGTACGACTACTTATATTAACAACCAATTGACGTGCAGAAAGTTTAA
>OY821518.1:7971243-8206243 GCA_963682025.1 Cordilura impudica | reverse complement strand
TTTTTCATATGGACCCACAAATGCTCGATTGGATTTAATACGGGACATTCGGGTGGATAGAGTAACACTTTTTTACAGTTTTAAAGAAGTCATTATTTAATCACAAACAAGGAATGATTTGGATCGTTGTCGTCAACGTAGCTAAAATTGTCGGCAATTTCTAATTTTGCAGCTGTTTGTCGCAAATTTTTCTTTCAAATGTTTAAATAATTAAATTTATTCATCAACACACTGAAAATTTCTAACACTTAGCTTAACACCAGTGGCTGCAACCCGTTTTTCATTGGCCAAAATTCTGTAAATTTTGAACCGATCAAATTATTTTAGTAGTATTTTTTAATGGATATATATTTAGTTGAACTTGACTCAGTTTTAATTTCATTAAAATTGATTCAGTATTTTTTAAGGAATTCTAGATCAAAGTTTATCTTTTGATTTTTAACTTTTAGCGTGAAATATGGGTTTTTTTATTTATTAAAAAATATCATATTTGGATTTAAATAATAATTATAAAAAAATTTTTTTTTAATAATTAGTATAGCCCAGCACTCGAAATTGGAGTGCAAATTCTTTAAAATATTATTTTTTCATTCAATTTTTGTCTTCCAATATTTTTTTAATCTATATATGTATACATAACAAATTTATGAATATTTAAATGAGCCTAAAAGTATGTTAACCAATTTTAGCAATTCACAATTCAACATTGCGCGTCTGATATAATATAAACCATTCGCATTAACAGGGTGTAACGAATTACTATAAATATTTTATTTTATTTAATTTAATTTAATATATATTTCAGACAGATTAAACAAAAATTTTATCATTCTCAGCTTCTCTTCTATTTGAACTATAACTGTGGCAATTTTCACACTTCTCCGTGCCCGCATATTGCTTAAAACAGCCTACGTTAATTAGAACTCTAATTATAGAGGTGAAGGAAAATAATGGAAAAATCTTGAAAAAATTGAACGTAAAGTTGATTCTGCACGCATAACTTTCCTCAAACTCAACGAATTTAAGCAGTTAATAGCTCAAAAGAAAGAGCTTCATCCACTGAGTGTTCTGAGAGTGAAACAATCCAGATCTATTCATTAGAAGAGGAGCTATGAGAATTCGAATTGTTTAGGTGAATGTGTCCCATAAGAACTGTGCAGGGAAGAATCGCGTTCGAGTATGACTTGAGTAGGGTGGGAGTTGAGTAAATTTCAATGACTGATGACATATCTGTGTCTTAATACCTTTTATTAAAAAAAAATTAAGGAAATCGGTTTTCATAAATTTTTGTTAATATATAAGATGGGTTTCTTTAATGTTTACACTGAATAAAATTCACACAAAAAAAATTGTAAAATCAACTGGAAATTTTGCTATTATTACAGAAAAATTAAAAATGATTTGCTGTCAAATTTACGAGTTTGTTTACACTCAAAGAATATTTCCACTTAAAAAAACAGTAATATTATCTTAAAATCTTGCTATTACTACAGAAAAATTTATTATTTTTTGCTGTCAAGTTTGTTAATTTTAGCAAAATAAATCTGCCGAACATTAGCGCAATGATTCTTATTATTTTTTATTTTCTGAATTTTTCATATTTATTAAAAAATCTCGTATATATGTATGTGGATGAGAAAAGCTTTCAAATAAAAACTGCAATGGTTTTTCAAGCTTCTGTAACAATGGGAGGTTCCGTTTATTATTATATTTTACTATTATTATGTTTTTCGTACTTAAAACACAATGGAAGAAAATTATAATTAATAATTTATTTGTCTCAAATATTGATTGAAAATATTCCATATTCTGTTGTGTGCTACTTCTGTTCTTTACCAGTTTTTTGACTTCTTCATCTAAATCCCGATGTTCCACTTTACATTGATTGCGAATACTGGAGATGAGCGGATCTGACGTTGCCAATAATACATTAAATAGATCGTCATTTGTGGAATTTCGTGAACTTTTTCTAGTCTTGTGCTCTCTATAAAATCTGTAATCGTTATTCCTTTTTTCCTGAGCTTGTACTTGAATGTATTTATTTTTACAGTTTCCTTACCACAATCTCCAAATTTTCTAGAGTCAATTTCTTCATTGCACGCAAGTAATTCTAGGATTATTTTAAATCTACTCCTGTTGTTTCAGATGCTGTTCCTGGATCAGAAAAGTAGATAATTATTTGTCTCAATAATAACCAAATTCATATGCATCATTATTGTCTAATGATTTTGTCGGGACTTGGTTTATTTGGCTTGATGTTGCTTGGCATATAGTGGAGCTGAATGCAGCCTTCGTGTTAGTCAAAGCCTGGCCTACTTTTCTATCTGTCATTGTCAGCATTAATTGGTAGCTTACTTCAATTTGCTGCCCATCTAACTGTAATTGTAATGGATGTAGTGTTGCAATTTGAGCCTTGATATCAGTAACTTCTTTCTGAATGGTATCATGAGTTTCTTTTTTGAATTCAAAGTTGATTGGCCTGCAGTATTTCGTAGAAGATGATGTCTCATTTTTCCAAATATCCTTTGTTAGCGTTGTACTAGTCGAAGGCTCTGAATCATCCAAAATCGTTTTCAGTCGCGATCGTACAAATGATACCATGAACATATCTGAGTCCAAAATATTTTTACATACTACTTTTTTGTATTATTTTTGTCCAGAAGAACCACCACATCCACATTTACGGAAAAAAATTAACTTTGTGTTTCCACTGACATTCTTACGTACAAATATATAAAAAGGGTGGTGTATTTTGCAAGCAGATATCATTACTGATAATATTTAGAACAAATAACGATACTGATAATAAGCTATAAATTATATAAAGCACAAATTAAAAAGACCATTGCATACTTATTGGGCTGTTTAAATAACCGTAATTTGTAATTTATTTTGAGTAATTTCATTAAAATGAAGTAAGAAATTATAGTTGGTCTAGACCGGCTATACGATACCCTATACCGTGGTTTAGAGACCCTATCTTTTCTGTTCAACTAATTCGATATAGGAAAAAAGCATAAACCAAATTTGAGTGGCATTTTTATTAATTTGTTTGACTGCAGATATGAAAAAGTTCATATCGGGTGCTATATTTATATGGGGACTAGGTTGAAAAATGGACCGATCTTGACCATATTTGGTATATTTTGAAAAAATATATAGAAACCAAATTTGAAAGAAATCTGTGCAATATTTTTTTTGTGAAGATCGGGAAGCAGCTCTATACAGGGCCTATGACGAAGAATTATCCTATAGAGATTATTTTTGGACTACTGATTATTGGATATAATAAACACATACAAACCCAATTTGACTGAGATCTATATGATAATTTGGATCTTAGGCAATTTGTGTCGATTTCATAGGGGTCATTTGTATGGGGACTAGGTCTCAACATGGACCGAATTTCACCAATTTCAACAGGGTTCATCCTATGGCCGATAAAAGCTTACATTTCATATATTCATATTTGCGACCTGTAGTTTGATTACAAGGTTTACATGGACACACAGACGGACGGACGGACGGTCGGACACCGCTAAATTGACTCAGAAAGTGATTCTGAGTCGATCGGTATAATAAAAGATGGGTCTAGGTCAAATATTTTTTGTAGTTACAAACAGCAGCACAAAGTCATTACACCCAAACCACATAGTGGTATAGAGTATAAAAAAGTGTCCTACTGATGGCTACAAAAGTATATATAGTGTTAAAGAGGACACTTTCACTTATCTCCTGGTGGTATACGTTTCTTTTTCCCTTTTTGTTTCCTAGAAGTTCTATTCCACCAAAGTTGAAATTTAACAAAAATATATTAGTTTAATAATAGCATATTCGAGTGCAATTTCTAGGCAGCTTTGTTTTTCAACTTAGCCAATCCACAAACCAACACTTTTATGGTTTATTATTATTGTGAATGAAGAAAACAAACTCATTAGCAGACACATTAACAAATTACGTAAAATACACATAGTATATGTATAATTTTATGTATGTGTTAGTAGCAATTTTAAATGCAATTAACTCAAAATAGGGAAAAAAAAATTTAAAAATCTGTAAATCTGCAAAATGATTAAAAATAAATACCTTTCAAACAATATACGTTTGGTCAAAATCGGGATAAAATGGTAGAACAAAACATCGGTCACAAGAAATCGCCTAGCCTATTAATATTATAGATTTCATAACACCCCTAATATTAAACGGTAGAGCTATGACCACTTACAACAACTAAATACTGCAATCCCAGCAACCTTGCACGTCATTATTTATGATAACTTGAGATTAGTTACCATATATTTTTGATAAAAAAACAAAAAAAAAACACCTTTTTCTGAATTTAGAAAGACAGTTGCGCTTGACAGTATGCCACGCCCACAATTAGCAATAGTTTAATGTAATTTTTAGGCTACCTCAATTTGGATATATTTGCTACAAAATGGCGTTAAAATTTTAATAAGAGATTGACAGTGCGCCACCATGTTTGAGAGTTGCTGTACGTTTCATTTTCCACACAGAATGAATAGAATCTAAATATATTGAATTTTGACCCATTTGTAACTATCACGGAGTTCCAAAAACCCATTTTTCATAAATTTTCGTCAAAATTTTTTCCTCTTCCCAAAGTTTTATAATTAATTGTTACATTTCTAATGAGCCCATATTTTTATGTTTTTGTCGCGTAAACTGACATGTGCACATTAGAGATATAAAGAGCAATCTGTGGCTGGTATAGACAACTGAAAACGAAAGTGGGTTTGATAACGGTACCTTTCCATACTGCGTAATATAAAGAGTGTAAAGATTTTTTTTGCCTTATTAAATGTGCATTTTTTGGTTAATTTTTGTTAAGAACATGATATATTCCCAAATTTGGTTGAAAAGTGGATAAAATATAGAATATTTTAACATTTCATTTTACATGTGTAGTGTACATAGTTTCAATAATAATGCAACATAAACATAAGTATACCGTACAAGTTTTTTTATTGGTTCAGTGTAGAAGGCAGACGCCGTAAAACGAGTCTAGGGCAGGATAATTTAATAGCATGAGAGTTTAACAAATATCTAAAAATGCTGCCTATAGAGGTCATTAACAATCCGAAGCTAAAAATATGTGCTCGAACTGTTTCCTGAAGATCAATTGGGGTTGATCTTTGTTGTTATCGTCCTGTGATATCGTCCTGATATTAGACAAAAAAACGTCTGGCTGACATAAATTTTGCCAAAGAACACGTGAATTGGTCAAGACGGAATTGGAATACTGTTCTCTTTTCAGATAAGTCCAAGTTTAATTTAAGAGGCCATGATGAAATAACGTTGGTACGACGACCAAAGAGAAAAAGACTAGATCCAAAATATACCAAATGAATCTGTTAAGTTTGGCGGTGGCTATATTATGGTATTGTATTACTTTTCAGGCCAAGGAATGAGCTAAATTCATATAATACTCTAACTGGAATTGAATACAAGCTACTTTTATATAACGTAATATCCATACGCGGAGGAAAATATGGCCCTGGCCTGGTATGACAATGACTAAAAACACCACCAAAGTTGTAACCGAATAGCTACGATCACCTGGTGATATGGATTGGTCAGCCAAATCACCACATCTCAATCTCATAGAAAATCTATGGAAAATTATAAATGGAAAACACGGACATGAAATTACACAAACAAGACATATCTAATAGAGGCAGCTAATTCTGAGTGGTCAAAGGTTTCAAAAAAAATCATCACAAATTTAATTGGCTCCATACTTCGCCTTTGGGAAGCAGTGCGAAAAAAAAATTGATACCCAACAAAATACTGAAAGAAAAAAGAGGGAAAGTTTTCATTTGTTGTATAGTAAAGGATTCCAATGTTTTGTCAATAGCATAGAAATTTTAATATTGTTTTCTTTTTTAAATATATAAAATATATAAACTTGTAAATTAATTAAATTAATAAAATATATATGCAACAGTTCACAAGATCTATCAGAGGAAGCTCAGGAAAAAAGGAATAAGGATTACAGATTTTATAGAGAGCACAGTACTAGAAAAAGTTCACGAAATTCCACAAATGACGATCAATTTAGTATATAATTGGCAGCGTCAGATCCGCTCATCTCCAGTATTCGAAATCAATGTAAAGTGGAACATCGGGATTTAGATGAAGAAGTCAAAAAACTGGTAAAGAACAGAAATAGCACACAACAGAATATGGAATATTTTCAATCAATATTTGAGATAAATAAATTATTAATTATAATTGCCTTCCATTGTTTTTTAAGTACGAAAAACATAATAATGGTAAAATATAATAATAAAGACAACCTCCCATTGTTACAAGAGCTTGCAAATCCATTGCAGTTTTTATTTTGAAAAGGATTTCTAATCCAGATATGAATATATGAGATGTGTTAATAAATATGAAAGATTCAAAAAATAAAAACCCATATTTTTATATTGAAATTAAAAAAGAAAAAAGTGCATGACAACTCTTACGAAAACTGAGAATAGTGGAAATTAGAAGTATAAATGCAAAAAATATTCAAAATTCAAAAAATAACGATTGTTTGTTGGACAGAGTTGTATCTTCTGAAATTAATACAAAGTAAAGCTGTATGGTACGAAAACTGAAACTAACCACACTGCTTGTAGGCCTGACTTTAGGTGAGTGTGTTAAAGCGCTGACCAAAAAGTGCAAGTACGAGTGTATGTGAAGGTTCATGGTTCAAAAACCTCACGGCCGCCCTAAGTAGAAAAAATTTTCATATAGAAACAATCTATTCAATTAAAACATAACAATTATCACAATGTTCAATAAATCGCTGATGAAGGCTGAAATGCCAGAAACCGGTCCGATTAAGAATACAGTGCAGTTATGAATTTTTGAAATATATGCTTTCTTCTTCTTTACCACGCACCATTTAAAACAAAATTAAAATTGCATATTAATTACAGTAGTAATTGCAATATGTCTGAAAAATGACGGTAAATCTAACAAACGAAAATCAGAATCATTGCGCTAATGTTCGGCAGATTTATTTTGCTAAAATTAACAAATTTGGCAGCAAAAAATAATATATTTCTCCGTAGTAATAGCAAGATTTTTAGATAATATTACTAATGTTTTTTTATGTAAGTGTAAATATTCTTTGAGAGTAAACAAACTTGTAAATTTGGCAGCAAATCATTTTTAATTTTTCTGTAATAATAGCAAAATTTCCAGTTAATTTTACAATTTTTTTAGTGTAAATTTTATTCGGTGTAAACATTAAAGAAACCCATCTTATATTTATATTAACAAAAATTTATGAAAACTAAAGTCAGTCCGTCTGGCCGATTTCATTCTTTTTTTTTTAATGAAAGGTATTAAGACACAGATATGTCATCAGTCATTGAAAATTGGTCAACTCCCACCCTACTCAAGTCATACTCAAACGCGATTCTTACCTATAAATTTCTTATGGGACACATTCACTCAATCAATTCGAACTCTCATAGCTGCTCTTCTAATGAATAGATCTTGATCGTTTCACTCTCAGAACACTCAGTTGATCAAGATCTTTCTTTTGCATAATAAACTTTACATTCAATTTTTTCAAGATTTTTTCAATGTTTTCCTTCACTCAAATCTCTATAATTAGAGTTCTCATTAACGCAGGCTGTTTTAAGCAATATGCGGACACGGAGGATGGTGAAAATTGCCATAGTTATAGTTCATATAGAGGAGAATCTGAGAATGGTAAAATTTTTGTTTAATCTGTCTGAAAAATATATTAAATTAAATAAAAGAAAATATTTATAATAATTCGTTACGCCCTGTTAATGCGAATGGTTTAAATTATATCAGATGCGCAGTGGTGAATTGTGAATTGCTAAAGTTGGTTAACATACTTTTAGGCTCATTTAAATATTCATAAATTTTTTATGAATGGAAGACAAAAATTGAATGAAAAAATAATATTTTATAGAATTTATACTCCAATTTCGGGTGCTGGGCTATACTAATTATTAAAAAAAAATTTTATAATTATTATTTAAATCCAAATATGACATTTTTTAATAAAAAAAACCATATTTCACGCTAAAAGTTAAAAATCAAAATATAAACTTTGACCTAGAATTCCTTAAAAAATACTTAATCAATTTTAATGAAAATAAAACTGAGTCAAGTTAAAAAAAATAATAAAAAAAATACTAAAAAATTTGATCGGTTCAAAATTTACAGAATTTTGGCCAATGAAAAACGATTTACAGCCACTGGTGGTTAAGCTAATGATGTTAGAATGGTCAATAAATTTGATTATTTAAACATTTCGAAGAAAAATTTGCGACAAACAGTTGCAAAATTGGAAATTGCCGACAATTTTAGCTACGCTGACGATAACGATCCAAAGCATTTCTTGTTTGTGATTAAAGAAAGACTTCTTTAAAACTGTAAAAAATTGTTGCTCTATCCACCCGAATGTTCCGTATTAAGTCCAATCGAGCATTTGTGGGTCCATATGAAAAAAAGAAACTAAGATTAAATACTGTTAAAAATACAAAATAGCTTGAAACTGCACACCAACTGTCAGGCGTCATCAAACAAAATTTGTCTTTAACAATGCCAGTTTTCAATTGTTGTATAGTAAAGGTTTCCAATATTTTGTCAATGGCATAAAAATGTTAATATTTTTTTCTTTTATAAATATATAAATTATATAAACTTAAATTAATTTAAAAGTTTTTGACCGTGCAATTCGTCAAAAATATATTTTGTTAAAAGTTTACATTGTATTGTCACTCACTATACATACATTTTACAGTCCTATCTTTTAAATAACATAAACTTCCACTACCAAATATCTGTAAAATCTAAACGTAAAGTATAACGTTCTGATGCACACTACTCATGCTAAAGTTTTTCCATTGTTATGGCATGCAAAGGATACCAAATATTTATTTTGTATATAAAACGAAGAAATAGCTTTTCTCCTTATCCAATAATTTTAAAACAATCGTTTTAGATTAGGATCAATTTTTGTCTACCAAAATAATATAAAATAATAATTTTATTAATAATAAGCATGCTCGTGCCTGTCTGTTTGAGCCACATAATATTCTATCAATGAACCGAAATGTTATTCATTAATGTAGACGGATCATTTTTTTTTTTTAGATCTTCTCATTCTCACACTTTACCATTAAGAAATTAAGGGCCAAAAGCATTCCTACCATATCGACAGACAGACAGACAGACATTCATCCATATATTTGCTCTCATTGTGTAAGAGAAGAAAAGAAACCGAAAAATGTTTAAACAACAATAACAACATGTATAAAATATAGGCAACAACAATTATAACAATAATAATAATAATAATAATGAATTGAATGAAGAATAAGAAGTCAAACGTATAAAACATGACACGATGACAAGCTAAAAGAAGCGCCAGCAGGATTCAAAAAATAACTACAACAATAATAACAACAACAAAAACCATCACACAAAGCAGATCTCCATAAAATATCCATACATACAGACAAACATATTTATATGTAGTATATGGTGGATTATGATCAGAATCGCTCGATCTGATCTTGCATCGCAGTGTGTGCGTGTGAGATCGTGTGGAGTTAATGTGAGAATTAAAACCTTTTAATGTATGAAAATTAAATGAAACAACAAAAAGCACAGACATTTATTTAATGAATCAATGAACTAAAAGATATAAACGAAACGAAAATGGTCAGTCAAACTTATTGTGGCACTTTAAGCCATGAATATTATTATGGTGATCGCTTAGATGGCTTTTATCATCGGCCACATCATAATGATCATTAAAATCATTGTGGGTCTGTTGGCGTGATTTGTTTTTATTTACACTGTGCATTTAAAATATTTGGAAAATTTTGTTATATCAATTGACCGTGGTCAATAAAAATTTGGAAATCGTTGTCTCCTTTTTTTTTTTTTGTTAAAGAAGATTCTACTATGTGGTCAGGGTATAATTAATATGTACTGATTTTGTAAGTACCAACAACATTATACCGATTTACTCAGAATTACTTTCTGAATCGATTTAGTGATGTCCATCCGTCCATATGTCTGTCCGTGTATCATAACCCTTGTAATCAAACTGCAGGTTGCAAATATAAATGATAAAATTTGAAAAAAAAGCTGCTGTCGGTGATAGGACGAATGCTATTGAAATTATCACATCCATAAAAATTGCTGTACGATTCAAATTGAAAATTTTCTTCGAGGGGCAGAAGTTTCACCAGAGTGTACAAATGTTTACTTTGGAAGCATCTTCCAGTGGAGCCCCGTTTCATGTGTTAAGTCGTTCTCTGCCACAATATTTTGCAATTTTTGTTTGAATGGCTCCACTAAATCTGCTATTAGGAAGTCTTATGCCATATCTTTTTTAATATGGCTAGCCAACCATCACTTAAGTTGAAACTTTCATCATAAGACTTTCTTGATAATTCTATAGCTTTTGATTTTAATACCTTTCCATTCACTGATACAAATTTCTTTCTTAGGCTGAGAAACCAATCGAAGAGTTTCTTTTGCATCCGTATTTAAGTGATCAGCTGATTTAAGTGATCGACGATAGTTTGAGCCGTATCTTCCAAATTTGACATAATTCTTCCATTCATTTGCTTCAATATACATATTGAAGATTTTGGAATCACTACATCGTGAATTTTTAAATAGAATTCATTAAATTTCATTAAAAATATTTGTTGACCACACAGAAGTTATATAAATGGGTTTGTTAATAAGAGCCTAAAGGTATGCTAATCAATTTTAATCAATTCAAAATTAAACGCAAGTTTAAAAAACAAACACACAGCATCGTGTAGTTTTTTATTTGTAGCTTAAATGTTTTATGTGTTAGTAGCAACTTTAAATGAATTTTACTCAAAAACAAGTAAGAGTGTTAAATTCGGCTGTGCCGAATCTTTGATACCCTCCACCTCGGTTTGTGGCAATACTATTAACATAGCTCATGGTAGTTGTGTTCTTGTTATTGTTAATATGTATGAATCACATTTTTTTTGTGGCTTTTTTTATGTTGTTGTATGTTCAACCACTAAACTATTACAAGAAAACACTAGGTTTCATGTTTTTTTTAGAGGTATCTATAAACTTTTGTTCATTTCTCAGCGCAGAGGCTCCCGATTTACTCCGATTTCAATACCAACCTGGTGGGAATTATGGCAAATAATTTTTTCGTAACCTGACCTAAGTAAATGCTTTTTTTTTTGAATGAGCGTGATTTCAACAGACACACGGACAGACGGACAGACGGACAGACGGACAGACGGACAGACGGACATCGCTATATCGACTCGAGCTGTGATAAGGATCAAGAATATATATACTTTATTGGGTCGGAAATTAGTTTTTCGATGCGTTACAAACGGAATGACAAACCCATATATACCCTCTGCCACTGAGATGTGGAGGGTATAAAAAATGTACCAGATGGTGCACATCTGTAAATTTGGTGAACATTTGCAAATAAATGCCTTTCAAATGGTATATTTTTGTCAAAATCGGTTGGTAATTGAAGGTGTATATTAAGTCACAAGAGATCACCTTGTCTATAGATTTTAAAAATTACTTTTTTTTTTAAATATTTTTTTAATCTTAAAACTATTTTCTTTTGATCTTTAAAAAAATATTTTTTAATCTTTAAAAATTAATCTTTACTAGCAGATTCCAGCCCTCGAAATACGAGAGCAAATTCTAGGAAATTTTATTTTTTCATTAAATAAAGACCCTAAAAATATGCTAATCAATTACAGCCAATTCACAAATCAACACAAAAAACAAACTCATTTTTATTACAAACACATTAACAAATTTAATAAACACACACATAGCATTGTATAATTTTATGTATGTGTTAGTAGCAACTTTAAATGCAATTTACTCAAAATAAAGGAAAAAATTTAAAAATCTGTAAATTTGCAAAACGGCTACAAAGAAGTACCTTTCAAATAATATACGTTTGGTTCAAATAGGGATTAAACGGTAGAACAAAACATCGGTCACAAGAAATCGCCTAGCCTATTAATAATATAGATATAAAAAATATTTCAATTATAATTATAATCTGAAAAATTATTTTAAAAAAATATATTTTTTAATTTTTTTTTGCAAAGATTCTTAATTTTTTGAAGGTTTTTGATTTAAAGAAATATATAAACTATATGTAACTTCCGGAATAGCAATTTCCGCGAAATAAGGTGAAAATAATATTCTTGCGAAACTATTGTAGATGTAGAAAAAAGGGAATAAATTTTTCATTTGCTTTTTCACCTATAGCCACCATATGATTTTTTGTAATTTTTGATGCAATAGTCTGATTTTGCTCATTTTCAAATTACTCAGAACATCATTTAAATTTTGAGCGCAAAATTCTGTGAGTGGGCCTGAAATAGGTACCAAAACACTAAAATTGTTCCGATGATGGATAAAACTCGCATTTATACCATCTTACTGATTACGATTAATGACTGTTTGAATACTTCTTGGACAAAGAATAAATTTTAGATTTGGCTGAGAAAACGGTATGCATTACGAGGATGGTGATTATGATGAGGTTCATAATCACGAAGCAAACGAACGACGAAGACAACGATGATCATGATGATGATGATGATGATGAAAACAAATGAATGGACAAGCGTAGATTGAAAGCACTGATTAGGCGCTCACTAATCGATTTAAGCCACAATATTTTCAGATTTTATCATCATGATCATCGTTTTAAATTAAATCGACAGTTTTTGTTGAAGGGTTTTGTTCTTCAACATAAAATGTGCAGAGATATAAAAATATTTATATAAAACATCAGATCAGCAAAAAACAACCAACATGGCATAAGAATGCTGCCGTTCGTTGCTGCTTCGTTTGTTGCATCGACTTACGGACGAATGATTGGAATAGTCAACCATAAATACCAACAATTTTTGGGAGTTACCATAGAGGTCGGCATCAATTAGTGTTTATGTTCTTTATAGAGGAGACAATAATGAAAAGATTACAACAAATTGGTTTTTAAAAAAAATATTGTTTCCCAAAATACATATTTCTTTAAGCATACATGGGGAATTTTTAAACACCTTAAAATATTTGATAACATCGATTTTGATGTTATTGATACAAGGCGTATATTTTCAATAATGAACTTATCTATCTATAATATTTATAGGCAAGGCGATTTTTTGTGACCGATGTAAGTTTCACAATTTTATTCTGATTTTGACCAAAAATATATCATTTGAAAGGTATTTCTGTTTAGCTGTTACCTAGATTTGCCGATTTTCATCATCTGGAATATTTTATTGGAGTTATGATCGTTTAAAGCTGCTACTAACACATACATAAAATTATACAATGCTATGTGTGTGTTTATTAAATTTGTTATTGTGTTGATTTGAGTTTTTTTTTCTTCATTTAAAATGAGTTGAATTGTGCAGCTTAGCTTTAGGGTCTTTATTAAATGAAAAAATAAAATTTCCTAGAATTTTCACTCGAATTTCGAGTGCTGGAATCTGCTAGTTAGATATAATTTGTTTAGATTTTCAAACGAAAAGTTTATGAAAAACACAAAAAAAAAATTTTATATTATATTTTGGGCTAAAAGGAAAAATAGTTAGTTGTACGGAATGTGTTTAGAATCTGCTAAGGTATTACAAACAAAATGTTATTTCTTAACACTCGTTGTGTAGGGTATTTAAAGTACATGTGTAACGACTCTTTTAACGGCTCAATGTACCACCTAGAGCGTTACAATCTTGCTGGATTGTACTTTAGTGGAAGTGAATAATGTTGTCAGACAACACGACCACATCGTCAACATCATCAACATTATCATGATCGTTATGATCATTACGATCATCTTCATTTCACATTACATTCTTGGGCTTTCCTTTTCACAGGGTTCCTTGCCTCTTCGATTCAATCCGTCGCAATGGTAGGCTGACTAAGCTTATCAACAATTCTTTTTTTTTTTCCTTTTGAATAAAAATTAAATTAATTAAATTAAAAAATAAAGAGCAGCTATAAAATTTGAAGTAATCTTATCGGTAATGGACAGCATTTGCTCGATAGTACTGGTCTGGTTGATGTAAATATGTATAAACCCTGGCTGGCTCTTAAGGGGCGACTTAAATGACAGAATGCAGCTTGTGTTTTTTTTCAAGTTTTATTTTTATTTTTTATATTTGACTGCTTTTAACATGGCCAATATAAAGCAGCAGACAAAGTAGATCTCTTTTTAAGGTTTACAACGTATAACACCACGTAATTCCGGTCGTATTTGATTATAAGTATTTTATTCGGGGTTTTTTGTTGTTGTTATTTTTGTTATTTAATGTCATATTGCTTTTTTTTCCAGCTCCTGACATAATTTTCATTTTTCTTGTGTATGAATTTGTTCTATTTGAAAGCGTTGCTCGTAAAAACCTTTGGCTTTTATCTGTGTACTCATTTCAAGTTGGGAGTTTTGGAATTTATTTCAACAACTTTATCAATTTTATTATTAGTTTATGTTTCTTTTTTGTTTCGTTGAACTCTTTCTGAGTTGTTTCTGAATTCTACCATCAGAAACGGCAGCTGGTTGTTCGATATGCATGTGTGTGGGTTAATATCTTAATAGAGTTTTATGTTTTTTATTCAGGATATTTGTCCATATTTCTACGCTTTTTGCCTTTTTTGTTATCAATAGGGAAATGTGTGATAAATGGATTTTCAGAAAATGGGATGCATTTCAAATTATGAGAATTTTTTGTTTTATATGTTGTAATGATAAAAAAAAATTATTTCCTAAAATTTTAACGCTGTTAAAAGTTAACTTTGTGTAAATATAGTTATGTAATACTTTATAAAACGAAAACATTTAAACTCAAAACAAAAACAATGTCTGCTACTTCTGAGAATAACTGTTAAGATAAGTGTTAGAAAATTATTTCTTAGTTTAGTAAAAATTAAGTCAGCCAAAAGTCACACCTGTGGTTCATTATTTGTTCTTGTTATTTTCTAAAATATAATATTAAGTTTGTGTAGTTGTAATTTTAATTAAGAATTATAATATTAGATAGTTACCCACTATTTTCATCAATGAACAGTCAGACTCTATTGCCCTCACATCTGGGTAGAATTGACGAACTGCTGAGAAAAATACTTCACAAAAAGAGAACATAGGGTTTGATACCATTATATCATAGCCCTAAAAAAAAAAATCGCTGAGGGCATTTTCGAGATACGGCGATTTTTCGCGATGGCATAATAGAATTTATTGGCGATTTTTTTTTTTGTTTCCTTCTTTTGGGTTTTTTGTGCTTTATTTTTATTTAACTTTTTCTCATTTTTTGTAGAATTTTTTTCAATAACGAAAAAGTTTTGGCTCAAAAATACTTATTTTCAATGAAAAAAAAAAAAATAAATAAATAAAAAATTAATTGAGCAGTTTTCGTGCAACGGCCATTTTTTTTTTTGTATTTTCTTTTTTAAGTTTTATGTTAATTATACCCTATACCACTATGTGGTCAGGGTATAATGTGCGAATTTTTGTAACTACCAATAATATTTGACCTAAGCTCGTATTTTATTACACTGATCGTCTCAGAATCACTCTATGAGTGTTTAGCGATGGCCGCCCGTCCGTCAGTCCATCCGTCTGTGTGTCCATATAAACTTTGTATTCAAACTATACGGTCGCAAATATGAATATAAGTATTTTGATGAAATTTAGTATACAGGCTTATATCGGCCATATAATTAACGCTATTGAAATTGGTGAAAATCGGTTCATGTTCACACCTAGACCCCATACAAGTGACCTTTAAGAAATTGACTTCAATTGCCATATGATCCGAATTATCATATAGATCTCAGTCAAATTGGGTTTGTGTGTATTTAATATATTCTTTTATCATTATTTAAAAAAATAGACCCTATAGGACAATTTTTAATCACATCCCCCATATGAAGCTTATTCCCGATTATCACTTAAATCTATCAAAAACCAAAATATTGCACAGATTTTTCTTAAATTTGGTTTGTAGATATTTTTGCAAAAAAAATAAGTAACTTTCCCAAATATAGTCAGTTTCAGACCATTTTTCGACTTAGTCCCCATAGAAATATATCATCCGATATGAACTTTTTCGTATCCGAAGGAAAAAAATTAATAATGCCAATCAAATTTTGTTTATGCTTATTATCTATATCTAATAAGTTGGACCTAAGAGATAGGACCTCTAAACGGTTGGCATAGGGTATCGTATAGTCGGTCTAGACTAACTATAATTTTCTTATTTGTTTTTTTATACCCTATACCACTATGTGGTTTTGGTATAATGACTTTGTGCTGCTGTTTGTAACAACCAAAAATATTTGACCTAGACCCATCTTTAATTATACCGATCGAATCAGAATCACTTTCTTAGTTGATTTAACAATGTCCGTCCGTCCGTCCGTCTGTGTGTCCATGTAAACCTTGTAATCAAACTGCAGGTCGCAAATATCAATATATTTTGATGAAATTTGGTATATAAGCTTTTATCGGCCATGGGATGAACGCTGTTGAAATTGGTGAGAATCGGTCCATGTTCAGACCTAGCCCCCATACAAATTACCCATATGAAATCGACATAAATTGCCATAAGATCCAAATTGTCATACAGATCTTACTCAAATTGGGTTTGTATGCGTTCATTACATCCATTAATGAGTAGTCCAAAAATGATCCCTTTGACCCCATACAGAGCTGCTTCCCGATCTTCACTTAAATCTATTAAAAAACAAAAATATTGCACTGATTCTTCTCAAATTTTGTTTGTACATATTTTTGCAAAATACAAGAGACTTTACCAAACATGATCAGAATCGGTCCATTTTTGGACCTAGTCCCTATATAGATATAGCATCCGATATGAACTTTTTCATATCTGCAGCCAAAAAAATTAATAAAAATCCCACTCAAATTTGGTTTTTGCTTATTTTCTATGTCCAGTTAATTGGGCCTAAGAGATAGAGTTTCTAAATGCATGGTATAGGGTATCGTATAGTCGGTCTAGACCGACTATAATTTTCTTACTTGTTTTTTTTGTATTCATTTATTTATTTATTTATTTTTTTTTAGTTTTATATTATTTTTGATTTGTTTTTAAATTAATTTTTTATTATTCTTTTTTATTGTTTTATATAATAATATTTTTTTTTCATTTAATGTTTAAATTAATATCTATAATATTAATAGGCTATGCGATTTCTTGTGACCGATTTTAAATTGCATTTAAAATTGCTACTAGCACATACATAAAATTAAACATATGCTATGAGTGTGTTTATTAAATTTGTTAATGAGTTTGTTATCTTCATTCACGATAATAATAAACAATTAAAAAATTTTGGTTTGTGAATTGGCTAAGTTGAGAAATAAAGTAGCCTAGAAATTGCAGAATTTCGAGCGCTGGAATCTGCTAGTATAATATTAATAGGCTAGGCGATTTCTTGTTACCGATTATTTGAAAGGTATTTTTTTTAGCTGTTTTCAATATTTATATATTTTTAAATTTTGTCCTTTATTTTGAGTAAATTGCATTTAAAGTTGTTACTAACACATACATAAATTTATACATATGCTATGTGTGAGTTTGTTATCTTCATTCACAATTATAATAAACCAGAAAAGTGTTGGTTTGTGAATTGGATAAATTGAAAAATAAAGTGGCCTAGAAATTGCACTCGAATTTCGAGCGCTGGAATCTGCTAGTATATATAAACGCCTTACTTTGTTAACAATTTTATACATACTAGAGGGCCCCTGCTGCTCCGCAGCATTATATTATATTATATTAATTTTTATAATATAATACCAAAATTTGGCAAGAGAAGTAAACGTACAGTGATGCCAAAATATGCCAAGAGAAGTTAACGTACAGTAAAAGTAAAGTTGATTGTCCACGCATAACTTTCTTCAAACCCAACGAATTTGCCAAGAGAAGTTAACGTACAGTAATGCCAAAATATGCCAAGACAAGTTAACGTACAGTAATGCCAAAATATGCCAAGATAAGTTAACGTACAGTAAAAGTAAAGTTGATTCTCCACGCATAACTTTCCTCAAACCCAACGAATTTACAGATTTAGGCAAGCAAAAGTTAATGTAAATCTTATTACAGTTTTGAAAATGAGATTTTTGTTTTTTAAGTTGAGGGACGAACGATAGTTTATTAATGGCCAAAGTGCTTTTAGAACGTTTGACCTTTCTTGGCGGTTTCGTCAATGTGTTTTCTGAACTTCAATTTTTTATCCAACGGGACACCAACGTATTTAACATCGTTTACGATGGGAATTTCGACACCGTCTAATTTCAAGTTCTGATTCGATAATCGTTTTGGGGACTTTTGTAACGGAAAGATAATAGCTCGAGTCTTAGCAGGGTTAATTTTAATTTTTCATTTATGAAAATATTTTTAGCAACTTGTTAATCCCTTTTTCATTTTCTTGAGTAGAGCTGAGGTAACTTTAACTGAAGTTATCAGGGCTGTGTCATCTGCATAGCATGTTGTGCCTACATATGGAGGAAGAGAAAATTCACATGTGTATAAAGAGTAGAGCAATGGCGAAAGTACCGAACCTTGCGGTAGGCCTGTGGTTATAGTTGTCGGTGAAGAACACGATCCATTAACACTTACAATGTATTTTCTCTTATCAACAAATTAAGGTATTATTTTGTACAAATATTTCGGCATGTTAGAATTGGGCATTTTATAGATAAGGCCATTGTGCACAGTATCAAATGCCTTTTCGAAATCTAAGAGAATAAGCCCAGTATAATGTTTCTTGTGTTTCTTTTCCAATTCGATATTAACAAATCTGTTAACATGTTCAATGCAGCTCCGTCTGTTGCAAACTCACTAAGTCTGATATGTATGATTTTCTCAAATAATTTGCCCAAATTACTTAGGAGACTAATTGGCCTGTACCTGTTTGGGTCAATTTTAGGTTTCTTTACCTTTGGGACCACAACAATTTTGACAGTTTTGAAGTGCTTTGGGATATAGTTTAATTGAATATACCTGTTAGATAAAGCAACTAAAAGCTTCGAGGTCTTTTTCGGCAACTTTTTGAGTAAAAGATTGCAAATTTTAAGGGTTTTAATTATTGAACTTAATTCGTCCATTGAAGTGAAAATGGCTCCCTCAGAGCTATTGGTGTCCTTTTGAAAACGGTTCACTTTTCTATTTACAGCCTTGTCAATTGAATGTTTAAAATTTGAAGTTAGACTGTTTGCCATTTAAAAAGAATCAGCTAACAATTGAGATTTCTAATCGTCTGCGCAGAGTTCCTGGTTGCCTCTTTCTAGAATCGGAATGCTTTTGTTAATCCTACCTCTCAGTCTCCTGCAGATTTTCCAAAACTACTTATCGCCTGTCCCTAATCTTGATAGTAACTTTCTCCACTTATCATTTCGTTCCATTGTAATTCTGTTGTCAATAATTGTACGTATTAGTGTTGTTATATACTTTATTTGAAATACTGTTTACAACTTTATTATTTTTGTATTGTTAAATAAGAAACATATTGTTCATTGAATTTGTAGTTATAAATATTTTTCATTTTTTCCTTACTTCAATTTGAACTGTTAATAAAACAACACCAATTTATATACACATTCTTAAATAGATTGTTTCATTTGAATATTAATAAAACAATAGGTTATGGGCCCAGGACCATAACAGGAAGACGAAGCATTATAAAATATTTAAGAAGTGTAAAACGAAGGCTAATTCAATTTGGTGGAATTTTGAAGTGGTAACACATTTATCTGGAAGCTGTTACATAAGGGCAGATAAAAATAAATTTGAAGCTAAAAATATGACGACACACACTGGAAAGATCCCTCGTTTTAATGGATCGAATTACGGAACTTGGAAGGCTCAAATTGAGGCCATTTTGCACAAGAACCGATTTTTAAAGATGGTGTTAGGAAAAGAGAACAAACCCGAAATAAGTCCATTGACGCAATCAGCTACAACAGCAGAGAAAAAAGAATATGAAAGTAAGCTAAAATTGCTCGAAGAATTTATCGACAAGGACTTGGATGCCAGAGCAGAGATCCTTATTGCATTAGAGCCCAATATTGTATTGATGGTAAAAAATTTCAAGACGTCACAAGAAATATGGAAATATCTAGAAGAAACCTATAATCGTAAGTCTATGAGACGCAAGGCAGAATCATACCGTAAGTTATTAAATTTAAGAATGGGTGATAATCAAACTATTACACAATTTTTAATTGAATTTGACATGTGTATTTCATGTCTGTCCGAGATGGATGTTAAGTTAGACGAAGACTTGCTTATTGTTTTGCTACTGGATGCCTTATCAACCAAATTCAATCCAATTAAAGCTGCGGTGGACACTGCAAATGATTTTCCGGGGTTGACAACGCTACGAGCAAGATTACTGGAAATTGGAGACAAAAATGAAGAAAAAGTAGCAGAAAATATAGCAATGAAGGTCAACCGAAATTTTTTGAAGAAGAATTGGCAAGGTAACAAGAAAATGGAAAAAGAAGGTACGTCCAATTCATATTTTCCTTATAATTGTCATCGATGTGGGAAAAAAGGCCATATGGCTAAAAACTGTAGAGTTAGTTCAAACAAAGACAAGTTGAATTGCGTAGAAAACCACGCAGGGTTCATAGTAACCGCAGATAATATCAATTTAGATACTGTCCAGTCCGTAAACTCAACTAAATTTGATAGCTGGTGCATTGATAGTGGAGCAACTTCACACATGTGTAGTTTATCTGCACCATTCATATCAATAGACACTTCATATTGTGGAAAAGTTCAATTAGCAGATAAAAAGGAACTTAGCGTTCATGGGATTGGCACAGTAGAACTCAATGTAGAAGTTGATAATTTAATGAAAAAAGTGCACCTATACAACACTTTGTATATCCCTGACTTACGATGTAATTTGATATCCACTGGAAAAGCAACAGAAAGTGGTTGTAAGGTGGTAATGGCGGTGAATAGCGCTCGAATTTTGAAAGATGGCATGAAATTAATTGAAGCTTTTAAGGATAATGGCCTTTTTATTGTTAAATCAGCCAAAAATGTTGATCTTAATGAAAAATGCACACAAATTTCCCAGGAACTTGAACAATGTGCAGGCAATAATGTAGAACTTTGGCATAAAAGATACGGGCACTTGAATTTGAAACAGTTAGGACAATTACAAACAGAGAAAATGGTAGTTGGCTTGCCAAAATTTAAAAAAAATCACTTAAATTGTATCGCCTGTATTCGTGGTAAACAAACAAGATTACCGTTTTCCCATAAGAAAGATAAATCGTCTAGCGAACTTTTAGGTCTGATACACACTGATTTATGTGGACCAATGAGGGTTGAATCCTTGAATAGAAAAATCTATTTTGCTACGTTTATTGACGATTTTTCGAGAAAAGTATTCGTGGTTTTTCTTAGAACAAAAGATATGTACCTGCAAGCATTTAAAGATTTCATGAAGCAAGCAGAAAACGAGACTGGTAAAAAGATTAAACTAATTCGTAGTGACAACGCCCGTGAATTAACATCACACGAATTTTCAAATTTCTTAAAGGATAATGGTATAAAGCGACAATTGACGGTAGAATACACTCCTCAGCAAAATGGAGTAGCCGAGCGAATGAATCGCACACTAGTGGAAATGGCTAGATGTCTTATGCTAGAAGCGAATCTACCTCAATGCTTGTGGGCAGAACTTGTTCATACTGCTGCGTATATCAGAAATCGTTGTCCAACACTTCTAAATACTAATAAAACACCGGAAGAAATGTGGTTTGGAAAAATTCCTTCAGTTAGTCATTTGCGCCAGATTGGCTGTAAATCGTTTGTGTTGGATAAGAAACCAAACAAATCAAAGTGGGAAGCTAGAAGTCACCAATTTTATCTTGTTGGATATTCAGATGAATCAAAAGCCTACAGATTATGGCAAGCAAGTTCCAAACTTGTCATCAAAAGTAGAGACGTCAAATTTTTAGAACACGAGCTTTATAGAAATGATAACGAAAATAAATCAAATGGCGATGGGTTTTATAATTTCCAATATAAAAGCGTATCTGAAATATCGAATGCTGAAATGAATGCCGATGAGTCAGAAGGTGTTTTTGAAGACACATCAAATAAAAATGATATGACAAGTACCGAAAAGGACGAAAATTACTCAAGAGTACAAGAAATAGATGATGCTGGTTTAGGTCATAGTATTGAAAATCCTGTAAATTCTATTAAACAGAGATTGAGGTCTTGGACATTCGGTAAAAGTCAAGAAATAACAAATTCTATTAATGAAAAACATGATGATCCAAAAACTTTAAAAGAAGCTTTATCTTCAAATGACAGCAACGAGTGGCATAGCGCGATACTGGATGAATACAACTCTCTTATGAAAAATGGGACGTGGAAATTAACTGGCTTACCACAAGGCCGAAAACCCGTAGGATGCAAATGGGTATTTAAATCGAAATATAGACCAGATGGAACAATTAAAAAAAGAAAAGCTAGACTAGTCGCCAAAGGCTATACACAGCAGTTAGGTGTTGACTACATGGATACATTTGCTCCTGTCGTACGTCAAAGTTCACTTCGTTTAATATATGCTCTAGTTGTTGAGAATGATTTAAAACTTCGGCAGTTGGACGTATCCACAGCATTTTTAAACGGTGATTTGGACGAAGAAATATTTATCGAGCAACCAGAAGGATTCATTCAGGAGAAAACTAAGAATCAAGTCTGCAAATTAGAAAAGGCTATCTATGGTTTAAAACAAGCTGGAAGGCAGTGGTTTAAAAGGATTGATGCAATAATTAAACAATTTGGATTAAATCAATCAAAATATGATCAATGCATTTATTTTACTCAATCATCGAATAGAACAATGATGGTGGCACTTTATGTTGATGATATAGTCATAGCTTCAAACGACGATAATTACACAGAAACATTTATAATTAAACTACAAGAAAATTTTGAAATTCGAGATCTTTTGGAACCAAAACATTGCATTGGTTTAGAAATTAATGTTGGAAAAGGAACACTTTCAATATCACAACCTGGATATATTTCAAATATTGTTTCGAAATATGGTTTAGAAAATTCAAAATCAGTTAAAATTCCAATGCAAGCTAAATTAAAATTAGAAAAAGAACCAACAATTTCTGGAGAGGCAGACAAAATTAACCAAACTTACTATCAGGAAATTATTGGATCTTTGCTACATTTATCTTTATATAGTCGTCCAGATATAACATGCAGCGTTAACTTGCTTTCCCAATTTTCACAAGATCCCAGAAAGCAGCACCTAAACGCTGCACTACATATTATAAAATATCTTAATTCGACCAAAGACTCAGTATTAACATATAATAAAACAGGTTTAGAAATAGCGGGCTTTGTTGATGCCAATTGGGCGCAGGATGTAAATGATAGAAAATCACAAACTGGATTTTGTTTTATTTTCGCAGGTGGAGTCATTTCTTGGGAATCCAGAAAACAAAAGGTAATCGCTACATCTAGTGCAGAGGCGGAATATGTGGCTTTAACAGAGGCTGCAAAGGAAGCTTGTTATCTCTCATATATATTGGAGGAATTAGGCTACAAGAATGAAAAACCAATTCAAGTACTAAACATATTCATTATAAATATCATTTCGTCAGAGATGCTGTTGAGAAGAAAATCATCGAACTTCAATACATGTCAACTAATGAGATGCCGGCAGATGCCTTGACAAAACCTGTGGCAAAAATCAAACACAAACTATGTAGTCTTAAATTTGGCATGGTTCAAAAGTAAATAAAGTTGAGGAGGCATGTTGTTATATACTTTATTTGAAATACTGTTTACAACTTTATTATTTTTGTATTGTTAAATAAGAAACATATTGTTCATTGAATTTGTAGTTATAAATATTTTTCATTTTTTCCTTACTTCAATTTGAACTGTTAATAAAACAACACCAATTTATATACACATCCTTAAATAGATTGTTTCATTTGAATATTAATAAAACAATAATTAGTTTAACACATTGATTATAAAAATTTGAATCATCTTGGGTATACGCTTATTTCATTTTTCGATGCAGGATGCGCCTTGTCTTTATGAGTTTTACTGTAGCCATTGTGAGTACATAATTGCTGTCTGTACTGACCATGGGGGTGCAAATGTTGCGGGCCTCTAAGATGACTTCAATAAAATTGGCGATATCACGGTCGATTGTATCTTTGCCAGCAAAAACCAAGAATATGGTACAGATTTTTCTCAAATTTGGTTTATATATGTTATTTCAAAAAATAAGTTTAATAAATATGGTCAGGATTGGTCCATTTTTCGGCCTTGTCCCCATATAAATGCATCATCCAATATCAGTTTTTCATATCCCAAGGCAAAAAAATTAATATCAATGCAAATGTGGTATATACACATTTTTATACCCTACACCACTATGTGGTTTGGGTATAATGACTTTGTGCTGCTATTTGTAAGTACCAAAAATATTTGACCTATACCCATCTTTTATTATACCGATCGAATCAGAATCACTTACTGATTCGATTTAACGATGTGCGTCCGTCCGTCCGTCCGTCCGTCTGTGTGTCCATGTAAAGCTTGTAATCAAACTGCAGGTCGCAAATATGAATATATTTTGTTGAAATTGGGTATTTAATGTTTTATCAACCATGGGATGAACGCTATTGATATTCTTGAGAATCGGTCCATGTGCGGTCCTAGCCCCCATACAAATGACCCCTATGAAATCGACATAAATTTGCCATAAGATCCAAATTGTCACATAGATCTTACTCAAATTAGGTTTGTATGCATTTATTACATCCATTAATGAGTAGTCCAAAAATGACCCTATGGAACAACTCTTAGTCATAGGCCCCATATAGAGCTGCTTCCCGATCTTCACTTAAATCTATCAAAAAACAAAAATATTGCACTGATTCTTCTCAAATTTTGTTTGTATATATTTTTGCACAATACAAGAGACTTTACAAAACATAGTCAAGATCGTTCCATTTTTGGGCCCAGGCCCCATATAGATATGGCATCCGATATGACTTTTCATATCTGCAGCCAAAAAAATTAATAAAAATCCCACACAAATTTACCTTATGCTTATTTTCTATGTCCAGTTAGTTGGGCCTATGAGATAGGGTCTCTAAACGCATGGTATAGGGTATCGTATAGTCGGTCTAGACTGACTGTAATTTTCTTACTTGTTTTAAATTGTTTTTTTTTTTAATTATATTTTTTTAATTATATAGTATTCTTTTTTATTTTTTTATATAACATACTTTTTTCTTTTTTTTCTAATTCATTTAATTGAAATAATTATGTAAATTATAGTTTTAGTTTTATTAATTATGTAACGAATTGAACTCACAGACAGCTCTTTTTAACATTTCTGAATAACGAAGATCACCAGACATTCTTTTAAATCTGATCCATGTTGTCTTTAAATCTGAGGATCCAGATTCAGATGTCTGTTCACTCGGTTGTCCTAAACTGGAATTGGGTTTAGAACAAAATTCAAAATTCAATTAAAAAAAAACTTTTTAACAACTTTTCTCCAAAGCAAGAAGTTAAAACAAGATTAAAGTTTTTGAGGGGAATATCAATAAAGAGTTTCTTCGTTTATTATATCCTTTGGAACGTTGCAAGACTTAGCTCAGCCGGGCTCAAATTTCGGGCACAAAAAAAAAATAAAAAAAAATATAAATAAATAAAATGGCCAACGATTTTTTTTCTTTCAATCAAGTTTATTGTGTACTTTCAAGCACAACTTTTTTCTTCTCCAAAAAACGCAAAAAAAAAATATGTCAAAAAAAGTAATCTATAAAATTAATAGGTAAGGCGATTTCTTGTGACCAATCATTTGTTCCACATTTTTCTTCCGATTTGGACCAAACGTATCTTATTTGAAAGGTATTTCCTTTTAGATGTCCACCAGATTTACAGATTTTTAAATTTTTAAATTTTTTTTAGAGTTCAATGCATTTAAAATTGCTACTAACACATACATAAAATTTTACAGTGCTATGTGTGTGTTTATTGAATTTTTTAATGTGTTTGGGAGTATGTTTTCTTCATTCACAATAATAATTGTGTTGAATTGAAAAATAATTTTGGATATAAATGCAATCTATCGTTTAGATAACAACAAAAGCAGACTTTAACAATAGCGTATATCGTTTAAAAATTTGAATGAATACCAAAATTGATTATTTTGCTGTTTTCTTTTTTTAATGATTAGAGAAGTTACTGAGTCGCGCTACAGGACAAGGAGCATGTAATAACTTCAGTTTTATTAAATAAACTATAACATTAATAGGTAAGGCGATTTCTTGCAACCAATGCTTTGTTCCACACTTTTCTCCCGATTTTGACCAAACGTATCTTATTTGAAAGGTATTTCTTTTTAGATGTCCACCAGATTTACAGATTTTTAAATTTTGTTTGGAGTTATGCTTATTTAAAGCTACTAACACATACTTCAAATTATACAATGCTATGTATGTGTTTATTAAATTTGTTAATGTGTTTGCAAAAAAAAAAATAGTTTCTTTCCTTCATTCACAATAATAATTGTGTTGAATTAAAAAATTATTTTGGACATAAACCAAAATTGTGTTGAATTGTGAATTTGCTAAAAGTGACTAGCATACCTTTAGTGTCTTTATTGAATGAAACAATAAAATTTCCTAGAATTTTCACTCGAATTTCGAGGGCTTGGATCTGCTAGAAAAAATAGTTGCACGAAAAACAAAAATTGTATCCAAAAAATTTTACTAAATCTTCCCAGAGATCTCAAATCGCCATATATCGAAAATTGATGAAAGCGATGAATATATAAAATCTTATTAAAAATAAATTTATAAATAATTAGCAAAATTTTAATATAATTGATGTGGATTGCTTAAATAGCAATTGCAATAACTCTGGAATTGAGCACATGGTATCCTGCTGATTGTGCTTAGGAAACTACCATTTAAGATGCTGTGGCATTAACGCACAATATACGGATCCCTTGCTGATACTGAAAAATTCCTACAATGGAATTATCCTCGTTGTAAAATTTTTTTTTTGTGGAGTTCTACAATTTTTTTTAAATTCCAAAGCAGAGTTTGGCCAACTAAACGTGGACTTTATATCACTGCAAAGTACACTTTCTAAGTTTGGTGAATTGCTCACTAAATATCAAAATTTGCTTAACTTTGCTAATACACCACTTCTTTCAACTCCAAAACGTAACAGAACAATCAATAAATCTCCAACTATAAGTCCTAGATCTTCGAGAACTGCATATTTTCAATACAACTTAGTAACTAAGTAACAATTACATACATGAACACTGTGAAAATAACTTCGAAGAGAGATGCAAAATCGTTTTATAAATTTGTAAAGGAAATCTAGTGGATATCAAACGTAATAAATTATCTTAATCGTGAATCCCGAAATGGTGTTGTTATTAGCGATATGTTTGCTGACTTTTTTTAGTACAACTTATTCTGATCTGCAATCTCTCAATCAGTCTTTACTATAGTTTGTATTTTGCTTTTTTTTTATAAAAAAAAACTATTTAATTGCAATACTACACTGGTTTTGCAAACACTTTCGAACAAGCCTTAGAAATGTAGTATGGACTTTTCTCATTATTAATATGAAAAAAATCCAATCGTTTTAGCCCAAGAAGTTAATCACAAAAACCCTTCGAATCCATTCATGATATTCTGATAATTTAAAACAAAAATCTATTTTGACAAATTACAAGCGCCATTTGGCCTGAATGAAAACTCAACGTTCTATGTTTCAATTTAAATTGAAGTTGAAAAGTTAATCAAGCAAAACAAAAAAGAAACAACCTTAAACGTTTTAATTATGTTTCTTATCTCGTATACGAGTATAAAGTATTTCTTTCATCCGAAAAGAATTCATAAGACGGTAACAGCGCATGCGTGCTCAAATATGATAGTGTAGGGCTACATAATTGAATTATAGATCAAACTGAACGACAACTGACCCCAAACACAGCTGGTGTGTAAAAAGAGCTAAAGTTCTTTTGTTTTTAAAAATTATTTAAAAGGGTGTGGCAAAGGGGAGCTCTTCACATTAAAAAAAAAGGAAGAAGTGTAATAAAATGTTGATAGAAGCAATGAATGAAATATTTAGAGGTTAAAAGGTTTAACAAATAATTGTATTAAAGCATGCTTTTTTTCTAAGGCAACCCTGGGAAGGTATCATGAATAATGATAATAACCTGTTGTAGTCTCAACATGAATAAAATTTTTTGGTAACACATGTGCAACCATGAGAAGATGAAGAATGTTCGAAATTAATGAAATCGAATAAAAATTTATTGATATTAAATAAGCAAATTTTCAAAAAAAAGATGTAAAAAACAAAGAAACTCCTATCTGCTATCACTAGGAGCCTCTGAAATTTTTTTCGCATGGAGTTTTTAAAAGAAATCACCACATAAGTGAAAATACAATTTTTCAAATACGGTATTGTTTATCCTAAATATGCACTTGACACTTGACTCGAAAATCGCAATAAAACAAATTTATGGACAAGTTTTTTATGATTCTTTAAGTATTTTCAGTTTTTAGGCTATATTTCAAGTCAAGAACATCCAATCGAGTTATATAAAATATCAGTAAAAAGCTAATATATATGTATATGGAACACTTAAGTGAGCTAATTAAATATAATCTCGACCGGATCAATATTTGACTTGGTTGGCTTATAGTAATTACATCTGATATGATGTTTATTATATGGGTACTTATGTCTTCCAAAAACAAACACAAACAAAATCTAATCTAAATATGCTTTACTTGTAAGTCTTTCGATAGATTTAAGTGAATATCGAGAGATTGCTTTACAGAGCAAATTTGGCTAAAGTCAGTTCTGTGACATTATTTGTTCTATTAGCTTCTTATTGATACCTTTAGCAATAAGATCGATTGTTCTCAACTCGAACTATAGTTTCAATAATTATACAACTCAGTCTAAAAAAATCATATAGAACAACTAAGTGTGTCAAATTCGCACGTGCCGAATATTTGATAACCTCAACTTGTGTTTTGAACTCAATGTTATAACCTATGTTGGGTTAGGCTAGCATTTGAAAATAGTTACTTAACCTTTGAGTTCTGATAGCACATAAATTTATAGTTAATTCTTTTTCTTTTTTTATCAGTTTTTATTATAAGTTCGTATTTTTTTATAAGGACTAGGTTGTTTTTTTTTTCATAGAAAGAATTTACTTCTATCTGAAAAATTGCATTACTTGTCTGTACTGTATTATTTATTGCATAAACAAAAAATCATGTGAATCCGATCACAAGGCAGATGTGTAAACCTGTAGTAATTAAAGATTGTTTTATGGCACTTTTTTAAAATAAAACATAAAGCGTCATCTATGTACTACTTATACCAAGCAACAGCAGGAGCTCTGCAAACATAAAAATATTTAATATTTTTTGTTATTTCAACCGGTTAATTTTTTAATTTTTCGTTTTTGATCTTTCATTTTTAATTTTATATTTTTCACTTTTTATTTTTGATTTTTTATTTCTAATTTTTTATATTTCGTTTCTTATTTTTCATTTTAAATTTTTCGTTTTTCATGTTTTATTTTTCATTTTTCATTTTTTATTTTTCGTTTTTCATTTTTCATTTTTCTTTTTGCATTTTTCATTTTTCTTTTGCATTTTCATTTTTCTTTTTGCATTTTTCATTTTTAATTTTTCATTTCTTATTTTTAATTTTTTTAGTTTTAATTTTCCATTTTTCATATTTCATTTTTTATTTTTAATTTTTCATATTTCATTTTTATTTTAAATTTTTTATTTTTAATTTTTAATTTTTTATTTTTAATTTTTCATTTTTCGTTTTTAATTTTTCGTTTTTAATTTTTCATTTTTCGTTTTTCATTTTTTATTTTTAATTTTCCATTTTTCATATTTCATTTTTTATTTTTAATTTTTATTTTTAATTTCTTATTTTTAACTTTTCATTTTTCGTTTTTCAGTTTTCATGTTTTTTTTTTATTTTTCATTTTTCATTTATCGATTTCAATTTTTTTATTTTTCATTTTTCGTTTTTCATTTTTCATTTTTTATTTTTCACTTTAGTTTTTAATTTTTAATTTTTCATTTTATATATTTTGTTTTTCGTTTTTCTTTTTTCATTTTTCATTTTTCATTTTTAATATTTCATTTTTAATTTTTCGTTTTTAATTTTTCATGTTTTTTTTATTTTTCATATTTTATTTTTCATTTTTCTTTTTTCATTTTTTGTTTTTAATTACCCATTTTTCATATTTCATTTTTTATTTTTCGTTTTTTATTTTTAATTTTTCATTTTTCGTTTTTATTTTTCATGTTTTTTTTTATTTATTATTTTCATTTTTCGTTTTTAATTTTTTTATTTTTTATTTCTTAATTTCTTATTTTTAACGTTTCATTTTTCGTTTTTCAGTTTTCATGTTTTTTTTTTTTATTTTTCATTTTTCATTTTTCGATTTCAATTTTTTTATTTTTCATTTTTCGTTTTTCATTTTTCGTTTTTTATTTTTCATTTGTGTTTTTCTTTTTTAATTTTTCATTTCTCATATTTTGTTTTCCATTTTTCTTTTTTCATTTTAGTTTTTCATTTTTCGTTTTTCATTTTTAATTTTTCATGTTTTTTTTTTTATTTTTTATTTTTAATTTTTCATATTTTATTTTTCTTTTTTCATTTTTTATTTTCATATTTCATTTTTTATTTTTCGTTTTTTATTTTTAATTTTTCATTTTTCGTTTTTATTTTTCATGTTTTTTTTTTATTTTTCATTTTTCGTCTTTAATTTATTTATTTTTCATATTTCGTTTTTAATTTTTCGTTTTTAATTTTTCAGTTTCCATTTGTCTTTTTTCGTTTTTCTTTTTTTTTTTTTGTTTTTAATTTTTTATTTTTCATTTTTCATTTTTCATATTTGATTTTTCATTTTTGGTTTTTCATTTTTCATCTTTTATTTTTCATTTTCAAACACGTTATTACATATCATAATTTTTTCACCAATACAATCATAAGTCACACCGATTTTGTCTTACGTCTCACATGTTACGCTGTTTTTGTAATTGTATTGTGAAATAGAATTTTACTCCCCTGCGCGTATAGATGTTAAGTTGTCTAAATCCTACTGTAATTAAACCCTTTCACAATTTACAGTTGGCTGGCCATTAAAAAAGCTTAAATTTTTAGTTTCAATGCTTTCATTTAAAAACTTTTTCCCTTGGCCCCGGCGGAGGAGCAAAGCCGGCTTTAACCGCACAACTTGGACCACTTGACACGTGGAGCATAATCAAACTTTCACACTAATGACACAAATGCTACAAACACAACCATTACAACAGCAGCAATACAATCTTACGCAATAAATGAAATTTAAAATATAAACAATAACAAGAACAACATAGAAAAATCACATTTTTAAGAGGTTTTTTCATTTTCGTTGAAATCTCCGAACCTATAGAACCGATTTTGACGATTTTAACTAGTAGCCTGCCTAGAATGTCAATAAATCATTTTGAAAAACAACCCAGCTGACCTGTTGAATACGTGATCATGAATTATACAGACTGACAGATGGACATCGCTAAACCAAGATCAAGAATATATGTATATATTTTATGGGGCCCAGATTTTTTTTAATTATTCCGAACGAAATGTCCAACTTATACATGCGTTCCGCACACTGGTGTGGAAAGTATAAAATCTTATGTATAAAAATGTTATTTATTGTGATTTTCAGGTTTAGCTGGTCAAATAAAAAAATAAAATATTCGCACTTTAAGAACAGATATTTTAATATTATGTTTCCTAGCATTATTTTTCCAAAATATTCGGTTTTTGTTTTGTTCAATTGAAATGAATAAACCGATTAATTGTTTTAAACTCAAAAATTAATTGTATAATTGCTAAATTGTAAAAAAAAGAGTTTATTATCAGAAAATTATAAACCTGAATCTTATATGTCTACAAGGTGACCTTAATGCCGATAATCAACAAGTATTTTCGAATCTGGAGACAATTACCATTATTTTTTAGCACGAATTTTTGTCGAAGCGGCACAGGATACATTTTGTCACAAACATTTTTATACCATCCATCCCAGTGTGCAGACGGTATATATACAAAAGTTTGTCATTCCGTTTGCAATAATTAGAAAAAAATTTTGGACCCCATAAAAAATATATATATTTGTGATTCTTATAACATGCGGAGTTGACATAGCAATGTCCGTCTGTCCGTCTGTGGAAATCACGATGACGACTCCAATCGGCCAACTAGGTGCTCGTTGGTATGAAATATGATTCATTAATATCCTGAGAAGTTTACTATTTAAATTCGTCCAAATCGGTTGATTAGGTCCCGAGAATTGAATGAAGAAGAAAGTATGTTGTTCTTGTCACGATGATGCCCTCAATAGGATAACTGGGGCGCTCGTTTTTAGTGAGAATGATTCACTTACATCTTGAGAAGGTTTCTATTTGAAATATGAAAATCGGTTTAATACATCTCGAGTAAAAAAATTTAAATATATATGTTTCTGTTTTGTTCTTGTTGTTATTCTAAATGTTGTATTTTTGTCATAGCTGGACTTGTTGTTTTTGTGGTCGTTGTAGTAATAATATAATAAAAATTAACCCTTTGTAAATCTTTTAATCAACTCTGGTAGAAAATTTAAAAAGTTTCCATTTTTTTTTTGCATCAGTAAAAAATTTGTTACATCATTTTTGAGATTGCCACGAGCCTGCCTGCACAGAGTCAGATCGATTGCGTCACGGGAAAGCGATTAAAAATCAATCCAAAATTTTGTCGACAAGCAGACACTACGAGTTAATATAAAGGGAGTAAAAATTCACCAACATCAAAAGTAAATACTGTTAAATTACCTAGTTGTTAATAAAAAAAAAAAAACAATGTAAATTTACCAAACAAAATTTTATGTATTAATTTATTTAAAGAAAAACACAACAATAACTTTTGATGTTGTATTTTTTGTGTTTACTATTTACATATGTATATTAAATATATAATAAATATCAATATTCTAGGATTCTTATAATACGGTGTCTCGACTAGCTATAATTCATGGCAATGTTTTTGTTCAATTCAGAGAAACATAATAACGTCAAAACGCGAAGTGGGCAAATTATGTCTAGATATTTCATTTCCAAAATTTCCTTGAACCGTAAACACTTAAATTTGTGTCCAATTTCCTTCCACGATTTTCGTTTTTTTTTTTTAAAGTACATTTTTAAAGGGATAACTATCTTTTTAAAGTAAATTTTCTTAGAAAGTTGCCTTTTTTCAAATAAGGATCTTTTATATAAAATAACGTTTTTTAAATACATTTTTTTAAAAAAAGTAAATTCTTTTAAATTACTTAAAAAAAAGCACATTTTCCTGGCAAATCAAAAATTGCCAAGATTTTTAGAAACTTTTATTTTGAAATAACTACCGCATAATTTTTGGCCCTCAAAACATTGAAAAGTATTATTCCTTATTGTGAATACTCGTGTTCTGCTGTAACGCATTGAACAATGAATTGCGACCCCATAAAGTATTTGCATTCTTAATCCCTATAACAACTCGAGCCCATATAATGTCCGTACATGCGTCTGTTTTGAAATTACGGTCATTCAATAAAATAAACCATTTACCTGAGTAAAGTTAAAATAATATTGTGTGTCGTTACTACGAGCAGGTTGGTATTTGAAGTCGGTTAAATCGGGCATCGCTGTGTCAAGATTTGGTTCAAAATATGGAGATACCTCTAAAAATGCTAAAAAAAAAAAAATCAGTGTATTTGCTGAAATAATTTGGTATTAAGTTTAACAAATTGTTCACTTTTTCAAATATTTTGTTTACATTTATTAACAAAACTAAAACCGAGGTGGAGGTTATCATAAATTTGGAACAGCCGAAATTGACACTCTTACTTCTTAAAAACACATTTCTCTTTAGTGCTAATTTCTTGTTTAATGGATTTGATAAAAAAGCAGAAATTCTTTCCGCTATTAATGACTTGCAGTTATCGCGAAATAGTGTTACGCGCGACTACTGGAAATTAGCTCAGATTTAAAAGACCTGTAATTTATGCATTTTTAATTACACTATTTAAATTTAGGCCTTATTAGCTAAAAATAAAAATTTTTTAAAAAGGTTTTAAAGACTGTTCAGCTATTTCTTGAATAGCATTCAATTACAACTTTCTAAATTAGTAGCAATAACCTCATATTGAGCTGTCGACAATGATATGCCGACATAACGGTTTTATTAACCTTGTCGAGCTGATGATGATTTTCCGCATTTCCTGTCATGCCATTACATTATTCGTCAACTGACGGCTGTGTGCTAAAGATCTCAATATGGCTGCTGTTATGACCACAACTATCAAAATTGGAAACTCAATTCGAGCTAGAGGTATGTAAAGGAGACTTTTAAACTACAAGTGGGAGAAAGTGATCGCGTTGGATTACTGAATTACTTATGCAAGCGAAAGAATGGTATAGTGTATAAAAATAAACCCCATTAAAAAATTGCAACATCGTTTGCAATTTTGTAATAATTTAAAAATAATTTAAGGACATTTTAAATACTTTAACAATCACACTCAGCTTTGTTAACTTAAATTCCAGTATTATCTGTACTTAAAAGGCAGCACTTGTCAAAGGGGATTATGTGTTTAAACCAAAGGAAATATTTTAATACTTTTTGTATACAAAAATATCAATAACAAATGTTTTGTCTTACAATAGTGCAAATGTTTGCTGCGAGTTTTTCTATCAACGTAACAATCAACGAACAAAAGTATTTTGAAGATTTTGAAAAGTAGTTCATCACTCAAACACATACACACACACACGCACACTCGAGCATTTGTAATAGTATAAACAGATGAGTGTGTATGTGTGTGTGTCTGTAGGCAGCAAAGCGTAAATACAGCTTGAACTAATAAAACTAATAAATCTCATGTAATCTCAAAGATTTACATACTTAAGAAAAAGTAGATGCAATATTTTTGAAGTGCAAAAGAATTTTGTTAGCCAACGTACTTAACAAAGTTATAAGAGCATTAAACTGAAAATATGTTCATTTCAACAAAGAAAAACTTAAAAATAAAACGGAAAATAAAAATATGCATCTGTGTTTGTACTAAATCTTAAAGCAATTGTCAATTTCTTTAATGTTTTTTTTTATGTAAAAATGTAAAGAACATTGTTAAACATTTACTATTTATAGATATCGAATTTTCAAAAAAAAAAAAAAAAAAATCCAACAAGGAAATTTTTACCTACAACCTGGGCACCTGTCATTGTTTTATATATTTTTGATTTTCCTCGCTGCATAAACCTTTGCTCTCAAACGCGCCCTTTTAACTAATCTCACCCGTTTAAATATTAAAGCCGCGTGTTCTTTTGTACACACTTCTTTTACGATTTCCTGAATCGTACTTTTATTTTGTATGACTGCGCATGCCTACATTGCATCAATTATCTCTTGAGAGAGCAAAATATCACAACTTGTGCTGCAGGTTGTTTTTCTTTTCGTTTACCATGTTTATTTTAGGCGCGATTGTACTAAATTTTAGAATTTTTCTTTGCGATCTTATATTGATAAGAAACGGTATTTTCTAAGAAATGTCCAAAATTTCAATTAACGACTCTTTAACCTGAATATGTGATAGATTTATGGGAAAAATTGGGGTAAAAAGTCCTGTGATTTTTTTATCCTTTCTCATATACTCGTATCATATTCATAGAGGTTTTCTTTGCCAATCTTCCTACATAAGCCCAGAAATAAAATTTGCCAGCCGAATTTTTCGAAAATTTAACAATTTTCGATTATATCAACAGAATTTTTAAAGCAACTAACCGTTTTCTATTGTGATAATATATTTATAACTAGCAGTATACCCGCTACGTTGTTAGCGTAATTATTATATTAATTATTTAAGCCATAATAATATTTAAAAGCAATAACAAATATAGTGTGAGTGACAATACGATGGAAACTTTTAACAAAATATATTTTCGACGACTTGGACGGAATCTTTTATTAGTTTAAACATTTGTACGTTTTATTTATTTAACAAAGAAGAAATATTAATATTACTTCAGAAAAAATTAACAAAACTTAAAAATTTTTATGCTGTTGACAAAACAATGGAAACCTGAATGATTTCTATACCGAACGATTGTATTAATTTATTTTAGTAAAACTCCCGAAGTATTTAAACGTTTTGGGTCCATTTAAATAAATCATTTTTTGGTCAACACTATTCGCAAGATTAATGCTAGCCAGACGATTTTATGGATTTATTCATAGAATATTTCTCACAAATATTCTTTTGTCTGCGGCCATCACTAAAATCATCTATTATTCTAGATTTTAACTCTTCATTAAACTTTATTCTTGCCATTATTTTATAATAATTGAAAGAAAACATCAGAATTTTTAAATATTTAGGTAACGGTTAAAATTTGTAAAATTTTTTTCACATCATTTATGAATATTTGTGAGACCATTAATGCAACTGTTCCAAATATAACTAAAATAACTCGTCTTCAAAACTCTCGAAACAATAGTAAAAATGATAACGTTATTGATCCTGCTATTGCCATAAAATTGTCATCAGCTCAGGAGAAAAATTATATTTTGAAGCAAGCTGCTGTTTTTCGTCGTAACTCTGAAGACCTTCTGCGCCTTTGTCATGCTGGTTTTGATTCTAATGAACCATTCTATATAAATGAAGCTCTAACCAGATTTAACCACAATCTTCTTAAGGAAGCAATTAAGTTAAAACGGAAAAAACTACTCTCATCAGTTTACACTCGCCGTGGCCGTATTTTTGCCAAACGCTCTAAGTCCGATAGTGCGTTTTGTGTGGAGAATGTGCATTTTCTGGAAAATATCGAAACATCGAAAAACACACGTGACAACTTTCCAGTTTCTGTAGTAGAAGGGTTTCGCCAGTAATATTTTAAAATTTAAAACTGTCGTAATTATTTCCATAACCTATTTTTATTTTTGTATTTTTTTTATATCTCTCCTTTTTATTAGGCCTTTTTATTTTAAATTTTTTGAGTATTTCTTATTTGATGTTGATATTTGCTTAATACTTTATTATGACTTCTTCTAATATACGGTCGAGTTCCAAATACAACACTCATTCTATGCTTCGTATAATTGATAAACAAAAGGAAGGTTTAAAAATTTGTTACTTAAATGCTCAAAGTCTTTTTTGTAAATTTGATGAATTTCGATACATTTTTGAAAACTCAGGAATTGATGTAATTTGTATATCTGAAACATAATTCAATCCGAATAAAATAAAAAACTTTCAGATCAAAATAGACGGCTATGATTTATTTCGAGCTGATAGGAATACTGGTAAACGTGCTGGAGCCGTTGCAATGTATGTCAAGAAACAATTACGTTCTCGATTTGTTTGCAAATCTATCGATGAAGAATATGATTTTGTATTTATTGAACTTCCTTGTGTCGTAAGCAAATGTCTCATAGGTGTTTTATATAGGCCTAATGATTCACTAGATATTTCTCCGGTTGTTAATATGTAAGATGAAAATTGTTTATCTTATAGTGATATTATTCTTTCTGGAGACCTAAATGGAAATTTGCTCATTGATTCTGATCTAATTTCACTTTTCCAACCGATTGGGCTGTAAACACTACTATCCCCACTCACTTCACTTCAATGAGTAGTACCCTTATTGACGTGTTCTTTGTCTCTGATATTAGAAAAGTTCTTTTGCATGACCAGTTTTCTTCTCCTAATTTCTCAAAACATGTCGTCATTTATATGACCTTTAACCTTCCTTATTTTAAACATGAAAAACCACAGCATATTACTTTCCGTGATTACAAGAATATTCACTATGATGCTCTTTTAAATTAAATTAATTTAATCAATTGGACCAGTATCTACAGTAATCCTGATTTAAACCAACAGATATCCTTTTTTTATGAAGCTACCACATACCTATACGACAAATACGTACCGGTTAGAAAGAAAACTGTTAAATCTTCTACTAAGCCTTGGTTTAATCAAAATATTTGTGATTTAATAGTTAAAAGAAATTCTGCTTACGATAAGTGGAAAAGATATAAAACTACACAGTCAAATGAAATTTTTAAATCACTACGTAGATCTGTTACTAGGGAAGTAAAGTTAGCTAAGCAACGCTATTATAGTCGTGTATTTTCAGAGGCTATGGATACTAAAAATATGTGGAAAGAGATAAAGAAAATTGGTTATAAAGATGAAAGTGAATCGGTAAATCTTTCCACTTTTGAACTAAATGAATTGAATAGACAATTTACTTCAAATGACTCAACTCCTCTTCGTTCTGACTCTTATGCAAATCTACCAGACTGCAATCTGGATTCTTTATTTAGTTTTTCCTGCGTTAACCAGGAGGATGTTCTGGAAGCTTTTCTTTCCATAAAGCCAAAATCAATTGGTCTAGACGGTATGAATCCAATATTTATTAAAGCTATTTTACCACAGGTTTTACCCTATATCACTCATATTTTTAACACTATTTTTACAAAATCTATTTTCCCTGATTTGTGGCAATGGGCAAAAGTAATTCCCTTGCAGAAATCTAATAAAGAATACAGGCCAATTTCCGTACTTCCTTTTCTTTCGAAAGTTTTCGAAAAAATTATGAGCAAACAAATGAATGAACATATATCCAATAATAATCTTTTATCATCTAAGCAATCTGGTTTTCTCAGGAAAAGAGGGTGTATCACTACTTTAATTGATGTATCGGAAGATCTTCGTTATATCGTTGACATTGGTAATATTGCTTTTTTGACTTTATTGGACCACTCTAAAGCTTTTGACTCAGTGGACCATGATATTCTTGTTAAAAAGCTTAAACATATTTTTGGTTTTTCTGAAACCTCATCTAAATTGATTAGCTCTTACCTTCGGAATAGAGAGCAAGTAGTTGTCTCTAAAGACAAGTCGTCTACCTCTGCGTCTTTAAGTAGGGGTGTTCCGCAGGGGTCTATACTATTTACATAAATAATCTACCTCGCGTAATTAATTCATGCCAAATGCACATGTACGCTGACGACGTTCAGTTATACACATCATGTAACGTACGAGATGTGGAAAATTGTGTACAGAACCTGAATACTGAACTGAACCACGTATTTGAATGGGCTAGGTTGAATTGTCTTACCTTAAATCCGAAAAAATCTCAGTGCCTTGTTATTTTTGAAAAGATATATGATACCTCTTGTCTTCCGAAAGTTAGTATTAATGGAGTGGATATCGCCTACGTTGCGAATGCTAAAAACCTTGGATGAATTTTTAATAATACCCTAACGTGGAATGATCAAATTAACAAAGCTTCTGGAAAAGTTTATAGTATTCTCAGTAGTCTTTGGTCTTCTCAGTACTTCACACCGCAGAAAATTAGATTTATTTTTGCAAAATCGTTTATCTTACCTACGCTTTTATATGGTTGTGAATTGTTGTCAGGTTGTGATAGTGCAGACATGGGTAAACTCACACGCGTCTTTAAAAGTGTAGTTAGCTATTTTTATGGTTTACGCAAATATGATAATATCTCCCCTTTTCTAAATAAAATTTATGGCATTTCATTTGAAGACTATCTTAAATTTAGAACTTTACTTATGGTTCATAAAATTATTTTCACTAAAGAACCCGTTTACCTTTTCGAGCGATTACTATTTACAAGATCTAACCGTAATAACTGTCTTTTGTACCAATATTGTACAATAGACTAATATCCGAAAGACACTTTTTTGTAAATGGCATACGTCTTTGGAACTCGTTACATACTTTAAATAATCAACTTCACAAAATATCAAATACAACATCATTTAAGAAAGAACTTTTTAAACTTTTTCTCAATTGATTTTTAAAATACTTCATTTTAATTTCTTTAGTTAATTTAATTTTAATTTCTATATAATTTTTACCTGCTGTGTAGGATATTTTTACACTTTATTTTTACATTTTTATTTTATTTTTTATATATTTTATATTATATTTTATTTTATATTATTCTTCTAATTTTAATTATAAATTAAACTTACAAACATTCTTCTTATTGAAAATTAATTTCTTATGACTAATGTTGTTTTATAAGATTTTAAATCTTGTTACATTATGATTTTCATTAATAAAAATTAATAATAATAATAATAATAATAATAATATCGATGGCGTAGTTTGGAAAGAAGTAACTCAAGCCATAGGACAAACGCTATTGAAATTGGTGAAATTGGGTGCATGTTTAGACCTTAGCTCCATTCAAATGACCCTTATGATATCGATTTAACTTGCCATAAGATCCAAATTACCAAATAGATCTCAGTCGAATTGGATTTGTGTATGTTTATAACATCCATTAATCCGTAGAACAAAAATAAACCCTATAGGACAATTCACTTAAGCTTATCTAAAACAAAAATATTGCACAGCTTTTTCTCGGTTTGTATATGTTGTTGCAAAATATAAGTGACTTTACCATAAATGTTCAGGATTGGTCCAATTTTCGACGTAGATTTGGTTTATGATTTTTTTTAAACCCAATTAGTTGGACCTAAGACCAATTCTTTAAACGCATGGTATAGGGTATCGGTCTAGATCAACTATCATTTTCTTTCTTGTTTTCTTAAGAAAATGTACTTTCAAAGGAAAATTTACCAGTTGAAAAGTATCAGTTATCGAATTTTTTGGCCGTTTTTACCCCCCCAAGGGATCGAATTAAAACAAAGTTTATTCTTCTCCGATTTATATGCCTCTGGTGGAATCTATATATCAAATTTCATATTCCCAAATTACTTTGTAAAGAGGATAGAAAAAGGTACACTTTTACACTTCCGTTTTTGCCCACTCCCCGTTTAACATCCGAATTTTCAAAAGCTTCCGCTTATTATATATTTTTTTTTTGTTTGTTTAGAAGATACCAGATATATAATTTTTACCTCTTTGGCCGTTTTTCTTCCCCCGCACGTTAGAATTACCGATAAATTTATTCTTGACTGATGGCCACGTATTCAGTGGAGTGTGTATACCAAAATTCATAAATATAGACTAAAATGTTAAGAATTTCCAAAAGTTTCCCTCTCATCGGGTGTTTCGATTGTTTAGAAGATACCACATGCACACTTATTAGAATTACCAATTAATTCATCCCTGACTGATGCCCATGTATTCGGTGGAGTCTGTATGACAAAATTCATGTATACAGATTAATATATTAAGGAGATACAAAAAGTTACCATTTCCTCTTTTTTTTACCGTTTTTACCCCCCTTAAAATCCGAATTCCCAAAGTTTTCATCGCATCTGAAGTCTCTAGTGGAATCCACATACTGTTTTTCATATTCCTAGATTCATTTGTTTAGAAGATGCTAAATGTACATTTCATTCCCTTTTATTTTCCCCTTTTTAGCTCCTTAAAGCGCGAATTTGTAAGAATCCCTATTTCGGTTCGAATCTGCCTCGCAAAAGCACCCCACATATTTCATATGTCATATTTCTGGGACCATTTTTAAAAATATACCCCTTTGGGACGCTTTTACCCCTTTTTACCCCCTTAAAGTGCGAATTTCTAAAAATATATATTTTGGTTCGAGTGTACGTCCGGACCTACATTCCAAATTTCATATTCCTGGGACCATGTTTAAAAATATCCCTTTTTGGGCCGTTTTTTATCCCTTTTTACCGAATGCGAATTTCCAAAAATACATATTTTGGTTCAAGTCTGCGTCGTAAAAGGAACCTACGTTCAAAATTTGATATTCCTGGGACCTTTTTAAAAGATTTTTTTAAATGTCCCTTTTTGGCCCGTTTTTACCCCATTTTACCCCCTAACAATGCGAATTTCCAAAAATCCTTATCTTGGTTCGAATCTGTGTCCCAAAAGGAACCTACGTTCCAAATTTCATACTCCTAAGACCTTTTTTAAAGATTTTTTAAAAATGCCATTTTTCGGCCGTTTTTACCTTTTTTACCCCCTAAAAATTCGAATTTCCGAAAATGCCGTCTTAGTGGATCTACACTCTGTAAAAGGTACTTACATGCCAAATTTCAAGTTTCTAGGTTCTGCGGTTTGGGCTGGGCGATGATGAATGAGTCAGTCAGTCAGTCAGTCAATCAATCAGTCAATCACTAACGCAACTCTTTTATATATATATAGATGATAATGAATTGAATCAAATGATTTTTAATATAAAATTTATTATTTTCTACAAAAATAAAAAAATTTGATTTTCGATTTTTATCATTTTTAATGATTGAGTTAGAAATTGATCAGGCTCAAAATCACATGTTTTTACTTAAAAAAAATAAGTAAATTCTATGAGATTCAATTAAGACTTAGATTATCATATGAGTCAGTCTTGGTCAAATTTGGGTTATGAAAAATTTAGTTACTGATGAGGATTGGTGACCCGACCTGAATCGGACATATAACCTGTCATGCGCATTTTCAAACAAATGCGCCAATGTTTTTTGCATTATTTAAAGTAAAAACATGTGATCTTGACCCTGATTAATTTCTAACTCAATCATTATTATTATAAATTTAAATCAAATATTTTGAATTACGAACTTCTTACAAATTGCACATTAGGTATGTTACATGTTTTTCCAAAAACTTACGGAACGTTTCTACTTACATTTTTTTGTTTATAACGCAAGAAAAAAAATATCTACTTTTACATCTAGGGAAATATCACTAATTAATCAAAAACTTGATATTTCTTTTGGAAACTACTAGTAGTGGGTCTTAAAAAAAGTAAAATTTTTTGGACCACCCCGGACATTTTTGATGGATAAGGTTTTGGAATATGTCTAGAATAAAAAAAAGCTAACCCCAAAATCGCTGATCCTACACTTGTTTTGTTTAGACCATTTGAATTTTTTTTTGCATTTTAAGCATTCCTACATTCAAATCTGTGTTCTCTTGTTGATCTCATTTCAGAAACTAAATTGAGTGTTGAAAAAAAAAAATAAGCAATAATGTTAAAAAATAATTGAACTATAATTAGATATACATAACTTCATTCTAACTACCGATAATTTTGATACACATGTTTATACCCTATACCACTATGTGGTTTGGGTATAATGACTTTGTGCTGCTGTTTGTAACAACCAAAAATATTTGACCTACACCCATCTTTAATTATACCGATCGAATCAGAATCACTACCTGATTCGATTTAATCAAACTGCAGGTCGCAAATATGAATATATTTCGATGAAATTTGGTATTTGATCTTTTATCGGCCATGGGATGAACGATATTGAAATTGGTGAGAATCGGTCCATGTTCAGACCTAGCCCCCATACAAATAACCCCTATGAAATCGACATAAATTGCCATAAGATCCAAATTGTCATATAGATCTTAATCAAATTGGGTTTTGTATGCATTCATTATGTCCATTAATGAGTAGTCCAAAAATGATCCCTTTGGCCCCATATAGAGCTGCTTCCCGTTCTACACCTAAATCTATTAAAAAACAAAAATATTGCACTGATTCTTCTCAGATTTTGTTTGTATATATTTTTGCAAAATACAAAAGACTTTACCAAACATGATCAGGATCGGTCCATTTTTGGACCTAGTTCCCATATATATATAGCATCCTATATGAACTTTTTCATATCTGCAGCCAAAAAATTAATAAAAATCCCACTCAAATTTGGTTTTTGCTTATTTTCTATGTCCAGTTAGTTGGGCCTAAGAGATTTCTAAACGCATGGTATAGGGTATCGTATAGTCGGTCTAGACCGACTATAATTTTCTTACTTGTTTATTTTTTATTTACTTTTTTATTTTGATTTAGTCTACGTTTGTAATTCATTAATATCGCTTAAAATTTTAAACATTTTGGTATAATGTCAAAACTTAATCATGTAGCTACTCATGAAGAGAATAGAGCCAAGATTTGTTTGTGTTGCAAAGAAAAAAAGAAATGCGTTAAAAATACCGAATTACAATGATAGAGACGTTAGAGTAACTAAATCAATATTTCGGCTTGCAGTATAAAAATTTATGAGTTTGTTGATGTTTGAAACCAAACTGATGATCAGAAATTATTTCTTGTTTTTGTAGTAAGGGAAGCAGTCTTTTTAGCAAAAATTTTTCAAAAATTTTAACAAGTAATGGCAGTCAATTTATTGACCTAAAGGATGTTACTTCATTTTCACATATATAAAGTTTTGGGATCAGTATGATTTTGGCATATAGCCATTGCGCTGAGAAATGACTGAGCCTTAAAATTGAATTAAATATTGTTGTAAGAACAATAATATCCATTTTGGACAACAATCATAACAGTCTAGCATTAATGCCGTCATATCCTGACGACTTTCTGACATTTTGTTTATTTATAGACGTTTTTACTTCGGACCAAGTCACTTGTTTTATTATTAATCCATTTGAAAAGGTACATCAGGAAAGTGAAAAATTTCATCAATTTGATTTGGACTAGAAAATAAAAATGGATTAAACGTATTCTCTAGATGATTTCGAAACTCACTGTACTTTTGGAGTTTTAATTGGTACGTTACTGTTAATGGGATGCTTTAGATATTTTGTAGCTTTCCAATGGCTGTAATCATAATTTCTTGTAACATTTAGACTTCTTAGAAACTCTTTTGTGTTTTCATTTTTAAATTCTTTTCAAATTTTCTTTAGATGATTTGTTGCTCCATTCCATTATCTGAAGGACTTTTAGAGTTTTTGTAAATTCTTCACAACTCTCTCTTGTCGCGAATTAGTTGCCTTATTTCAAAAGATACACTTACGTAGTTCCCAGTAATTTGTTGTTGTTGTTGCGGTGTAGATAAATATGCTGCCTCACGTATTAGGTTTGTAAAAGATTAAAAAGCACCTTCCAATTCACTTCCTGTTTTCAAAGATATATTTAAGTTAATATTGCTTTCAATCCAAATTTGAAACGAATGTATGTCAATGTTTTTATCAACATTTTTTTTGTAACATACTGTTATAGGTTACAATAAGTGGCCTGTGGCTAGAACTTAAACTGTCATTATCAGAAATATCCCACAAAGATCGTTAAAAATAGCAAAATCCAAAAGCTATGGTATTCGACTTAAGTCGCTTGGCCAATATGTTGGTCTACCAGTTGTTAAAAAAAGTAATGAGTTTTGAAGATATATTTGTACAGCTCTTTTCCTTTTGGATTTGCTGATCGTGATCCCCACCAGGGGTGTTTGACTTTAAAATCACCGCCTACGATGAATTTTTGTCCAATATTTTCATTTAATTCTTCATATTGGTGGCATTTAACACTATGCCTTGGTGATAAGGTTCGTATATAGCGTATGTAAATTTTTTTATAGCTCAATTATTTTTTAACATTATGGCATCATCTATTTTTCAACACTCAATTTGGTTTTTAAAATGAGCTCAACAAGAGAACAAGAATTCTTAAAATTCAAGAAAAATCTCAAATGGTCCAAATAGTGCAAGTTTAGCGATTTTGGGGTTTGCATTTATTCACTCTAGACACATCCCAAGACAATATCCATCATAAATGTCCGGGGTGGTCTTCCAAAAAATTGAATTTTTTTAAACTCAATGAGGAGCTTCAAAAAAAGTAAACACCAATTTTTCATCTTTAAATGTCAATATTTTCGATATTGCTACTATAAAACATGAAACCAAACAAATTTCTCGAAGAAGGAGTAAAAAGTGGTAACACAAACTTCGCTTTTTTTATATCTCCTGTTTTCCTTCACTTAAAATCATTATACCCTATACCACTATGTGGTTTGGGTATAACTACCTGCTTGTAACTACCAAAAATATTTGACCTAGACCCATCTTTTATTACAACGATCGGCTCAGAATCACTTTCTGAGTCGTTTTAACGAGGTCCGTCCGTCCGTCCGTCCGTCCGTCCGTCTGTGTGTCCATGTAAACCTTGTAATCAAAATACAGGTCGCAAATATGAATATATTTGGATGAAATTTGGTATGTAAACTTTTATCAGCCATAGGATGTTGAAATTGGTGAAAATCGGTCCATGTTCAGACCTAGTCCCCATACAAATGACCCCTATGAAATCGACATAAATTGCCACAAGATCCAAATTATCATATAGATCTTGTATGTGTTTATTGTATCTATTAATCAGTAGTCCAAAAATAGTCCCTGTTAGACAATTCTTAGTCATAGGCCCCATATAGAGCTGCTTCCCGATCTTCACTTAAATCTATCAAAAAACAAAAATATTGCACAGATTTTTCTCAAATTTAGTTTGTGTATATTTTTTCAAAATATAATTGACTTAACCAAATATTGTCAGGATCGGTCCATTTTTTGACCTAGTCCGCATATAAATATAGCACCCGATATGAACTTTTTCATATCTGCAGCCACAAAAATTAATAACAATGCCACTCAAATTTGGTTTTTGCTTATTTTCTATATCCAGTTAGTTGGACCGAAGAGATAGGGTTTCTAAACCATGGTATAGGGTATCGTATGGTCGGTCTAGACCGAATATAATTTTCTTACTTGTTTTAAATTGATTTATACTAAAGATTTGATATGATTTGTACAAAAAGGTATAAAAGAAAATAGTCTCAGTATGGGAAAGCAAACATCGTCTGATACTCGGAAAGTTATATTAAATTTAAAAGAAAAAAGTACATCCTGAGTGCAATTGTTATGCTTTTTTTGCAGATCTAAAAAAGTTCATATCGGGTGCTATATTTATATAGGAACTGGGTTAAGAATGGACCGCTCCTGTCCATACTTGGTAAAGTCACTTATTTTTGGCAAAAAACATTTTTGCAAACATTTTGGTAGACAAAACCAAAGTTGAAATCATTTTTAGATCATTTATTTAACTTCGAAAAACTTATTTAATAAATATGCCTAAGCTAAGTAACAATTCGCAATTTTTTCAAAACCAGGTACCTTCACTTTGTTAAAAATAAAATCAACATTTACCCGTAGATTTTCGTTTTATTTGCACTATACATAGCTTTATGAAATATGTTAACTTTTGCTACTTTCGATTTTTTATGAATTTTTAAAAAATAAAAAATTTTAATTTTAGCGGAAAAAATAATAACTTCATGATTTCATTCCTAATAATTCCGCAACTAGTAGTAGTAGTAGTAGTATTTATTTTATTTTCAGCAATATATATAAAATAATTACAAAATAAAATAAAAGTTAAAAATAAAATAAAAGGTAAAAATAACCATATGCGACTCTGACTATCGTCGTCAGCCGCTTATAATATAAAAATTTAATTTCCTAATCGAGATAAATGTTTTTATGTATTAAACTCTATTATCAAAAAGTTTCTGTAATTTATACATGTTTTTATATAATTTGCTAAGAGATTCCAATTTGTATTTATACCATTTAATATATTTAAGATTTCGTCTTCTGTAAGGTAAGTTTTACTGAAGTACATAATTCTGAATTCTTTTAGCGTTTTACAACGACCAAGAAAATGTTCTATATTTTCAATTTCCCTTGAATTACATAAAGAGCATAATTTAGACAAATTCGTTTCAAAGCGGTTACCATTTAATTTTATCAAATCACTTCGTGCTTTAAAAATCCAAGTTATATATTCTAGTTTAATTTCATTAGATATGTATTTATTCCCTTCAATTGCATTTAGTTTTGAATATATCCTGGTTGTTAGAGCCTTTTTGTTGCAAATTTGCTCTTGATATTTTGACTTCCGCAACTATTGAGTATATAAAAAAATAATATTAGCATAACTTAAAGGCAATTAAGATAATTGATAATTTGATAATTTTTGATAATTTTATAACAAAATTATATCTATCGCCTTCAGAAAACATAGATTTCAGAAAAAAATTTAAAAAAAACTTCCATAGAACTTCAAATTTCGACTTTTTTGTTGTTAGAGGACCATCAAAAAAATATGGTGGTTTCTTTGTTATTATTATTATTATTATTATTTTGTTGCATAATTAATTGAATTGTTGCAGAATTATTGAAAACTGGTAGTAATGTTACTCCTTACTCAACTAAAAATTAATAAAAATATTTGACCTTAAACTTTTATAAATTTCGAAATATGGCGGCATAAAACTGTTAAAATCTCTAGAATCTCATAAAATTGATCAACATTATTACGTTTGTATTTAGAATCTCATAAAATGGATCAACATTATTACGTTTATTTTTATAAACGAAACGTAACGTAACTTTAAAAACTATATGAAAAAATTTAAAAATACTTTGAAAGTTCTATATTTATCACACAAATTTCATTACGTTTCGTTTTATAGAATGAGCATACAAAAACAATATTTCATCAAATATCAGTGCTTTATTTATATCACAAGAACCAATAAACTCAGCATAAGTATAGATACTTTTTAAGATATTTCAACACCAAATTTTAGATAATGTGCAAACTAGAGCTCCCCATTACTCCAGTTTGGGGCAATGGGATTTTTCCGATTATATCGCGGCTATATATCGTAACCAATTGGAATTTTCATGTCTTCGTCACAATAATGGCTATATACTAGGAAAAAAAAGTGTAAAACAAACCAAAACGAAAAAGCGGTATATAATACCTAAAAACGGCAAAAATTTACATCCACAAAGATCTCTTTTTTTAATTTTATTTCCAATCAAAATAAAAAAAATTTAATTTTCCAACTGTATTTTAAATCGAAAATTTATAAGGCCCAGTTTTTGAGATGTCAGTTAAACCTAGTTTAGTTAAACCGAGAATTAATTTTTTCGCACATGTCCAAATTCATAAAGGAATTGATGAATAAATTCTGGGTTTAACAAAACTAGGTTTAACTGATATCTCAAAAAGAAAAGAAAATCTCAAGGAAGAAAATTTAGTCAGTCTATATCGACTATAAGATGCGTTTAAGGATCCTATCTCTAAGGTCCAACTAAGTAGTTGCCTTCGGATATTAAAAAGATCATATCGGACTAGGGGACTAGGTCGAAAAATGAACCGATCCTGACCATATTTGGTAGTCACTTATTTATTTCAAAAACAAGAAATTATAGTCGGTCTAGATCGACTATACGATACCCTTACCATGGTTTAGAGACGCTATCTCTTCGGTCCAACTAATTGGATATAGAAAATAAGCATAAACCAAATTTGAGTGTCATTGTTATTTATTTTTTTGGCTGCAGATATGAAAAAGTTCATATCGGGTGCTATATTTACATGGGGACTAGGTCGAAAATTGGACCGATCCTGACCATACATGATAAAGTCACTTATATTTTGAAAAAATATACACAAACCAAATTTGAGAAAAATCTGTGCAATATTTTTGTTTTTTGATAGATTTAAGTGAAGATCGGAAAGCAGCTCTATATGGGGCCTATGACTTAGAATTGTCCTATAGGGATTTTTTTTGGACTACTGATTAATGGATGTAATAAATACATACAAACCCAATTTAACTGAGATTTATATTATAATTTGTATCATATGGCAGTTCATGTCGGTTTCATAGGGGTCATTTGTAGGGGGGCTAGGTCTGAACATGGACCGAATTTCGCCAATTTCAATCCATGGCCGATAAAAGCTTATATACCAAATTTCATCAAAATATATTCATATTTGCGACATGTAGTTTGATTACAAGGTTTACATGGACACTCAAACGGACGGACGGACGGACGGACATCGCTAAATCGACCCAGAAAGTGGTTCTGAGTCGATCGGTATAACAAAAGATGGGTCTAGGTCAAATACTTTTGGTAGTTACTAACATCAGCACTAAGTTATTATACCCTGACCACATAGTGGTATAAGGTATAAAAACATGAATCAATCAATATCCATTGAAGTTGATGCTCTCGGTAAAGCCTGTGAAATTGCTTTTTTCGTTGGTGGTTCAGGTACATGATCTGAATCATCATCACAATCATCTGAGCTTGGCAGAAGATTCAGTGGTATATCTCTTTCAGTGTGTCCTTCAACTCTATCGTCCTCCGCAGCTTCGGTGCCTGCATGTTTCTTAGGGTGGCCCTTAATATAAAAAAGTGTTCAAAGAAATACAAAGCGACTGAAAATTTCAGGTGTATTTATATGGGGAAAGTATGACTTTTTTTCAGATTTTACGAAAATTTCGTTCTACAGTTTAACTTTTTCGACAAGTTGTTATATAAATCGATATTAGTACTAAATTATCTCTTCAAAAAGCTATATAACTTCAAAATCGAAAACTCGCCAAGAAATAGCAAATGCCCCAGACCACTTTTGTGCCAAAATATAAACTAGGTCCTGAAATGTGATGAACATTTTTTCAACTTTAACAAATTGATTAAAGCCATAATTCTTTTTTGGGGTCTATACCTATAAGTACTCAGATATGAAGTATTGTTTTATTACCACGTTGTTAACTTATTGCGAAATGAAACCAAAGATCGAAAATTTTTTTAATAAAATTTTGAAAACTCCTTTTTTAAGTTTTAAAAAATTTTCTTAAACAAAATTTCAAAAAATTGATTTGACACTTTTAAGTTTTGTAAAATATACGACAGAAATTAATTGTGTGAATTTTTAAGTCAATTCCTCTGCCAGAATTTTTTTTTACAAAGAATTTTTTTTGCGGATTTCGAGTAAAATTAGATTTTTCTGAAATATTCAGTAAATATACTCTTTCTAAATATTTGTATCAAAAATTTATCAGTTTTCTACTTTTAAATGTTTTATTTTATCCTAATAGCGTAGGGATTCTAAAAAAAACCCTTTTGGAATTGGGGTCACACCCCACCCCAAGCTAATAAAAGATAATTTATTCAAGAAAATCAAATATTTTGTAAGTGCTGTCGAACTTTTAGATGCGACTTCTAAAATATAATAACCAAATGTGCAAGATTTAAATTCGAACACTTTTTTTCCCCTCCATATAATGAAGGGCCACCCTAGTGTTCATATTGGGATACTTTATGACTCCACCAACAAACTTCTGCAAGCAATGCAACCAGCATATGCAAAGTTAAATTCGGGAGTTAACAAATTTTTTCGCTTCTTCTTTGCAACTTTGAGCACTCTATGACAAACGTAATAAAATTCATTTATATATGGCCACTTGTTTTTTTTCCCCTATTGAAGCATTAATGCTTTTGCTGTTCAATTGTTTGTTATTCACCCAAAACATGTTGTTATGTCACATTAATGAGCATGCTATTATTAATGCGGCATGACTTTTATATTGACTGATAGGGCTAGTTCCAACTTTATACGCATTTGCAAAACGCTATCTATGGGGAAAAAAAGTGCGCATAGTTGATGAACTAATATCTCGAATTTTCGATGTAAAATACAGCTGGAAAATATGAAAAAAGAATTTTCCAGTATTATTATGCTCTGAAGAATTATAAATTATATACAATATAATTCATGAAAAAAGATAGAAAAAATTAAATTTTTTCGATATTTATGCAATTCTAAAGCAGTAGTCTATAGCTACAGTTTTGCCGAAAACAGGAAAAGAACATCCGAATTGGTTACCGAGACATTCCTGTGAGAAAAATTGGATGTTCTACGCAAAATCAAATTTTAGCCAAAATATACATGAGGATATAAAATCCGAACAGCACATAAACTTGGAAAACCCGTATGGGAATTGGTTACTTTCGACAAGTACTTCGAAAACCGCAAACGAGAAGGGGTTTGCATTGGATGTTTGCATGCGAGTATTTCAAATGATTTTTTTTCACTTTTCTTGGCTAAATTTTTCAAATTATTTGTAGAGCTAGAGGCTCCAGATATTTAAATATACAGTGCACTCGCGGTAACATGAACACCGTCTAACGTGAACAAGCTTTTGTTTACGTTGACTACTCTGTAACGTGAACAAACTCAGAAAGCTCTATATCGTGAACAATTTTTTTGTCACTGCATATGTTTTCTAAGCTTATAGACAACACTGAAATACATTAAATTCGATTTTTAAAGTTTAGGGAATCCCCTTATATAAAAAATGTGTGTATTCTCTAAATAATTTTTTTTTTGTTTGTTTGGCAACGAAATTTTATTTTAAGTCTTTTTCTTATGCAAAGTGGTGAATCAGTCGGCATGAGTGTTAAAAAATCATGTTTGGAGTTAAAAGAAAAGGCAGACATTTTAGATAGTTTGCAAAAAGGAACAAGTGTAACTAGTTTAACAAAAAAGTACAAAAGTCAACAATATGCAGCATTAAAAAGAAAAAGAAGCAATTTTAAAATGTGTAAACCACACATACCAGGTACCGGGAAAAAGAAAAACTTTAAAATCATCAGAACTTCCAGTTATGGAAAAAACTCTTTACACCGTTGGTTCATCCGAATGCGTGAAAGGAATTGGGCTCTAAGTGGGCTAATGCTAAATGAAAAAGCTAAGGAAGTGCATTCCCAACTTAAAGAAAACGAGGGCGGGTTTAATGCTAGTGGCGGATGGCTTCAGCGATTTAAGAAAAGGTACGGTGCTTGACTTTTTTAAGTATCCTGAGAAAAACTCTCATCGCAGCCTGAATTGGTGAATCCATTTAAGCTAAAACTGATGCAAAAAATTGAAGAAATGGAGTTATGCAATGACCAACTCTATAATGCTGATGAGTCTGGTTTATTCTGGAAACTGTTACCAAATAAAACGTACGTTGCAATGCAAGAGAAATGTGCTCCCGGTACAAAGACGGAGAAGCAACGTATAACGTACCTGTGTTGCGCAAGTGCATCAGGTGCACATAGACTTAAACTTTTGGTAATTAGTAAGGCCAGCCGTTTTTAAGCATTGGTTCCATCAATCCTTTGTACCACAGGTAAACAAATTCTTCATTGCCTAAAAAATATAACTAAATGTTTTTGCTTTTGATTAGGTGAAATTGTTTCAAAAGAAGAAAATCTTATCAATGAAAGCACTATTACTTATCGATAACGCTCCCTCTCATCGAAGCGAAACAGAATTAAAAACTGAAGATGGAAACATAATTGCCATGTTTATGCCACCAAATATCACCCAAATATCAAAATGCGATTAAAATAAAAAATTATACTACATAAACAGCTTGTTAGCTTCGATAGCAGCTAAAAACTCTGATTTGCTTGAATCAATGAGAAATCTAACTTTGAAAGATGGTGTCACAATTTTATTTGTTGCATGGGATCGGGTCAGCACAGAAATTCTTGCCGATTGCTGGAAAAATATTGTAAGTTTAATTAGAAACCAGGATTGAAATCACAAAAAAATCATTGTTTTACTAACTTTTAGGTTGAGTTTACCTTGCCAATGGTTCAAGAGTGGAATAATGATCTTTGTGTTGATGATACGAGTGAAATCCATGAAATTGGGCAAAACGAAGAAAGTGACGACGATGATTGCATTGCCGATGATCCTGTTAAAAAAATTGCCGCAAGTGATGCAATTGAAATTTTTAACAAGGCATTGCAATGGTCAGGACATGCAATGGTGGATCAAAGTGACATGAGTGTACTTAGACGCTTAAGGGAGAAAGCAGTATTTCAGCTATTAGAAAAGCAAAAGCAGCAGAAAAAGATAACGGATTTCTTTAACCCTTTCGGTACCATGGTGACACCGGTGTCACAAGAATAATTTTTGTTTTTTTTTAACTATCCATCCAATTAAGATAACGGATTTCTTTAACCCTTTCGGTACCATGGTGACACCGGTGTCACAAGAATAATTTTTGTTTTTTTTGAACTATCCATCCAATTTTGATAAGTTTTGGGTTTTTGGAAAGAGAGCTAATGGTTCTTTAATTTCTTCTAAAAAAATTTACAAATATTTTTTGATAACGGTACTGGAGCGGATCAAAATGACATAATTGTACTTTTTTTTGTAAATTTTCAATCGCTGTGAATATTTACAAATTTATTTCGTGTGATATGTTGTAGCGAAATCTTTATTATAAAACAATTTCTCAGATTTTTAAAATTTTAATTAGTTTCGCCACAAATTTAAATTTTATATTGTGACACCGGTGTCACTATGGTATTCAAAGGTAATTTTTTACGAACTTTTAGCAAAACTAAAAATTTCACAGGTTGGCCATGAAAATTCAAAATATCGATTTGTTTTGCATAAGCGAAAAAAATCAAAAATTCAAAACCAATTTGTAGTAGTAGGCGTATTTTTTGGTCTTTTCCACGATTTTTTAATTTCAACGCAGTTCAGTGTAGTGGTCTGAATGAGGCGTTTCATGTGTATAGTGACACGTAAAAATAATAAGTAGCGAAGCAGTAAATTAAAATGAACCGTCAGCGTACCTTATTGATTAATGAGCCTGAAATTGCCCAAATATTGATGGCATCAGACAGTGAAGACGATGAGGATAACATGTATTTGGATGATGAAGACGTCGCATTTTTAGAGCAGGGCGAAGTTTTGAATTCCGAAATGGAAATTGTCATTGAAGATGTTGTCGGTCAGCGCCTTACTGCACTATCACCTGATAAATTAACAACAACTCCGAAAAAGTAGAAAAATATACCCCTAAAATGGAAAAATAGGCCTGATTATACCACACCGGAATATATTGAAAGTGAAACTGATTATGTTTACGGAAAAGTTTTGAAGCTTACTTTTAACGATGACTACCCAAGTGTTTACGAAGTATTTGATTCCGTTGCAGATTTGAAAAAAATACTTCATTTTATAACTGTGGAAACTAATCGATATGCCATCCAAAATGGGAGGCAATTCGTAACAACGGAAAAAGAAATTGAAGCATTTATTGGCATAACGATGGCTATGAGTATTCACAAATTACCATCTTATAAGCAATACTGGTCCACGAATCCACTTTTATCAGTGCCTTTTGTTGCAAATGTAATGACTCGGAAGCGATATGAAGATATAAAAAAAAATTTACATTTTGCCAATAACGAAAATCAACCAGATCGTACAGATAGTAATTATGACCGAGCATTTAAAGTGCGACCAATAATAAACCATTTCAATGAGGCATTTGGTAGTTCATTGACTGCCACTAAATCGCAATCAATTGATGAACACATGATTAAATTCAAAAGAAGAAATATTATGAAGCAATACATGAAAGCTAAGCCAATTAAGTGAGGCTTTAAAATGTGGTGCCGATGTGACTCCCAAACTGGCTACCTCTTTGAGTGTAATATTTACACCGGGAGAAAAGAGAATGTGTAAATTGGGCTTGGCGAATCAGTTGTGCTCGAATTGGCAGAGAACGTTTGCAATCTTGGTGTTGAACTATACTTCGACAACTTTTTAATAGCATAAATTTGCTAATTAAACTTAAAGATATGAACATTCGCGGTTGTGAAACGATCCGAAGTAACAGAAAAAACCTTCCTAAATTTTTAAGCGACAAAACTATGAAACGCGGAGATATTCAAAGCTTCTTCTCCGCTGGCATCGCAGTGGTAAAATGGATGGACAACAGAGCTGTATTCCTTGCATCCAACTTCATCGATTCTTTCGAAAAAACATTAGTAAAACGGCGTGTTCAGGGCTCGTCTGAAAAAATCAATATACATTGTCCACTTATGGTATAATAAAGGAATGGGTGGCGTGGACTTAATGGACCAAAGGAAGGTAATATATAACATTCAATATTTTGAAAGTCATACTATTATTTGTTTGCTTATTATTTACAGGTCTATTACGAATACGATCGTAAATTAATTAGGTTTTACTTGCGTATATTTTTTGACCTCCTTGATTTGGCTATATCAAATGCGTTTATTATATATAACAAGATAGCAATTCAACATGGTCGTGCTTCTACAACACTATTTGACTTTGGATTGCAGCTGTGTACATACTTGGTCAACGAGTACACCAGTCGTCAAAGGCCTTCATATGACCGCCAAAAACAAGGAGGACGCCAAAGTAAAGTTCTTGTAAAAGCCACTGCTCCAGAACACCAAATGATTCGTGAAGAAAAACGACAGCGTTGTCACAATGTGCCCAAAAGAAGAAGGAATCGAAAACCAACATCAGATGCGCAACTTGCAACTTATATTTTTGCTTTGTAAAAGAAAGAGATTGTTTTGGTGAATACCACAGCAAATAAGTAATTATATTCTCTTTTTTGAATTTAATAGGCATATTTTTTGTCTAAATAAATAATATACATTATTTTAAATACAATTTTTTTTTTACCATAAGAACACAATTTTTCGAATAAACATACATATATACTAACATACATACTTGTCCAAGCAAATGCACTGAAAAATAATTAATATGTAAGTATGCATATTAAAACACACGAATTTCCAATGTAATAAACAAGTATTTTCAACAACCATTGGTTTTATATAAAAAATAACTTTAATTTTATTAAAAAAAAAAATAATATCAGTTACCCAAAAAGTTACCTTTGAGTACCATGGTGACACCCGTGTCACACTAAAATTTTAGCACTTGGAGGCAAAAAACCAAAATTTTCATGAAAAATTGTAACAAGAAATAGGGGTCAGAGGTCACGAAAATGTGCTTGGTTTTCCGATAACTCTTCTAGTTTTCCTATGGTACCGAAAGGGTTAATGCATAAATGAAATGTGAAATTTTATTTGCTATGTAATTTTATTTCAATGGATATCTTCTCGTGATCTCGTTTTGTTTTGTAATGTATTTTAATTAATAATTTTATTTTTATATATTAATAATTCAAATAATAATGCATAAAGAATTTCACGTTCAAGCGTGTAAAACACATATATTTTTTTTAAAGAATTTCGACAATCGCTAACGTGAACAATTTCGCTAACATGAACTCCCTTGGTTTTAATTAGTTCACGTTACAACGAGTGTAATTTATATCAGTTTAGAAAGACAAAATATTTATCCGAAATTTTTTATAATATTGGAAAATTATTTCCAACATTACGAATATATAAAATTATAGCTCGATCACAAATCTTTCTACCTGCCACAATATTTATCTTAAATTAAAAAAATTTAACTGACATTTACCACCACCTACTCTTACAGTTTACAATACAAATGTTTAAATGTTTCAAAATATTAAAATCTTATTTAAATATTTGTAGAGCTTCCTCCACCAATCTCTTTTGAAATTTTCTTTGGCTGTGCTTCAGTTATTGTTGCATCCTTTGTTATTCGTCAAACTCGATGAAGCTGTAAATTCAAAAAAGAAAAGAATCTTAAATTAACCACTTTAGTAACAAACATTGAAAAAGGCCAAAACAAATTTATTTTTTTGGCTTAACATACTCATCCCATCAGAATAATATCAATAACAAAGATTTCATCAACGTCATAACAAACATTAGCTATCGCATGAATATGTAAAGACGACCTGTTGTGCGCTATTCAAGCGTGTGTGCCCTGGTCCGTTCTTGTTGATTTTTATTTACATATGTCTACACAAAGATGCTAGACTTTGTTGTGTGTTGAAATACCAAATTTAAATATTACTTATTTGTTGGCTGTGGGTCATGCAAACAATATCAACGGGCTTATATTTTGATAATGTCCTTTAATCCTCGCTTAAAGAAAACCTAAAATTTAGAGAAGGGAGAGAGATATTTCGGTTAATTGAATATGTAAGAAAATTTGTTTTTATTTTTGTTTTCAATCACCATATAATAAGCCAATACAATCACAATGGGCCAGAGCTGCAGCAAAGAGGACACTTGATATTGGTGGTAATAGAAATAGCATGTGGAGAGTTATATAAAATTTATATTATTATACTCATCAGAGTTCAGGTTTTAGAGTTTTAACTAATTGAAGGTCAGTGTATTATTAATTTGTGTTCGATTGTCTAATATCCATCTTTTTTGCATCCATTTACACCTTGTACGTAATCTCACTCAAATATGATTTAGGCTTATTCAGAAGATTTACTTGATCTGAAATTTAAAATAGGTTTATTTTTAGTTTTTGATTTTCGTAAGTTACTGAATAAAATTTAGTTCAGTTGTTAAATTCTTACACGACCATCTTCTTTACTTGGAAATCAACCAAAACCCTGGACCATCGTTCCATAAATAGATGATTGCAAGAACCTTAAAACAACATGTTGTAATGCATGATTGTTTATTTTTGTTTTCAAAACTTGTTGGAATCCTTTAATGAATCCTCTAATTTTTATGACACCTGCTGGCATTTTGTGCTGCTCTCCAAATAAGCAAACAATGTTTGGAAAATCTCTTCACTTTCTTTCAACCTGAAAAGGTTATAAAATGCATCAACGAATTGAAGAATTTTTTAAATAAACAATTGAAAGCCGAAAAAAACACTACCAACTCACATAAAGTCATCCATCTATCACAATCGAATGCCAGCGCAGTACCAATCGAAAAAGTGTTGAATTTTTGTCTACGATGTTTACTTACTTTCATGGGAATTGCAACTCTTCTTCATATAAAGTACCAATGCCGCCAACATCTTACTTAGTAGTGGTGGAAGGCACTGCTTTGAAATCGTTTCTTATGCATGTTATGCTGATGATGATGATGACGATGATGATGATAATGATGCTGCTGCTGCTGCTGTTGTTGGTCTTAACTTCACTTAACCATCCATTGCCTTCACCAATTCAATATCGATTGTTGTGTACCTTTTTATGATTTGTTTGATTTCCTCATTTTCGGATTTAATTTCCTTTTAAATTTACCGATCATTTAGTTTCTTCCTAAAAACCATAAAATGGTTGCATACTTGAGTACATTGTATTGGCTGAATGCATGAACGCTCAAATTGTTGGGTGGTTTATATTGAATTAACATCTTCTTCTCCTTCTGGTGATAGAGATAAAAGTTATTCTGATACTTCTGCAAAATTAAGAAGAAAAAAAAACGTTTTCGTATTATATGTAATTATAATGAAATTTGATGATAACAAATTATAAATTTATCTCCAGTTATAGTAGATAATTTTAAAAAGTTTTGAATTCGATATAGACCAAAATAATTTAAAGAAGACTGACAATCGTCAGGCCTCGTTTTACTTTAATCCTCAATCAGCAGTTATCCTTAAAATTTTATATTAGCAAATAAAAAAAAGCGTTTTAGATCGGAAAATTTCGATAAAGAATGCTAGGATTACATCCCGGATCTGATTAACAAATTTTTAAATAAAAGTAAATCTTTAGGTTTATGAAATTTCAGCAACAAACCATTCTTTTTGAGAGCGCACGAGAGCGGCCGCAGAACAACCAGACCTGACAAAGAACACACAACAAATTTGGAAAGATTTTCTTTATTTTCTTAGCTCGATACACTTTTACCATCAATATTCATTAGCTTCGATACCCTGTTTATAGTAAGAGCTACTCGCGCAGTAAATGAGCTTAACAAATAGCTCGAGTAGTAAAAATTAACATCTTTCATGTTTGAAAGTATGTAAAAAGTTAAATATAGGTATTTCTTCCTTTTTCTTTATTTGCCTATTCGATTTTCGAATGTTAGTGACCAATACAATTACATTTCAATAAATTCATAAGGTTTTTAAAATTTCAGCATAACCGTCTCTATTTCTCGCCTCGCTTAGAAGATTTCCTACATTTCGGCTACCAGTCCACGCCTGAATATTTTGAAGCCATGTTGTTTCCTTTCTGCCTCTATTGGGTATTCCTTCAATATTTGCTCTCGTAATAACTTGTAGCATCTTATATTTTGGGTTTATCATAATATGGCCCAAATATGCTGTCTTTCGTCTCTTTATAGTGGGGACACGTTCTTTTACGCGGTGAACTTTTCTTAAAACTTCGTTATTCGATATAAAATGGGTCCATGGTATTTTGAGTATCCTTCGATAAATCCACATTTCGGAAGCCTCCAGTCTCTTTATGTCCACTGCTTTAATGGTCCATGCCTCCATCGCATATAGCAGCACTGATCATACATATTACTTGATAAATCTTAACTTCGTTTCAAGATTAATGTCATGACTGGTGAAAACTTTTTTATATTTAAAAAATGCGTCTCTTGCCATTTCGATACGGTATCTTATTTCATTTGAACCATCCCATTTGTCATTCAGCGTAACGCCGAGATATTTAAAACTATGTACTCTGTCGACGTAGGAGTCTTGTATTTTTAAGCTGGTTATGTTGTGGTTATTTTTTCTGCTAATGATCATGTATTTTGTTTTTCGTATATTAATCTTCAGACCGTATGCTTCACTGTATGTCGTCAGTTTGTCCACTAGATCTTGAAGCCCCGACATACTATCAGCTAGTAAGGTAGTGTCATCAGCATGTCTAATGTTGTTAAGAAATGTGCCGTTTATATATATGCCCTTTGCTGAAGGATTCGTGAAAAATTTTTTCGGAGTAGATATTGAATAATAATGGAGACAATATACAGCCTTGTCTGACTCCTCTGGAAATTATTATATTTTCCGTCAGCTCACCGTTGATATCTACTTGCGCTGTTTGATGCCAATACAGGCTCCTAATGCATCTAATTTCCTTGTCGTCCATACCTATGGACATAAGAATTTCCATCATTTTATCATGTCGCACTGTGTCAAAAGCTTTTTCGTAATCAATAAAGCACAAGAAAACATCCTTCTGTACATTTCTGCATTTCTGAACCTATATCTGTATAGAAAATAGTGCTTCGCGGGTGCCCATTCCTTCTTTAAAGCCAAACTTAGATGCGCCCATTGCCTTCTCGCATTTTTAATAAATACTGGAGTGAATTATTCTGAGGAATATTTTTAGGGCATGGCTCATTAGGCTGATAAGCCTATAACCATTACAATATTTTGGGTGTTTTTTCTTAGGAATGGTTATAATTGTTGATCTAAGCCAATCTTGTGGGTATTGACCCGTATCATAGATCATTAATAGTTGGATATTGTCGTCGTCTATCAACTTCAGTATTTCAGAAGGAATTTCATCAGGACCACAGGCTTTTTTGTCTCTTATAGACCTTACTGCAGATTCCACCTCCGTTTTAGTGATAAAAGATCCTGTTAGTAGTTGTTGCATCTGCGCTTAATAATTTGATCGGGTTCTATCAGTAAACATTTGTCTGATATATTCAGTCCATATAGTCTTCGTTTCTGTAATATCAAAAACAGCTTCGTTGTTGTTGTTGTATAGTACAACTGTGGTTGATTTGCGGTTCTTTTAGTTTTTTGTGGAGATTAAAGTCGTCATGCAAGTATTGTAATCTTTCGATCTCCTGACATTGTCTATTCAGGTGTTCGATCTTTGCTATGCGTATTGCCGTTTGAATCTCCCTATTTAATTCATAATATAGCTCATAATTTGAGTTTTTATAAGTATGCAATCAATTTGATTCCTCACAATGTTACCTCTTCTATCCTGTGGGGATTTCCACGTATAGAGTCGTCTTGGTGGAAGGCAGAACAGTGTGTTAGTTATTGTCATTTTGTATTCCTGACAGAATTGGATTAGTCTGTCGCCTCTTTCATTTCTTTCTCCTAATCCGTAATTTCCTGTTGTACCAGGTATTTTATCTTCTCCTACTTTTGCATTGAAATCTCCTTGAATGATGGTTATCTTGTGAGGTTTCGTCATTTTCATAACATCTTTAATTTCATCATAAAAAACTTCAATTTCTTCGTCACTTTTATCAGGAGTGGATGCATATATTTGAATAATATTTGTATTTATTGGTCTGGCGTCTAGCTTTATAAGCAAGACTCTGTCTGATTTTGGGATAAATCCGGATACGCATTTCGCTATGTTATTTTTTACGATAATTCCCACGCAATTTCTGTGGTTATTGTTAAGGTTGCCTGAATAGTACATTTTCGTATTTTGGGAAGCAAATTCTCCACTATCTGGCCACCACGTTTCACTTACACCGAGTATGTCAATTTTGAGCCTGTTCATTTCGGCTATGGTATTAGCTAGTTTTCCAGCTTCATAAAGACTTCGTACATTCCATGTACCGATGTTGAGTTTTTGTTTTGTTTTGTTTGCTGCCGCCCAATATGAGACAGACGCAGCGGTGGGGTGGTTGGTTCATTCGCCTTAGATGTGATACATCAATCACTTCTTCGCCGTTGACTTTCCACGTTGCTCACATTAGCTAGTATTTTAACGGTTGTTATAATACCATTGCCCGGTGTCCACCTGCCCCGAAGGGTCGGAGGTCGTGAGTCTTCTTAGCTGTTTACAAGAACAAGGATTGGTTCTGGACTTTAAAAAGTTAAAGACGATCAGTTCCGTTACCTTGTATGCACAACTCTGAACACCAGTATTTAGTATAACAAATTAATACTTTTTGGAATCGTACAAGCACCGAGAATATCATATCGAAAAAGCTCGACGCCTTTCCATACAAATGTACTCCCAAAATACATTGTATGATTTTATATACCTTGAACTCAATTGTATTTATAGATTGCTCTACTGAAATATTGAAACATTCTGATAAAAACTATGGAGTGGGCTAACTACTACTCGAAAAAGATCATATGATAATATGATAATTATATGAAGATATGATCTTCGCATATGTTTGATGCCTATTTACAAAAAAAATTTCAAGCACACCTGGAAAAAAACTCTTAGTATTTTAATCTGAACTAGCAGATTCCAGCCCTGGAAACTCGAGTGCAAATTCTAGCAAATTTTATTTTTCATTAAATAAATACCCTAAAGATATGCTTATCAATTATAGCCAATTGACAAACCAACACAAAAAATAAACTCATTTTTATTACAAACACAATAACATATATAATAAACACACACATAGCAATGTATAATTTTATGTATGTGTTAGTAGCAACTTTAAATGCAATATAAAATAAAGGAAAAAATCAAAAAAATCTGTAAATCTACAAAACGGATAAAAAGAAATACCTTTCAAATAATATACATTTGGTCAAAATCGGGTTGAGACAGTAGAACAAAACATCGGTCACAAGAAATTGCCTAGCATATTAATGTTATAAATATATATAGAGAATATGTGTCCAAAATTTCAAAGCATTCCGACAAAAATGTTGGCGTGTTGCAAAACACGTAAAAAAATAAAAAATTTAAAATAAATAATTTTTTTTTTTTATTTTTTCACTGTCTGTAATAGACTATATTCATAGATTACTCAAAAAAAAAATTGAAACCATTCCGACCTAAATTGTGGCGTCAGTATAACACTACTCGATTGATATTGGCCACTTTCTATACAAATGTGTGAAAATATGCTCTTATTTGAAGTTTGATGATATTTTCCAGAATATTTTCCACAATGACGTAACAAAAAATTATATTTCTTAGAGCTGTATATATAAAGAAAACGCTTCCTTCAAGTTTCAAAGCATTCGGCCAAAAATTGAAGCCTGGAGGAACTACACTCGAGAAAAAACGGAAAAAAATAAAAAAAATTTTCAAACAAAAAAAATTATTTTTTATTTTCACTGCCCGTAATTGGACTTATTCACCGATGACTCATATAAAAAACCAAGTGATTCCGGTTGTGCTCTGGGCGAACAACTACTCGAAAACGATCAGCCACTTTCTATACAGACTAGCAGATTTCAGCCCTCGAAATTCGAGCGCAAATTCTAGGAAAGTTTATTTTTTCATTAAATAAAGACCCTAAAAGTATGCTAATCAATTATAGCCAATTCACAAATCAACACAAAAAACAAACTTATTTTTATTACAAACACATTATCAAATTTAATAAAACACAAATAGCATTGCATAATTTTACGTATGTGTTAGTAGCAACTTTAAATGCAATTTACTCAAAATAAAGAAAAAAATTTAAAAATCTGTAAATCTGCAAAACGGCTAAAAAAAAACACCTTTCAACTAATGTACGTTTGGTTGAAATCGCGATAAAATGGTGGAACAAAACATTAGTCCCAAGAATTCGCCTAGTCTATTAATATTGTAGATGTGTGAAAATTTACTCTTATTCCAAGTTTGGTGTAACTTTAAAAAAAATTCCATCACGACTTTCTAAAATTTTTTACTATTTGTAACTGCAAATACATCGTGATAATCTTCTTAAAATTTCAAAGTATTTTGACAATAATTTTGCTATTTTCCATACAAATGTATGAAAATATGGACTCCATTGATATTTGGCATTGATTTACAAAACATTTTGTTGTAACACATGGTACAAATTTATACTTTTTAAAGTTGGAAATATGAGTATATTACGTACACCAAATCTAAAAGTAATCTGACCAAAATTGCAGCTCGGACGAACTACTACTCGAAAAAGATCAGACTTTTCCCATACAAAAGTGTGAAAATTTCCTCTTATTTCATGTTTGAAATAAATTTACAAAACATTTTTCATAATGAGTTAGCCAAAAGCTATATTTTTTAGAATTTAAAATATAAAGAGAGTATTTCTTTTAAATTTCAAACCTTTTGGACAATAATTGTGGGGTGGACGAACTACTACTCGGAAAAGCCCGACCACTTTCCATTGAAATGTATAAAAACAATCAATCCGAGGAAGTCGGATATTATTTGATAAGAAATTTTCCAGAAATTCGTGGTAAAAACTAATACAAATTGTGGTCACTCATATTAGACCATTATTTTTGATACACTCGGCCGTAAGGTGTGGTGTGGGCGAAATACTACACGAAAACATCAGTAATGAAAAAAAATTAAAAAAAAAAATATTTTATGTTTGTTTTTTCACAAGTTACAACTGATTATATCCTTAGATGACTCATTTAATTTTTCAAACCATTCAGACCAATATTGTGCTATTGGCAAACCACTATTCAAAAAATATCAGTCAGTTTCCATACAATTATATGAAAAAATGCACTTCATGCAAGTTTGACATCGATTTACAAAAAATATTCAAGGAACACCTGGTATAAATTTATACATTTTAAAATTGCAAATAAGAGGACTTTATGAAGTTTCAAAGACTTTCAATAATAATTGTACTGTTGGCGAAATACTACTCGAAAAAGATCAGCCTGTTTCCATACAAATATACGAAAAAATGCACTCCAACCCTCCATTGACATCCATTTGCAAAAATTATTAAGATAACACATGGTATATATTTATACATTCTAAAATTGGAAATACGATGACATTATGTCCTTCAAATTTCAAATCATTCAGACCATAATTGAGCTGTTGGTGAACTACTGCTTGATAAAGATCAGCCACTTTCTACACAAATGTGTGAAAATTTTCTGTTATTTTAAGTTTGATGTAATTTTACTGAAAATATTCCTTCATGAATTTTTAAACATTTATATATTTTGAAGTTATCTATTTCTGGACATTATATCCTTAAAATTTTAAACTATTGCAGGGAAAATTGTGGAGGCGACGAACTTATACTCGAAAAAAAATTAGCCTCTTTCAAATCATTTCACCGAAAAGGATCAGTCATTTTCTATACAAATGTACGAAAATATGCACGCTATGCATTTTTAGTGTATCGACGCCATATACAACAGAGTTCAGAAAAAAACACACACTGAATAAAAAAGTCGTACATATGAAAAAAAAAAACAGAACATGTACAATAAACAGGTTCGAGTTCAGTTATATTTTAAGTCGTGTTTGAAATATAACTGAACTCGAACCTGTTTATTGTACATGTTCTGTTTTTTTTTTTCAGTACACGTACCAGAACATGAACTTCAAATAAAGCAACACTCAAAAATGTGTGCTTTATGTGTGATTGAAACAAAAAGTACGTGATACAAAAATGTTCGTGTAACTAATGAAATATTAAAACGAACACAATCATGGTTGTGTTGGGCACCGTAGAAAATTTAGAAACGCACATAATTGATATGAAAATAAAGATATGTATTGGCTACTTTTGAACAGAACATTGTGTGTTTCATGTGTGTATTGTCTGAACCTTGATATACAACAATATTTTTTATCAATTCATATCATATTCTCTATATTATTTTCTGTCTGATATTCTTGGTAATTGTACGATTCCAAAAAGTATATAAATACTTACATTTATCTTTTTACAAGCATTTCGAATATGAAAAATGTTAATTTTAGCTTACCGAGCTACTCGTTGAGCTCGTTAACTAATGGAGCAGCTCGAGTAGTTCGAAGCTCGAGTAATGGGGAGCTCTAGTAAGAACTGTCTAATTCCTTAATATATCCATCAACCTCATTTTTTCAAGTTTGGTTATAAAGGGTCCGCCAAATAACTTTTTTTTTTTGAAAATGCTATAAAAAAAACTACTGAACATTATCTCAAATTTCTTTTTTTATTTGAAAGTACAATCCTTCCGGTTAATAATGGAAAATAATTTCATTCAAATGGCTGCCTCGGCTGGCCATGCAGTAGCCTACACGATCGGTCCAATTTTTAAGCACATTATCGATTGTGTGCAGCTGTATTTCACCAAGGGCTTCACGAATATTGTCCTTTAAAGCGTCAATTGTCTCTGGCTTGTTGGCGTAACACTTATCTATGAGGGCACCCCACAAATAATAGTCCAACGGTGTCAAATCGCAGTTCCGAGGTGACCAAACGACATCAGCTCTGCGGCTGATAATGCGATCTTCAAAAACAGGGCGCAAAACATCGAGTGTAGTTTCGGTTGTGTGGCACGTAGCACCGTCCTGTTCAAAGCAGATGTTGCCAATATCCTCCTCTTCAATTTTTGTGAACAAAAATTCGTTCAACATGGCTCGATAACGATCGCCATTGACTGTAACGGCCACTCCTTGCTAATTTTCGAAGAAAAATGGCCCAATTATGCCTCTGGACCAAAATCCGCACCAAACAGTGACTCGTTTTGGGTGTATCGGCTTTTCAATGTATGCGTGCGGGTTTTCTGTGCCTCAAATGCGACAATTTTGCTTGTTTACATACCCGCCAATATCAAAATGAGCTTCATCTGAAAAAATAATTTTTTTTGGCAAAATCGGCATCTTCTGTAAGTTGATCGCAGGCCCACTTAGCGAAGCGAAGTCCACTCCTGAACCAATTGGACTTTGTATGGCGTCATACCAAGGTCTTTATGCAAAATTCGTCTCAATGATGCCTCCGAAATGTTCAATTCTTGAGAACGACGGTGAATTGATGCTGATGGCGCTTCACGCACACTTTCTGCCACAGCAGCAATATTCTTGGGTGTACGCACTGTTTTTGGCTTTTCACGCTTTGGTTTATCGATGAGGATGCCAGTTTCTTTCACTTTTTTCACAAGATAACGAACATACGGAGCTGACGGTGCTTCTCTTCTTCCAAAATCCGTACGCAATTTTCGCACACATTGTGCAACATTACCATGATTTTCAAAGTAATGTTGCAATATTTCGCAGCGTTATTCAAACGTATGTACAGCCATATTCGTTCAGCGGAAGGACAAAACTAATTATCTGACAAATCAGACATGAGCTAAGTGTTATCATTCACGAAATAAGCACTAGTTGAAAAAAAAACGTTAGATGGCGGACCCTTTAGAAAATAATCTAGCGAATAAGGTGCGTGAGGAAGCAATTGAACTTTAATTTATGGATTTTTGCCATGGAAATAGTGGATGTGTGAACTAGAGCATTGTCTTGATAAAACAACATTTTCTTTTTCGCCCACTACGATTTTTTTTAGAATAATACTCTCCATTGATTCTTTTTCCTTTTTGAATATAATTAATAAAAATTAAACCACGCGCATTCCAAAAAAATAGATGCCGTAACCTTTGCCCGCAGATGGAACTGTCTTTGCCTTCTTTTGACACGATTCTTCCATTTCGCACCCCCCTGTTTTTACTATTCCTTTATCTCAGATGTGAAGTGGTAGACCCACGTCTCATCCATAGCAACGAGTCGACTCATAAACTCAGCTTTACTGCGCTGAAACATCGCATTGCCAAACACTCTCTTTCACGACGTTGTTTTTGTTCTAATGTGAGCAAACGCGGCGTCCATCTTGCGTCTGACTTTCTCTTCGCCAATTTTTGGTCGATATGCGATGGATAGCACTTTTTGAATTGCCTATCATTACAGCTAGATCACGCATCATCAGCCGACGATCATCCAATTCGTCGACCACTACGGTGCACCGTAGTGTCCATCGCGATATTCATCTTGGCAGCTCGTATGGCCTCGTTTAGACTCTGCCACCCAGGGGCAGACGCGGACTTCTCCAGAGTAGAAACTAGTTCAGCTTTAATGTTGGTTGGACTGAGACCTGTCAAATAAAAGTATTGAGTTATATAACGGTGACCAATTTTTTACACGGTTACAAATACACTGTTTTGATGGTTCCAAAAAAAAAAAATAATAAACAACGTGGCGCCTTGAAACTTAATGCATATGTTTTATAAGGTTGCCACTTTTTACCAAAGTGTTTTTTATAGCTACAGCCGCCACCTATAGTCAGATTGCCCTCGTAATTGTTATCTCATTAGATATACCGTCGCCGAATGAGTTTCAGTTCCCAACCCTTCCTCAGGGCGGTATTAGTGGTTGTAGAATAAAGACTAATTTGTCCTTCAGCCGACCAAAGCTAATTTATCAAACTAGCAGAGCCCAGCCCTTGAAATTCGAGTGCAAATTGTAGGAAATTTTATTTTTTCAGTTATTAATTAATTTTATAAGAGCCTAATTCACAATTCAACACTTTTTAAATAAAATTCTTTAAGTTTCATTATAAATATTTGTTGAACACACAGAAGATATATAAATGAGTTTGTTAATAAATAATTTTAAAGGAACCCAAAGGTATACTAATCAATTTTAGCCTATGCACAATTCAACACAGGGCCTTTGATATTTATAATAAACACACACACTATGTGTGTTAGCAACAACTACTATGTGTTAGTAGCAACTTTAAATGAGCATTACTCCAAAAAAATGTTCCAGACGGTTCAAATCTGTAAATCTGATGGACCGCTAAAAAGAAATAGCTTTTAAATGAGGTATGTTTGGTCAAAATCGGTTATTAACTACAATTTCTATATCAGTCACAAGAAATCGCCTTGCCTATTAATTTATAGATTATATTTTTTTCATAATTGTGACCTGATTTGAGTTCTACATGTACACACAAAGTCAGAAAGAGATTTATAGTCAGTCGGTATTTATTAGATCTCCACATGCTTGTTTTGAAGAATTATTTTATTTAAATGGCTAGTCTTGAGTTTTATGGTCTTCTAACTGTCCAAAACCTGTTCTATTAAATTGAATTTTTCTCATTTTTAATATGGTCTTACACTCCGAAGTAGAAATTTGTACTCACAGAGAAATTCGTGAAATTATTTCGGAACTCTGAATTTCATAGTAACACTAACTAGAAGTGTTATTGTAATATTGTAATATTATTGTTTTTAACATATTGTTTTATAATTTTAAATAGACGTCTCTTGAGAAAGTCAACAAATAATTGACGAAACGTCGCGAAAACTTTTAAAATAAATGCATTTTTATTTACATTAAAGAAAACATATGTCTGACTAGCTTAAGGTGTGTTTACACTATGTGTATTTTCCATGTGTAAATTCAGTTTTACGATCCATACGTAATTCCGTGTGAGTGTCAAAATTGCCGTTTTACATACGATTCATAATTTTTGCGTTCAAACGTACATATGGATTTCCGTATGACATAACCTCTAAATGTAAACAACAGCTGATTTAATTTGTGAATTTACAAAAAATTATTGTTAAAAATAAAGTTATATATTTTATATATTTTTTAATTGTTAATTAATATTAAACAATTTATTTTTCTCTCAATATTAATCTTTATAATTTACTCTGTTTTTCTTTCGCTACAAGCAGTGTTGTATTTTCATATGTTTATCTTGCCAAAATAGAACCTGCTCTAATTGAAAAATTTACATATGTCTTGCAAAATGTGTTGTACATAAACAATGTTTGAAAGGGTTCACACTATGTGTACAAATTACACGTGCTAAAAAATAAGAAAAACACGAGCAAAACACGTAGTGTGAACGCAGCTATAGAAAAACACAACAAAGATTAAAAACCTGACCAAAATTTAACTAAATTGTAGAAGACACTTAGTTTTAGTAAATTTTTATAGATTGGAAATTCTATTCTGAAAATTTAATTAAGAGCCAATTTCGAAAGCTTTTTATTTTGCAAATTAACATTTAATTGCAATGACTTTTGAATGTAAATCAACATGGTTCACCATTTAATATATCATACTATATCTTAAATAAATATAATTTAACAGATTCGAAAATAATGTTATCGGAAATTTTACTTTGTGTTCTACAAGAACAAATATTAACAAACTGATTGTTGTAAAACCTGTAAAAAAAATAGGTTCAATTGAACACACCTTCCTTAAGCTTTTTTTTTTTGAAACACATTTCATACTAACGTCTAATCAGATTATATCCAGACAGACGGACCGACAAACAGGTTACATGCACTGGAGTCATTGAAGATCTCCATGTACATTCCAAGGATGGCTGATTGGTTGGATGAATGAATGAAGAGTGAATGGTTGTTGTTTGTTTGTTTGTGAATTTGTCAGACATTGTTGTCGCACAATAATCATAATCGGTAATTGTGTTGCATGCTTTAACAAATCAATTAAATATATTGAAAGTCGTTTATCAACATTAGGGTAACATTTATTCATCTTTGTCATAATTCAAAACACTCTGGTACATTTTCGGTGCCATTGTCTGGGAGGTGAAAAATTCCAATTTAGGGTGAATGTACAAGGCCAGAATAGTAAAACCATCTTATTTTGATGTTTGTTTGATTGGTTTTTCAGCTATAACTCAAGATGATTTTTTATTTCATTCTTCAGCAAAATTGTAGCTAAGGCTTAAATAAATAATGTTTATTAATATATCCATGTAAAGAATAGAATAAAAAATACTGATGTAAGTTTGATATACATCTCTTCTACTTTACTAATAATTAATTAACATAAGCCCGCAATATGTTATATTATTAAAATAATTAATTAAGAAAAAGGGGAAAAATCATAATTTTTTAAATATTTCATTCGATAAAATTAATCCAAGTCGATTTACTGAAGCTATTTACTGAAGAATGAAATGAGAAACCAACAATGGTTTCGGAGTTAAAACTGAAAATCTAAGCAAATAAATATCAAAATAAGACAAAAATAGCAAGATAATAAAAAAAGTCATGTGAGTCCGATCACAGGGGAAATGTGTAAACACCTAGTAATTGAACATTTTTTATGGCACTTTTCTAAAATCAAACAGAAAGCGTCATCTATGTATCACTTATAGCAAACAACTGCAGGGGCTCTGCTTATATACAAATATTTATTATTATTTATTATTTCAACTGGTTAATTTTTCATTTTCAATTTTTTATTACTTATTTTTCATTTTTTTTTTAGTTTTTATTTTTCAGTTTTTATTTTCCATTTTTTATTATTTACTTTTCACATTACATTTTTTTTTTATTTTTCATTTTTTTTTTCATTTTTCGTTTTTTATTTTTCATTTTTCATTTTCAATTTTCAATTTTCATTTTTCATTTTTTATTTTTCTTGTTTTATTTTTAATTTTTAATTTTTTATTTTAATTTTTTTATTTTTCATGTTCCATTTTTTATTTTTAATTTTTTATTTTTCATTTTCCATTTTTTATTTTTCGTTTTTTATTTTTAATTTTTTATTTTTCATTTTTTATTTTTCATTTTTTATATTTAATTTTTCAAATATCATTTTTAATTTTTTGTTTTTGATTTTTTATTTTTCAGTTTTCGTTTTTCATTTTCGAACAGGTCACACCGATTTTGTCTTACGGCTCACATGTTACGCTGTTTTTGTGATTGTATTGTGAAATAGTAATTTCCGCGTATAGATGTTTACATCTATTTACATCTATTTGGCCTGTGAACCCTAAAACCTTTTGAGGTTTTACTCTACTGGCCTAGTACCTTTACTCTGACTTGGAATTTCTCACCCCCTCCGAAATGGGTGTTGCAGTTTTGCAATTCCTATCAATTTTGCTATTCCTATTTTCTTTTAAAATTAAAATCATGCAAACAGTGTGTCGAAGTAGCGTAATTGGGCGCACTTTTGTCGGAAAAAATCAGTAGTGTAAATGTAAATGTAAATACCCTTCATCATGTGAGTCCGTTCGCAGGGGAGATGTGTAAACATCTAGTAATTAAAGATTTTTTATAGCACTTTAATAAAGTCAAAAAGAAAGCGTATCACTTATTATTATGTACTATTTTAGCCGGTTAATTTTTAATTTTACGTTTTTTATTTTTTATTTTTAATTTTTAATTTTTCATTTTTCGTTTTCCATTTTTCGTTTAAATTTTTTTTTTTAATATTTCATTTTTTATTTTTCATTTTTTATTTTTCATTTTTTATTTTAATTTTTAATTTTTAATTTTTTTCTTCATTTTTCATTTTCCAATTTTTATTTTTCTTTTTTTCATTTTTAATTTTTTATTTTTCAATTTTTATTTTTCAATTTTAATTTTTTCTTTTTCATTTTTTATTTTTCATTTTTTATATTTAATTTTTTATTTTTAATTTTATTTTTTTCATTTTTTGTTTTTCATTATTCATTTTTAATTTTAGTTTTTCATTTTACATTTCTTATTTTTCATGTTTCATTTTTTATTTTAATTTTTTTTTTAATTTTTTATTTTTCATTTTTCCTTTTTTATTTTTCATTTTTAATTTATTTTTCATTTTTCATTCTTCATTTCTCATTTTTTATTTTTAATTTTTTTAATTTTCATTTTTCATTATTCATTTTTAATTTTTCGTTTTAATTTTTCATTTTTAATTTATTTTTCATTATTCATTATTAATTTTTCATTTTTTATTTTTTATTTTTCATTATTATTTTTTTATTTTTCATTTTTTTTCATTTTTTATTTTTCATTTTTCATTTTTTTTTTTTTTAATTTATTTTCATTTTTTTTTGTAATTTTTTATTTTTCATTTTTAATTTTTCAGTTTTAATTTTTCATTTCTCATTTTTTATTTTTCATTTTTAATTTTTCATTTTTACCTTTTCATTTTTCATTTTTTATTTTTCATTTTTGATTTTTTATTTTTTATTTGTTTTTTAATTTTTTATTTTCCATTTTTAATTTTCAAACATAATTTTTTCACCAACACAATCACATTTTGTCTTACGACTCACATGCTATGCTTACATGTTAAAAAAAACGTAAACAATAACAGACTTCGGAATTATGTCCTAGCAAAGAGACAATAATATTTCATTTGAATTACTGAAATTTTTTATTTTTAATTTTATTTTTTTCATTTTTTATTTTTTATTATTCATTTTTCATGTTTCATGTTTCATTTTTTATTTTTATTTTTTTTTTAATTTTTATTTTTCATTTTTCCTTTTTTATTTTTCATTTTTTATTTTTTATTTTTTTTTTTCATTTTTTTTATTTTTCATTTTTCGTTTTTCATTTTTCGTTTTTCATTTTTCATTTTTCATTTTTTATTTTTCATTTTTCATTTTTAATTTATTTTTCATTATTCATTTTTCATTCTTCATTTCTCATTTTTTATTTTTAGTTTTTTTAATTTTCATTTTTTATTTTTCATTTTTCATTTTTCATTTTTAATTTATTTTTCATTATTCATTATTCATTTTTCATTTTCTATTTTTCATTTTTCATTTTAAATTTTTTATTTTTAATTTTTTATTTATCATTTTTAATTTTTTTTTTCTTTTTTTTATCATTTTTTTTTCAGTTTTAATTTTTCATTTTTTATTTTTTATTTTTTATTTTTCATTTTTAGTTTTTCATTTTTCACTTTTCATTTTTCATTTTTTATTTTTCATTTTTGATTTTGTATTTTTTATTTTTTATTTGTTTTTTCATTTTTCATTTTTAATTTTCAAACATAATTTTTTCACCAACACAATCACATTTTGTCTTACGACTCACATGCTATGCTTACATGTTACGCTTTTTTTGAAATTTACCCCCTGCGCGAATATATGTTTACACACCAAAAAAAAAATTTTCTTAAATAATTGTTTTTAATTAATTTTTAAAATGTATCTATTATGAACTTTTTTTATTAAAAAAAAAAACGTAAACAATAACAGACTTCGGAATTATGTCCTAGCAAAGAGACAATAATATTTCATTTGAATTACTGAAATTTTTTCTGGACGCAAATGAACCCAATTATGCTACTGCAAAGTAAGAATAGCTTAAATTTGTACAAGTTATTCTTAAGACACGGTTTTTAAGAGTGTTCAGTAAAAATTTTGAAAGATGCTTCATAGAATTTTAAATCCAAAAAATCGATTTAAAGTTTATCATAAATTTGATAAAGACATCGAGATGGGTTCGAATTTAACGCTCTTTACTGTTGGAATTTTTAAAAGTTTTGTACCCATACAACTTCTTAAAACTAACGTAATAGCTTTGAACTAAGTGCCACCGTAATGCGTTTCAGTCTTTCGGCCTATCAGAATGAGTATATTCTTCATTCAATACACTAATAAAACATTAAGTGACTGATTTCTTGTTGTTTTAATGGTTTGTTGACATTTTCAACGGAATTCCTGGAATCTGTAAAAAGCAAAAAGAGCGTCTGGCCAGGCCCGTATCTAAATACTCGTACTTACTCGTACAATTGTAAATTAATATGATTTTTATTTTGATTTTTCGAGTTTGAGGTTTTTAAAGTTCTTTTGTGTATAGAACAACATATTTTTATGTCTTTATTAGCGTGGGACAAAGACTGGAATGGGTAAATATTGTGAACTAACTACAACATAAAATAAAAAGTATTTTACATTTATGATTTTACGTTGGCAGTGATTTTATGGCCACAAACAAAGTCTCTTTCATTCTTAAGTATAAATGGTTATTGACGTTAAAACAATTATTTTTGTATGATATGCTGATATAATAATGATAAGATTGCAAGAAACAAACAAAAGAGAGAGAAAAAAATAATGACGAAAAAATTAAATTTGTTAAAAGGTTGTTTCTGTTTTCCTACAATTTCCAGGAAATATCAATAAAGTTTAAGTAAATATTAAAATAAAATTTATAACAATTTCACATTCATACCAAAATAAAATATTTAAAATTCACAGCTAAATTGACTCACAGGCATGAACAAAAAAAAACTAAAGAACATAAAATCGGTTATGACTGGCCATGTGAAGAGGGTGACAAAATAAATTTTAGGAAATATATAATAGTCTTAGGAATTTATTTTAATCTATTTCACAGCGAAATAGCTTAATTTCCAGTTGAACGAAATACAAACATAGTTATTTTTTTTAACAAATACAAATGAAACATTGTGATTTACGTAAGCATTTGTTGAGTAATTCCAAATTGCTAGGTATAGTAAAACTTCCAAAGGGTTTGGCGTTCCCAGGCGTTATCATAATTACCAAAACTAGCAAATTCCAGCCCTCGAAATTCGAGTGCAAATTCTAGGAAATTTTATTTTTTAATTAAATAAAGACCCTTAAAGTATGCTAATAAATTATAGCCAATTCACAAATCAACACACAAAAATACAAACTCATTTTTATTACAAATACCTTTACAAATTTAATAAACACACACATAGCATTGTACAATTTTATGTATGTGCTGGTAGCAACTTTAAATGCAATTTACTCAAAATAAAGGAAAAAATTTAAAAATCTGAAATTCCGCAAAACGACTAAAAAGAAATACCTTTCAAATAATATACATTTGGTCAAAATCGGGATAAAACGGTAGAACAAAACATCGGTAACAAGAAATCGCCTAGCCTATTAATATTATAGATTATCACCCATATGTATAAGTATTAATTGTAATCTATAATATTAATAGGCAAGGCGATTTCTTGCGACAGATATAAAAAATGTAGTTAATAACCGATTCTGACCAAACATAGCTCATTTGAAACGTATTTCTTTTTAGCTGTCCACCAGATTTAAAGATTTGCATCATCTGGAACATTTTCTTGGGGTAATGCCCATTTGAAGTTGCTACTAACACATACTTAAAACACATACCGTGTTTGTGTTTATTATAAATATTAAAAGCCCTGTGTTGAATTTTTAATTGGCTAAGATAGATTAGCATACCTTTAGGTTCTTATAAAATAATCTCTTATTAAACCCATTTGTATATCTTCTGTGTGTTCAACAAATATTTATAATGAAACTAAATGAATTTTAAATTCGAAATTAGAAGTATAAATTTTTGTTTTGACAGAGTTGTATCTTCTGAAATTAATACGAAGTAAAAGCTGTATGGTACGAAAACTGATTCTAACTACACTGTGTTAAAGCGCTGGCCAAAAAGTGCAAGTACGAGTGTATGTGAAGGTTCACGGTTCAAACCTCACGGCCGCCCTAAGTAGAAAAATTTTCATATAGAAACAATCTGTTCAATTATAACATAACAATTATCACAATGTTCAATAAATCGCAGATGAAGGCTGAAATGCCAGAAACCGGTCCGATTAAGAATACAGTGTACTTATGAATTTTTGAAATATATGCTTTCTTCTTTTGTTTCCTTATGCGTATGAGCTTTGAAACTGTCCGTGACTTTGCGTGACTTTGCATGACTATTTTAAAATTAACCTTTGGTGACAACAAGTCTAAAGACCAAGTTTCAGATTGATTGGATAAGGAGAAGTAAGGTTTTAAATCCATAGTCACAACAAGACTATCGGCCAAGTTGCAGATTAATTAGAATGGGTTGCCCCATGACAGATTTGCGGACATACAGAGAATATGAGTTAAAAGAAAGAGTTTTAAAACATTTGGCCTGAGAACGTCAAACCCTGTGTAGGTTTAACTATACTGTCCTAGGACTTTCACTTCGACATGAAATTTCTCATCCCCCAGACAGTGACCCCGAAAATGTTGGTTTCAAAATATAAATTTTATAAACTCAAAATGAAAGAGAACGAGGGATAAAAACACTCCATTGAAATTTGGCATTGATTAGCAAAATATTTAAAGAGCGCATGCTCCAAATCTATAATTCTAAGTTAAAACAAGTAAGAAAATTATAGTCGGTCTTGACCGACTATACGATACCCTATACCATGCGTTTAGAGACCCTATCTCTTAGGCCCAACTAACTGGATACAGAAAATAAGCATAAACCAAATTTGAGTGGATTTTTATTAATGTTTTTATCTGCAGATATGAAAAAGTTCATATCGGATGCTATATCTATATGGGGGCTAGGCCCAAAAATGGACCGATCCTGACCATGTTTGGTAAAGTCTCTTGTATTTTGCAAAAATATATACAAACAAAATTTGAGAAGAATCAGTACAATATTTAAGTGAATAACGGGAAGCAGCTCTATATGGGGCCTATGACTAAGAGTTGTCCCATAGGGATCATTTTTGGACTACTCATTAATGGATGCAATAAACGCATACAAACCCAATTTGAGTAAGATCTATATCACAATTTGGATCTTATAGCAATTTATGTCGATTTCATAGGGGTCATTTGTATGGGGCTAGGTCTGAATATGGACCGATTCTCACAGCGTTCATCCTATGGCCGACAAAAGCTTAAATACCAAATTTCATCAAAATATATTCATATTTGCGACCTGCAGTTTGATTACAAGGTTTACATGGACACACAGACGGACGGACGGACGGACATCATTAAATCGAATCAGATAGTGATTCTGATTCGATCGGTATAATAAAAGATGGGTCTAGGTCAAATATTTTTAGCAGTTACAAACAGCAGCACAAAGTCATTATACCCAAACGACATAGTGGTATAGGGTATAAATATGAGTGCTACTCGAGTAGGTCAAATACTCGTGGTTCCGTAGGTTCCGCAAGATACTTTATATATGTTGTTGAAGTAAAAATATAAGAAATTATTAAATAAATTAATTAAAAATAAAGACAGAAAAATAAATATTGATCCATTAACAAAGTTTCAAACTCGTTATTTGAAAAAATATGATATCAATTCAACTTCCAATAAATCAAATTAGGGCAGGGAACTGATATCCCTGGTCGATTAATGGGTAAAAAAAAACTTACAATTTATCCGTTATATTCATGGTTTTGTTGAAATAAATTGACCAATTCTAAATTTATTTAATAAAATATAAAATTATTATTTCAAAAATATTTGTTTAATGACTTGTTCCATTTGAAAACTACCAGAGTTAAAAATTTTTGCGATTAAGTGGACAAGGATAATTCGAGTGGATTTATATAATGAAGTTTATTATTATTCATTGAAATTTTCCATTGATTAACGAAATATTTAAAAGAACACATGGTACAAACCTAAAATTTTTTAAGCTAAAAATATTAGTGATACTCGAGTAGCTCGAGTACTCGTGATTGACCGTAGGTTTCACTGCATACTATATATATGTTGTTGACGTAAAAATATGAGGAAAGAAGTCTAGGAAATTATTAAATAAAATAATTCAAAATAAAGTCATTAAAATAAATGATGAACCGTTAATAAAGTTTCAAACTTTTCATGAAGAGTTGTATAAAAAAATATGATGTCAATTCAACTTGAATTTCCAATAAATTATATTAGGGCAGAGAAGTGATATCCCTTGTTGATTTATATTTAGAAAAACTTACAATTTATCTGTTATTTTATGGTTTTGTTGAAATAAATTGACCAATTTTAAATTTGTTTAAGAATATATAAAATTATTATTTCAAAAATATTTGTTTAATTGATTTGATTTGTTCTATTTGAAAATTACCAGAGGTAAAAATTTTTCGATTAAGTCGACAAGGATTATTCGAGCAGATTAATAGAATGAAGCTTATTACTCATTGAAATTTGACATCGATTAACAAAATATTTAAAGAACACATGGTACAAATCCAAAATGTTTATGTTAAAAATATGAGTACTACTCGAGTAGCTCGAGTACTCGTGCTTGACCGTAGGTTCCACTAGATACTTTATATATGTTTTTGACGTAAAAATTTAAGGAAACAAGTCTATGAAATTATCAAATAAAATAATTGAAAATAAAGTCATAAAAATAAATGTGGAACCATATATAAAGTTTCAAACTCTTTATGAAGTGCTATTTAAAAAAATATGATATCAATTCAATTTGATTTTCCAATTAATCAAATTAGGGCAGGGAACTGATATCCCTGGTCGATGAGTGCATAGAAAAACATACAATTTATCCGTTATTTTCATGGTTTTCTTGAAATAAATTCACCGATTTTAAAATTGTTGAAGAAAAAATACAAAATTATTATTTCAAAAATATCTGTTTAATTCCATTTAAAAACTACCACAGTTAAAAATTTTACGATTAAGTGGACAAGGATTATTGGAGTGAATTAATAGAATGAAGTTTCTTATTCGATTAATTCTTTTCGAAATTTACTATTTTGAATTAAGAAATTCCCCGATTAATCGAACGATATTATTCGAGTGGAAAAATGAAATATTTTTAAGTAACTATTATTATTCGATTAATTGATTAAAATTATCCGAATATTTGTTGTAAAAATTATTCTCTTAAAAGCACTATCATAACACACATATTTTCTCCTAACTTTTTTCGCAAGCATTATTTAATTATTTCATTTTGACCAAGTTATCTTTTAAAATCAGCCCAATTCTAAACAAAAATTCCGCATGAAATATCTCACTTCTGCCTTTTCCCCTGTTATGAATAAAAATTCATTCGGAAAAAAATTCGATGGGAAAAAAGTAGTTATTCTCAATGCACTTGATTTTAGTTTTTTCCCTCAAAAAATTTCCCTTGCAAAACAGACGGGAGTTTACATAAAAATGTAAAAAGTACTTTGATAAAACAAAATTTAAATAAAAAGAATTAATATTTTATTGTTCTTCTAGGGCATTGATTGCGTTTTCCATAGATTCAGCCCGCAATTGACTTCTAGCAATCTTTTAGCTATTTCGTTGTTGTTATTGTACAATACAAATTTCCTCCACAAGTGCTCGCATCATAGCTATGCTATTCATTTTTTATTTAATTTTTCTTTAAAATAAATTTATATTTTATTATTGCACACACAAAAAAAATAGAAAATTTATTGTCAATAAGCAAAACAACTGGCTTCGAAATTCGATGATGCCACTTGTTCATTTCTTTATTCACGCTGAATTTATAATTGGAGAATTTTTTTTCTCGAGAAAAGTATTTTCCGTGAGAATGAAGTTCCTTGAGAATATTCGTAATTGGGCTGAATATGTCAGTTATTATGCTCAATGACAACCCTGTTAATTTGTTGTAAGTTTGATTAAAATGAGTAATGAATAAAAATGATTAAATAAAATGATTACCTACCCAGCAAAACCTTAGTAATGATTTGTTATTACCGTTTGCATTACATGGTAATGTTAACTCCATACCTTTTGAATTATTCCAAGCTCAATGTAAGGACTTCAAGATAATGATTTATGTAAATACTTACTGGTAATGACCACTATTATTATTATTAAAAACTGTAATTAATGAGTTAAATTTAATGAAACAATTATATTGCGGCGATAGTCATCATTGCACCAAAAACGCAGCAGAAGCTGTTAAATTTTACATTACATTATTTACAACATATTGTGCGGTGCGAGTGTGATGTTTTTACAGAAATTTACTGTACTCCCTACATGTAACAAATAATTCAAAACCCTTTCCTCCAATGACAGACCCATGTTATAACAATGGGTTTCGTAATGGAAAGGTAACTACCGAACACTTTTGATTTCTTATTCTAAAACTCATTACATGCAATGAAAAGTTTTGCTGACCATTTTCAAAAATCCCAAATCAAAAAGAAACAAAGGTCTGTCTTTACACTGTTTCGAATGATATCAGAAAGTAGTATTCGAGAAGAAAGAAAGGTCTACATGATGTTTTTAAGGACCAGAAAATAGAAAGTATATCGAAAAGAACTCCCAACACATCCAGTACAGAAGCATTTCGGTTAGCTCAGCGCTCGGACTATTTGGTGCGAAAGGTTACAGCCAATGCAAGTGTGAAAACATACAAAGCTCAAAAAGTTCCTGACAGGAACGATGTAAAGAATTTTGAGGACAAAAACAGGGGACGGAAATTGAAATCATGTTTCATAAAAAATTAATTTTGCGGGTCAACATGGTCAACCTCACGTCCAATTTTAAAATTTTATTTTAAATAATTTTTATTGATGCCATTTAAAAGAAAAGGGTATGAAAATATGACAACAGTTTGTATAATGAAAGTATAATTAAAAGCATAATTAAGTATAATTAAGTAGTTTTGAAAATAAAGGCAGTGTCATGTCTGTCACATTACAAAATACTTCTTTTTACTATATCATATTTTAGAATTAATGTTTTTATAGGCTTCATTAATAAACCAGCTCTTATATTAACTATAAACAACTGTTTCTTATATGTCACACAAATGTTTCAGAGCTTTTCTATGTTTTACAAATTTCCTCTACAATGATGTCTGTTTGTTGTCATGTCTGTCACGACTCTGTTTTGCCCCCAATTATTAATACCAATAATACTTTCTCACTTTTTCTAATGGAAGATATGTTGAACAGGTCCGTCTGCATAATTTTGTATATTTTTATGAACAACGAAAAACTTTTACTGTATAATATTGGATTGGAAAGATCACTGAATGTCATGTCTGTCACTCTGTATGTTGCTAATGCTCTAGGAAATGTCTAATTTTAGGGCCCAATATATATGATATCGAGACGGTATTAATCCTTGATTCAAATTTAATTTTCCATAAATCAAATTAGGGCAGGGAGCTGTTACGCTGATCGATTAATTTTTAGAAAGTCTTACAATGTACCGATTATTTTCATATTTTGTTAAAATGAATTCAAAAATTTATTTTTTTTTTGTAAAGGGTCTGCCATCTAACGTTTTTTTTTTTCAACTAATGCTTATTTCGTGAATGGTAACACTTAGCTCATGTCTGATTTGACAGATAATTAGTTTTATCCTTCCGCTGAACGAATATGGTTGTGTATACGCTTGAACAACGCTGCGAGATATTGCGACATTACTTTGAAAATCATGGTAATGTTGCAGAATGTTTGCGAAAATTGCGTACGGATTTTGGAAGAAGAGAAGCACCGTCAGCTCCGTATGTTCGTTATCTTGTGAAAAAAGTGAAAGAAACTGGCATCCTCATCGATAAACCAAAGCGTGAAAAGCCAAAAACAGTGCGTACACCCGAGAATATTGCTGCTGTGGCAGAAAGTGTGCGTGAAGCGCCATCAACATCAATTCACCGTCGTTCTCAAGATTTTAACATTTCGGAGGCATCATTTTGCATAAAGATCTTGTTATGACGCCATACAAAGTCCAATTGGTTCAGGAGTTGACGCCAACTGACCATCCAATGCGGTTTCGCTTCGCTAAGTGGGCCTGCGATCGACTTACAGAAGATGCCGATTTTGCCAAAAAAAAAATCATCTTTTCAGATGAAGCTCATTTTGATCTTGAGGGGTATGTAAACAAGCAAAATTGTCGCATTTGGGGCACAGAAAACCCGCACGCTTACACTTAAAAGCCGATACACCCAAAACGAGTCACTCTTTGGTGCGGATTTTGGTCCAGAGGCATAATTGGGCCATTTTTCTTCGAAAATGAGCAAGGAGTGGCCGTTACAGTCAATGGCGATCGTTATCGGGCCATGTTGAACGAATTTTTGTTCACAAAAATTGAAGAGGAGGACATTGGCAACATTTGGTTTCAACAGGACGGTGCTACGTGCCACACAGCCGAAGCTACACTCGATGTTTTGCGCCCTGTTTTTGAAGATCGCATTATCAGCCCCAGAGGTGATGTCGTTTGGCCACCTCGGAGCTGCGATTTGACACCGTTCGACTATTATTTGTGGGGTGCCCTCACAGATAAGTATTACGGCAACAAGCCAGAGACAATTGACGCGTTAAAGGAAAATATTCGTGAAGCCATTGGTGAAATACAGCTGCACACAATCGATAATGTGTTTAAAAATTGGACCGATCGTGTAGGCTACTGCATGGCCAGCCGAGGCAGCCATTTGAATGAAATTATTTTCATTATTAACCGGAAGGATTGTACTTTCAAATAAAAAAAGAAATTTGAGATGATATTCAGTAGTTTTTTTTTGATAGCATTTTCAAAAAATAAAGTTATTTGGCGGACCCTTTAGTATAAATATATTATTTAAAAAAAGTTTTTTATTGATTTGCCAATTAATAGAAACTAGCAGATTCCAGCCCTCAAAATTCGAGTGCAAATTTTCATTAAATAAAGACCCCAAAAGTATGCTAATCAATTATAGCCAATTCACAAATCAACATAAAAAACAAACTCATTTTTATTACAAACACATTAACAAAATTAATAAACACACACATAGCATTGTTTAATTTTATGTATGTGTTAGTAGCAACGTTAAATGCAATTTACTCAAAATAAAGGAAAAAATTTAAAAATCTGTAAATCTAAAAACGGCTAAAAAGAAATACCTTTCAAATAATATACGTTTCGTCAAAATCGGAATAAAACGGTAGAACAAAACCTCGGTCACAAGAAATCGCCTAGCCTATTAATTTTATAGATAGGTTATTTTAAACAACTAAGACAAAAACTTTTCGCAGAACTGGACAAAAATTATTCGAATGGATTATTAGAGTGAAGTTTTTTATTCGATTAATCGATTAAAATTATTCGAATAATTATTTCAAAAAAATTATTACTTGCAATAACGAAAGTCCCCGATCGGACGAATGTTATTTAAGCTGAAAAATAAACTATTTTATAGCAACTATTTATCATAATTTCTCGTTTAAGCGAACAAAGATTTTTATTCGATTAATCGATTAAAGTAATTCGAAATTTTTCATATAAAATTGCTGTCGTATAATCAAGTTATGATTACTCGAGCCGATATTCCAGTTGAAGTTTAATCGTGAAAAAAAACTATTTTAAAAGCACTTTAGTGGCACTAATGGTATTGTAAGTCAAGTGTAGGGTATTATAAAAAGGTAGTCGTAAAAAGAATAATTTTCCATTTCTTTCGTCAACGATACTACGATGAACAACAATAACAACACAACAATTTTTAACACCTTTTATTGCCACACACAACGTGTTGGTTCATATACACAGTATACATTTATATATGTATATATAGGTATATACGTCTATATGAGGTGATATAAAAATTAACTGTCGTATAAGAGTGTTGTACACCAATACTGCTCGATTGGCCAAATGCATCGAACTGATGTACTACGAAGTTTAATGTGTGCCTTTACAATCGTACATATCTGGTTTTAATGCCTTTACTAATTAACTCAAATAAACGTTAAAATTAATAACAAATTAGTAACACACAATAATCCACTCACTGGCCAGTGTGGTATACACTGGAAGCACATTCATTCACATACATTCGTACAGCCAACCAACGATTGCACGACCAAACACCAGGCCAGACTATTTTCAAGCAGACAAAAAATATTCGCTAAATTATATAGAATAAAATTAATAAAAAAAACAACAGCTCATCATATGATATGAAGTCTGCCACACAACTCGGCGACTGGCTTTCAAAAGAACAAAAAAAAAAGATTTTAGTGGCACAAAAATAAAAATAAAAAAAATAAAAATAATATTACAAAAACAAATCATAATCATCATTATGTCAATAGAAATACTTTTAGCACTTTGGTGATCGCAACAGAATACCTTTCGTTACATTAATTTAAACACAATTTGTAGCACACGTCTCACAAACGTGGCGGGTGGGGTAATTTAAATTAGCAATACCGTTAACGGCAATCAAAATATAAAAAAAAACATTGGTAAATAACTTTACTTAATTAAACTGTTGAAAAAACACAAAAACAGTGTTTTTACATTAGCGAAATGGCCCATAATGAATATTCATTCATTCATTGCAATAAATATTCACATGTGTATGTACATACATACATACAAAAGGGTGGCAGTTATGTTTGCTACTCGATTTTCCGATGACAGAGTCTTAAAATACAATCAATCTTTAGCATTAACTCTGCAAATCGTTGACAATGCTTTTGATATTTTCACAATTATGCCGTTTTCTTTTCTGACAAGAAATGTCGCATTTTATTTGCACTTTTTTCGAAAAGTGTATTTTTTATATATTCTAAATTAAGAGCAACCTTATTTTATACATCAATTGAAAGGTCTCAAAGTCGAGCGGTCGTAAATCGCAAAGAATTGTAGCCATTGACTTCTTTCAGGTCATAGTGTGAGAATATTTCCACATTGTTCGCCTTTTTTTTTGAATATTTTCACCCCATGACTTCAAAGAGGATAATAATCAAAATTTTTTCCATTTTATGAACACACCACTTTGAGACCTTTCGATTGATGTATAGAATTAGGTTAGTCTTAATTTAGAATATATAAAAAAATACACTTTTCGAAAAAAGTGCAAATAAAATGCGACATTTTTTTTTTTTTTTTAGAAAAAAAACGACATTAGATTATAAGAGCCACATTTATTTAAATTTTAGTGTTTTTTTTTAATATGGATATTGGTAACAATTGCCCAAATTCAAATGAGAACATTAAAGAATCATCGTCATCATCTTTGACATTTCGCCCTCGGTAGAATGTTTTGTTTTCCACAAATATCAGCCATATTGTACAAGTAGACATGATATTGCCACCGTATGCTAACATTAGTAAATGTTTAAAAAAATATATGTTAAAGCTTATTCCGTGTTATTTTAGGTTCCTGTAAACAACCTCAACACATCATCTTTACGATATTTAAACTTATGTTGGATTGTGTGATTGTTTGATTTTGCTTTTTATTTGCCTCAGTCAATGTTTGCATTTTTATATTATTTTATACGACTCGTAGCTTCATGTACCCGACATTGCTCGCTTATTTGATGAAAGTTTATTTAAATATAGTGAGTTACTACAGCAGTTCTTTGACATTTTTGGAGATAAAAGGTGAAAACACTAAAAGAGTATGCTGGGGTTTCCTTCCTCCTTGTTGAATACTCATGGCATGAGAAAAATAATTTTTTTATGTAACAAAATTTTCACTAGTGATCCTGTGGAATCGATCACTCAATGAATATTCGAATATAGGAATATCCTCCCAGCAGAAAAGTGAACTGTATGGGGAATTACAAATTGATATTTTGAAATCTAGAAAAATAATAAATAAATTGTCATAAAAAAATTATATATAAAATAAAAATATAACATTGATATTTAGAAAAAGGTAATTGACATTAAAATTGGAAGAACTAATATCTGTGGTTTTCTAGAATAACCGCGTATGTCATAAAATCAAAATGTTGAGGGGAGCCAAAAAACGTTATATTTGAAATTATGGGCTCGATATAAAGTTTTTGGAGCATTTTATTTAACAGTCCTGTAGATATGGGCAATAAATACTTAATATAAAATTTGAGTCAAAAATCTTCAGAGGAATAGATCCTAGAGAAGGACGAAAAAACAGTATGTAAATTACACTTAAAGTGTATGCAGATAAAACAACTTATGTCGACAAACGTCGTTTTCTTTGAAAAATAAAACTACCAATGCAACCACCCATGTAGACATAAGTTGTTGTTACTTGTAAAATGGATTGTTTTGTTCGTCAACATAAAGTTAGCGGGACTCAGGATGAGAATATAACAACGTATCAAGAAAAAAATAACAGAAATAAACACACAAGTTTTTACAAGTGGTTATAAACTGAAAACTAATCCAAAATAATTTTGCATTTTTTTCATTAATAACAACGTATGTGGCTATGTGTCGTTTTCTGAGAAAATAATTTGTCATCGATCGAACGTAGCTTGACATACGTCGTTAGTGCTGCAAATTAATTTAATAAACATTTAAGTCACGTCGTTATTTAAAGAAAAACCCCATAAATGGTCAATATTTTTTTAGAGCGTTAAAAAATTTATTTGGCACCGTTAACTCAAAACTGATAAAAATGGACTTACGCGGTTATTCCAGAAAACCACAGATATAGAACTATTAGAAGTTTATGTTTGGAAGGAAAAAGAAAAATATACTTTCTTGTATATTTAAAAAAGTACCAAACTGTATTTGTTTATTAGAACTGTTCTAAAAAATTCACTCTTAAAGTCACAATCAAGCCTATAACTCTGTGGAAATTTTTGGGTTCGTTATCTGGGGGGGGTGAGAAACTGCAAGTCTATTTACTTGGATAAATTAATAAAAATTATTTATTTAAGCCTTAGTTACAGATTTGCTGAAGAATAAAAAGAGAAATCCTCAATTGTTCTTCAGTTATAGATGAAAATCTAAGCAAAAACAAGTAAGAAAAAGATAGTCGGTCTAGACCGACCATACGATACCCTATACCATTGTTTAGATACCCTAACTCTTGGGTCCAACTAATTGGATATAGAAAATAAGCATAAACCAAATTTGAGTGGCATCGTAATTAATTTTTTTGGCTGCAAATATGAAAAAGTTCATATCAAATGTTATTTTTATATGGAGACGAGGTAGAAATATGGACCGATCCTGACCATATTTGGTAAAGTCACTTATATTTTGAAAAAATATATACAAACCAAATTTGAGAAAAATCTGTGGAATATATTTGTTTTGATGTGTAAACATCTATACGCGCAGGGGGGTAAATTTCAAAAACAGCGTAACACGTAAGCGTAACATGTGAAAAATAAAAAATGGAAAAAAAAATGAAAAATAAAAAATTAAAAATTAAAAATTAAAAATTTAAATTAAAAATTAAAAATTAAAAATTAAAAATTAAAAATTAAATATTAAAAATTAAAAATTAAAAATTAAAAATTAAAAATTAAAAATTAAAAATTAAAAATTAAAAATTAAAAATTAAAAATTAAAAATTAAAAATTAAAAATTAAAAATTAAAAATTAAAAATTAAAAATTAAAAATTAAAAATTAAAAATTAAAAATTAAAAATTAAAAATTAAAAATTAAAAATTAAAAATTAAAAATTAAAAATTAAAAATTAAAAATTAAAAATTAAAAATTAAAAATTAAAAATTAAAAATTAAAAATTAAAAATTAAAAATTAAAAATTAAAAATTAAAAATTAAAAATTAAAAATTAAAAATTAAAAATTAAAAATTAAAAATTAAAAATTAAAAATTAAAAATTAAAAATTAAAAATTAAAAATTAAAAATTAAAAATTAAAAATTAAAAATTAAAAATTAAAAATTAAAAATTAAAAATTAAAAATTAAAAATTAAAAATTAAAAATTAAAAATTAAAAATTAAAAATTAAAAATTAAAAATTAAAAATTAAAAATTAAAAATTAAAAATTAAAAATTAAAAATTAAAAATTAAAAATTAAAAATTAAAAATTAAAAATTAAAAATTAAAAATTAAAAATTAAAAATTAAAAATTAAAAATTAAAAATTAAAAATTAAAAATTAAAAATTAAAAATTAAAAATTAAAAATTAAAAATTAAAAATTAAAAATTAAAAATTAAAAATTAAAAATTAAAAATTAAAAATTAAAAATTAAAAATTAAAAATTAAAAATTAAAAATTAAAAATTAAAAATTAAAAATTAAAAATTAAAAATTAAAAATTAAAAATTAAAAATTAAAAATTAAAAATTAAAAATTAAAAATTAAAAATTAAAAATTAAAAATTAAAAATTAAAAATTAAAAATTAAAAATTAAAAATTAAAAATTAAAAATTAAAAATTAAAAATTAAAAATTAAAAATTAAAAATTAAAAATTAAAAATTAAAAATTAAAAATTAAAAATTAAAAATTAAAAATTAAAAATTAAAAATTAAAAATTAAAAATTAAAAATTAAAAATTAAAAATTAAAAATTAAAAATTAAAAATTAAAAATTAAAAATTAAAAATTAAAAATTAAAAATTAAAAATTAAAAATTAAAAATTAAAAATTAAAAATTAAAAATTAAAAATTAAAAATTAAAAATTAAAAATTAAAAATTAAAAATTAAAAATTAAAAATTAAAAATTAAAAATTAAAAATTAAAAATTAAAAATTAAAAATTAAAAATTAAAAATTAAAAATTAAAAATTAAAAATTAAAAATTAAAAATTAAAAATTAAAAATTAAAAATTAAAAATTAAAAATTAAAAATTAAAAATTAAAAATTAAAAATTAAAAATTAAAAATTAAAAATTAAAAATTAAAAATTAAAAATTAAAAATTAAAAATTAAAAATTAAAAATTAAAAATTAAAAATTAAAAATTAAAAATTAAAAATTAAAAATTAAAAATTAAAAATTAAAAATTAAAAATTAAAAATTAAAAATTAAAAATTAAAAATTAAAAATTAAAAATTAAAAATTAAAAATTAAAAATTAAAAATTAAAAATTAAAAATTAAAAATTAAAAATTAAAAATTAAAAATTAAAAATTAAAAATTAAAAATTAAAAATTAAAAATTAAAAATTAAAAATTAAAAATTAAAAATTAAAAATTAAAAATTTAAAAATTAAAAATTAAAAATTAAAAATGAAAAATATAAAATTAAAAATGAAAAATAAAAAATGAAAAATTAAGATGAAAAATAAAAAATGAAAAATGAAAAATAAAAAATTAAAAATTAAAATGAAACATGAAAAATAAAAAATTAAAAATGAAAAACGAAAAATTAAAACTGAAAAATAAAAATTGAAAAATGAAAAATGAAAAATAAAAAATTAAAAATAAAAAAAGAAAAATGAAAAATAAAAACTAAAAAATGAAAAATGAAAAATAAATTAAAAATGAAAAATGAAAAAAAAAAAATGAAAAATGAAAAAATAAAAAATGAAAAATTAAAAATAAATTAAAAATTAAAAATGAAAAGTAAAAACAAAAAATTAAATATAAGAAAATGAAAAATAAAAAATTAAAAATTAAAAATAAAAAATAAAAAATTAAATAAGAAAAATAAATTAAAAATGAAAAATAAAAAATGAAACATAAAAAATGAAAAACGAAAAATTAAAAATGAAAAATAAAAATTGAAAAATGAAAAACGAAAAATAAAGAATGAAAAATAAAAAAAAAATTAAAAATAAAAATAGAAAAATGAAAAATAAAAAATTAAAAATTAAAAATTAAAAATTAAAAATTAAAAATAAAAAATTAAAAATGAAAAATGAAAAATAAAAAATGAAAAATAAAAAAAGAAAAATGAAAAATAAAAACTAAAAAATGAAAAATGAAAAATAAATTAAAAATGAAAAATAAAAAAAAAATGAAAAATGAAAAAATAAAAAATGAAAAATTAAAAATAAATTAAAAATTAAAAATGAAAAGTAAAAACAAAAAATGAAATATAAGAAAATGAAAAATAAAAAATGAAAAATTAAAAATAAAAAATAAAAAATTAAATAAGAAAAATAAATGAAAAATGAAAAATGAAAAATGAAAATTGAAACATAAAATATGAAAAATAAAAAATGAAAAATAAAAAATGAAACATGAAAAATAAATAATGAAAAACGAAAAATTAAAAATGAAAAATAAAAATTGAAAAATGAAAAACGAAAAATAAAGAATGAAAAATAAAAAAAAAAATGAAAAATAAAAAAAGAAAAATGAAAAATTAAAAATAAAAAATGAAAAATTAAAAATAAAAAATTAAAAATGAAAAATGAAAAATAAAAAATGAAAAATAAAAAAAGAAAAATAAAAGAAGAAAAATAAATTAAAAATGAAAAACAAAAAATGAAAAATAAGAAATGAAAAATTAAAAATAAATTAAAAATTAAAAATTAAAAATGAAAAAATAAACAAAAAATGAAAAATAAGAAAACGAAAAATAAAAAATTAAAAATGAAAAATGAAAAATAAAAAATGAAGTATTAAAAATAAATTTAAAATGAAAAATGAAAAATTAAAAATAAAATATGAAAAACAAAAATGAAAAATAAAAAAAATAAAAAATTAAAAATAAGAAAATGAAAAATAAAAAATTAAAAATGAAAAATTAAAAATAAAAAATGGAGTATGAAAAATAAATTTAAAACGAAAAATGAAAAATGAAAAACAAAAAATTAAAAATTAAAAACAAAACATGAAAAATGAAAAAAAAAAATTAAAAATGGAAAATAAAAAATTCAGAATAAAAACGAAAAATAAAAAATTAAAAATGAAAAATGAAAAATGAAAAATGAAAAATGAAAAATTAAAAATGAAAAATGAAAAACGAAAAATAAGAAATGAAAAATTAAAATCAAATTAAAAATTAAAAATGAAAAATGAAAAAAAAAAACAAAAAATGAAAAATAAGAAAACGAAAAATAAAAAATTAAAAATGAAAAATGAAAAATAAAAAATGAAGTATGAAAAATAAATTTAAAATGAAAAATGAAAAACAAAAAATTAAAAATTAAAAATAAAAAATTAAAAACAAATATGAAAAATAAAAAATAAAAAATGAAAAACAAAAAATGAAAAAGGAAAAAAAAATTAAAAATGGAAAATAAAAAATTCAGAATAAAAACGAAAAATAAAAAATGAAAAATGAAAAATAACAAATAAAAAATGAAAAATGAAAAACGAAAAATGAAAAATGAGAAATGAAAAATAAAAATTAAAAAATAAAAATTAAAAAAAAAAAATAAAAAATTAAAAATAAAAACTAAAAAATTAAAAAATTAAAATTAAAAAATTAAAAATAAAAAAATTAACATGAAAAATAAGAAATGAAAAATGAAAAACTAACATTAAAAATGAATAATGAAAAATGAAAAATGAAAAATGAAAAATTAAAAATTAAATATAAAACAACGAAAAATAAAAAATGAAAATTTAAAAATAAAAAATGAAAAATAAAAAATGAAAAATGAAAAATGAAAAAAGAAAAATAAAAATTGGAAAATGAAAAACGAAGAAAAAAATTAAAAATGAAAAATAAAAAATGAAAAATTAAATTTAAAAAATTAAAAATTAAAAATTAAAAATAAAAAATGAAAAATAGAAAATTAAAAATTAAAAAAATTAAAAATTAAAAATAAAAATAAAAACCGAAAAATTAAAAATTAAAAATTAACCAGCTAAAATAATAAATATTTTTATATTAACAGAGCCCCTGCAGTTGATTGCTATAAGTGATACGCTTTCTGTTTGATTTTAAGAAGGTGCTATAAAAAAAATCTTATCTTTAATTTCTAGATGTTTACACATCTCCCCTGCGATCAGGCTCACATGATTTTTTTTGATAGATTTAAGAGATTTAAGTGAAGATCGGAAGCAACTCTATATGGGGCCTATGACAAAGAATTGTCCTATTTATGTCGATTTCATAGGGGTCATTTGTATGGGGACTAGGTCTGAACATGGACCGAATTTCGCCAATTTCAATAGCGTTCATCCTATAGCCAATAAAAGCTTACACGCCAAATTTCATCGAAATATATATTGATATTTGCGACCTGTAGTTTAATTACAAGGTTTACATGGACACACAGACGGACCAACGGACGGATATCGCTAAATCGACTCAGAAAATGATTCTGAGTCGATCGGTATAATAAAAGTTGGGTCTAGGTCAAATATTTTTGGTAGTTACAAACAGCAGCACAAAGTCATTATACCCAAACCACACAGTGGTATAGGGTATAAAAAATTAAAGGTGTTTTTTTAACCCAATAGAACTTGAAATTGGAAAAAAATAATTCAAAAAATTACAGTTTTTTAGAAAACTTTTTTATTCGAAAGTTCAATAAATGTCATTAATATCTGAAAATAATTTGGGCCATATGGACAGCGCAGCTGCTATTGACGAAGTGTAATATGGACATACAATTTTGACGCAATTTTCAAACATTGCTGCCGTATGTCACGAATAACACGAACAATATTGGCCTACAAGGCTTCAATTGTTGCTGGTTTATAAGCATAAACGAGTGGCACCACGAAGCCCAACAGCAAATAATCGAGTAGTGTCAAATCGCATGACCTTGGAGGCCAATTTATAGGTCCATTTCTCGCAATCAACTTATCGTCAAATTTTGATTTCAATAAATTGATAGTTGCGGTCGACGTATGACATCCTCTTGAAACCACATCTCACCGAAATCCATATCATCCATTGACCGTAACGCGAAGAAATATGGTCCAATGATGCCACCAGGGTATAAACCGCACCAAACTATGTAAGGGAGTGGGTAGGGTCTGTTGTGGATTGGTCTCACTTCATGTGCGACAATTTTGTTTATTAACAAACCCGTTAAGGCAAAAATGAGCCTCATCGCTGAACACAATTTTGCGATCAGTTTCCAATTGCTCCAACGCATAAGATGGTTCCAAGGCTTTAAATCCTGCACCAGCTGGATGTTATACGGGTGTGGGCCAAGATTTTTGCCCAAAATTTTCAAATTCGTGGAATTGACGACGAATCCTGTTAAAACCACATATCGTCCCAATCAATGTCATCCATTGATCGTAAAGTGAGCTCTGGCTTCATTTTTTAATAAGAAACCGCACTAAACGGTACAATTTTTTGTGGATTGGTCTTAGGCCAAATAACCGCATTCGTGAACGAAATTTTTCGATCGAAATTATTTTTTTATTTTCCAAAATAAAATACTAACAATAATTTTACTCCGTTACACAGTTTTACACAGTTAACGAATTATTGCCCCTAGTTAAGAGTAAAAATTAAGCGAGGGCTGATGTTTGTCCGTCTTCACTAAATAATGAATCAAAGTATGGAATTTCGATTGATTTTACCCTGAATTCAGGGGCCAAATTACCGCATTCGTTATCGAAATTTTTCGATCGAAATCATTTTTTTATTTCCCATAATAAAATGTTAAGAATAATTTTTCTTTCTCACAGTTGAAGATTTATAGCCTCTGGTTAAGAAGAAAAGCGAATCGTGGTCGAGCGTTTGTCCGTCTTCTTCAAATAAATAGCCAAAATATGGAATTTCGATTGATTTTACTCGATATCGAATGCGGTGTTTGGCCCCAGATGTGAAAATTTTGATTATTAACAAACCCGTTAAGCCAAAAATGAGACTCATCGCTGTACACAATTTTACGATAAAACATCGGGTCAGTTTTCAATTGTTCTAGAGCACAATCGGCGAAAGAACGACGCATATGATGGTCTCGTGGCCTTAATTTATTTACAAACTGGATCTTATACGGGTGTAGGCCAAGATATTTGTGCAAAGTTTTCATCGTAGTGGATAGGCAGGGCCCCAATTTCTGCGACCGACGACGAATCGATAAATTTGGATCTTCTTACGCACTTTCGATTACAGCGGCGGTATTCAGTATGCACATTCCTTCGACGTGTTGGCATTATTGCATCATTTAGAGAGAATTTGATATGAAATCCATCCACAGTTCGGCGGTTCCACGATTATGTGTGCATAAAAATCACGAAGTCATCTATAAGTTGCGCTAATCAAAGTGCAAAGTAAATTTCAATAATTTGATAGCGCTATTTAAGCTTGAATCTATTCGCGATAATTTGCCAGAGTATACTGATCATAAATGTCAAAAAGTGGGAGCAGTATGATACTTTGTTTGATAGCGAACCCATTCCTAAGTTCTATCGAAGCAAAAAAAACACACAATTTATTAAAGGTCAATGAAAAGTATTTTGGCCTGAGAACGCCAAAACCTACGAAAGTTTTACTATACTGGCGTAGTAATTTCACTCCGACTTCAAATATCTCACGCCCCAAAATGACTGTTGTGCAGTGTAAAAGTGGGCGGTTTAAACCTATAAATTATAAATGCCCCTCATTCGATTGTTATGAGTGAATATTCCAGAGTAATAAACAATTTGTGGAAAATTTTTTATGAGCCGGAATTACCGTTATAGAAAAAAAGGCATTTTCTAGAGATTCCTGACTAGATACTGGGTAGAATCAACCGAAATTCGAAATTTTGGCTTATTATTTAAAGAAGACTTCGTTTCACTTTTACTCTTAACGAGGGGCCACCATTCGTTAACAGTGACAAAGTAAAATTATTTCTAATATTTTATTTCGATAACGAATGATGATTAGACCCCTGATCTTTTGAGTTGATGGTCGCAGCAAAACCGACATAACAAATTTAAGGTTATAGGCTACAGATTATGAAAAAAATGTTTCGTTACAAAAGTATTCAGAATGCTTTTTTATAAAGGAATTTCTAAACAAGCATTATCAAATTTCAGTTTAAATTTTATTGCGCTTTTAAAACTGATTTCTGGGGAACATACGGACATTAAATTAGTTTTATATATTTAAAGAATAACATATTTTCACAAAAAATAAAAACAGGATTCTTTTTATATTGTAAATATTGTTGTGTAGGAACGATGAAGAAGAAGTTTTAATGGAATCTCGTCATAAATTCAAATTTTATTACCAACATCTTTATCATCACCATGTTGTGGCAGAACTGACTAAATTATTGTGAGCTTCCGAGATATTTGGTAGAACATATGGCAAGACATACAGTTTTAGTACCTTTCAAAATTTTCTGGCAATTTTTTTAACGAAAATCAAAGTTACAAAAATGGAAAAAGGATACTTAAGGGCTCATTTTTGAAACGAAACGTTTAAAATTTGGCATGGAAAAATTTAAGGTGAATTTTAAAAAATTTGAACTTTTCTGTAAACATTTCAATAGAAACGAAAACATAGGAAATTTTTAAGTTATGACCTTAACAGTCGGAATTTGGAATCAAAACATACAAAATTTGAACATTTTCTATGCCGTAAATAACGGAACTACTTTATCTGAATGAATTAATATTCACAGATATGTATTTTACTAACAATATTCCGATGATATTTAACGATTATACACCACTTATTTTTATAGACTTTAGAAACACTAGGCAACAACCAAAGTTCTTCTTTAAAGTATTTTGTCCTACTCAACTTCAAAATAGCTATAAAAATTTTTAATGCACAAGTTTTTTATAATAGTTCTTCTTTTTTATGGGAAGATATTCACCTAAATCTACTTTATGATTTATCAGTGTAACATATTTTACTCAAATTTAGTTGCAATATATTTTTAGAGTCCATAGCTGCCCTAACTTTGATCTTGATCGGAACATTTTTTAACGTAGTCCCCATATAATAAACTCCCGATTGGACATAATTGCTATATCATAGTTAGTAGGTCTCAATATATATGAAACAAGAGTATTAAATTCGGTTGTGCTGACTCTTTCATACTCTCTACCTGTGTCAAACTCAATATTATTACGACTTTGGATACGGTTACCTTTTAATACAGTTGGCGATTATTAAACATTTCAATTCTAATACTTACTTATTCCGGACCTCTGTCTACCTTGCAATATAGATGTTTTTGCAAAGTCTTCTCCACTTCGATTTGTCTTGTGCCTCTGTTTGGCTGTTCTAGGCTCAATTCTTTGTTCTGTCAGAATATTGTTGACAGTATCCTGCAAAGTTATTCTTCTTCTTCCTCTGCTTTTCTTACCACTCGGTCTTGTTTCTGACACTCGTTTCGGCAGGCGGTTCTCTGATATTCTAGCCACATGTCGAAACCATCTTCAGCGGTTCTGTATTTAGGCTGGCTCGTATAGTGTCGTTTCGTATTCTGTCTCATCTTGTTTTAGTGATGTCTTGTTATCTTGTTTTCTGAAGCCTGATTTCTGCTTTGATTTTTTGTTGCAAGCGCCCATGATTTGCAGCTATATGTAAGGGTTGGTATATACGTGGAGTTGTATACAGCAAGTTTTGTACTCGTTGAAACTTCTCTTTTACCGATGAAGTTTTTGTATAAGGCGAAGTATAAATTGGCAATTGTGGCTATTCTACGATTTAAATCCCTGCTTTGGTGCTTCGGATCCTTTGGAAATTTGATGAAGATTTATATCACGGCTTATTATCATGGTTTTTGTTTTCCTTGTATTTATATGGAGGTCTCTTCTGTTTATTTCGTTCACAAAAATATCAAGGTTTTGTTGGAAGGATTCCTCGGATTTTTCAACAATGATCACGTCATCTGCGTATGCTAACATCGATACTTTCACTGGTTGCATGTTCCAATTTACTACCGTCATAGGGATCAATGAATACCTGCAAGATCAGTATTATAAACAGATATGGACTTAGTATATCGCTTTTTCACACACCGTGTGTTGTCATAAATTCTTCGCATGTGGAATTCCCGGTTCTTACATAATTTCGGCATATTTTGTAAAAGCTTTTGATTCGCCTGATCAATATGTTGTCAGTGTTCCGTTTCTGAAGCACCTCCCATATTTTTTGGCTTTTTACCGTATCGAAAGCTTTCTCCAGGTCTATAAAGCCGAAATGAGTTTTCCTATAAAATTCAATGTTTTTTCCGAAATTTCATCGTAAATATTAAATCTTGGGTTCCAAGATTTTATCTACAGCCAAATTGTTCCTCTTCAAGTTGCTGTCCTATCTTGCTCTGCAGTGTGTATTCTCGAGTAAAAATTTTGCCGATAAAGTTAGAAATGACATACCTCGGTGATTTTGGCATAGCTGGTTATCTCCCTTCTAAAAAATAGGATTGGTTATGGCTACTTGCCAGTCGCAGAGTTTGTCGATAATATTTCAGAAGTTCTAGAGCTATACCATTATATCCAGCATCTTTACCTAACTTCATTTTGCGGAGTGCATTGAAGAGTTAATCCGTTGTGATTTGGCCAGGACCTTCTTCATCCTCCGGAAATATATGGATCTTTTAAAACTGAGTTGCTCTCGCCTTTCAATAGATATATATAATATTCACGCCATCGCTAAATTATCTTATTAAGACTCCTCCTTCTTTGCTTCGAATAAATTTGATTGGACAATCTTTGGGTCTTCTAATGATTTTAATAGTTCTGTAGAAAAGTTTCTGCTTTTCACCATGATTTTCTTCCGAAAAACGTCCAAACTCTTCCCATACTTCTGCCTTTGCCAGCCGGACTAATTCTTTAATTTTTATACGTTGTTCTTTGTAGTAGTCGTATTTTTCAGCGATCTTATTGCTTAAATAGTCCTTCCGTTTCAATTCCTTTTCATCTACTTTCTTTTTAAAAGCATTGTTCTACCATCTAGTGGCTTTGACAAGTCCTCCACCGCATTTTGCTTCACCGCATACTTTTTTCGCATAATCAAGCATTATGTTTTTAAATTCTTTCCATTTGGTGTCTACGTTATGAGGTTTTATATGTGGTCTGGCCCTACTCTTTTCAGACACTGCCTTATGGTACTTCTCTTGGACTGCACTGCTATCTTAATCTTTGTTTTCATGTTCCGTCGCCGATAAATAAGGAATATTTGACAACTTTTCAACTACTTTACGTATTACCAGTAGGTAATGATCGCTCCCTATCTCTGGTCCGCGTTTTACTCTTGCATACCGCCATCTCGATAGTTGGTTCCTGCTTATGACAATATAGTATATTACAAACTTTTCGTTTCTCGAGGGTTCTTCTATTGTATATCTGCGTATATTTTTATGTGGGAACATTGTGTTGGCTGCAGCAAGGTTCTTACCAATGCACAGTTGCACCAGACGGGTACCGTTGTTATTTAGTTCGTTTTCTCTATATCTGCCTATAACGTTTTCATATTTTTAGACTCTTCGGTTGAAATCTCCTAGCAGTATAATATCTGTAGTTATATCACCAATTACTTTATGAAGTATGTCAAAGAATCTATCCTCTTCTTCCGCGTTTTCAACTTCCGTTGATACATAGGCTACAACCATGGTCAGAAACTTATTTCCTCCTTGATTTTAAGGGACATAATTCGTTTATTTATGAATTTCCATTCGCATATGGGTTCTTCCATTTCCTTATGGGTTATTGCTACTCCTGATTCATTGCTACTCCTGAGTACAATGGACGAAACCATCTTTAATAATCTCACATCCCTGTCGCTTTTTCTTTGTTTCGGTTTTGGCAAGGTATTTAACATTAGTTTTCTTAATTTCGTCGACGAGTTCAGCTTCCTTTGCATTAATACTTCTTCAGTTTCATGTTCCATATTCGATAGTCCTCTTTCATCGCCAGGTCAGTAATGTGTTTTTTGGGCCATTGTTATTTATTTTTCAGTGCGTTTTTTGTTTAATTGGTGTTTGAGTTCGGAGAAGTGACGGACTGGCACACTCTTCCCTATCCTGGTTGAGAGGGCTGCTCCCAATTGAGGTTCCGCAGGATGAATCATTCCCAGAAACTTGTACGATATTGATTGCATGGGTAGTTCTATAGTAATACGTTCTCTCCTCCTTTCTCACCCGGGCTTGGGACTGGCATAAGCGGAGTTTTTAAATCTAATACCATTTAAATTTAATTATGTTTTCTTTTTTGGCCAGTATTAATTATAACTAGCATACTCGAAAGCTCGAAATTCGAGTGCAATTTCTAGGCAACTTTATTTCTCAACTTAGCCAATTCATGAACCAAAATTTTTTGGGTTTATTGTTAATGTTAATGAAGATAAAAACCTCATTAACAAACACATTAACAAATTCACTAAACACATACATAGCATGTGCATAATTTTATGTGTGTGTTAATAGCAACTTTAAATGCAATTTACTCAAAATAAAGGGAAAAATTTAAAAATCTGTAAATCTGCAAAACGGCTAAAAAGAAATACCTTTCAAATAATATACGTTTGGCCAAAATCGGGATAAAACGGTAGAACAAAACATCGGCAACAAAAATCGCTTAGCCTATAAATATAATAGATTTCTTATTTATTGTTTTTTTTTTTTAAACAATGACTAGCAGAGCCCAGCCCTCGAAATTCGTGTGCAAATTCTAGGAAATTTTATTTTATCATTCAATTTATTTCTTTCAGTGTTTTTTAATCTATTTAATTCATTAAGTTTATTTCATTACAAATATTTGTTAAACACACAGAAATAAGGGCCATCTTGTATGCCACCTAAAGGTATTCAAATTTTTGGCAATTCACAATTCAACACAGGGTATGTGTTATGCAATTATTGTAATGAAATCTGTACGTTAACTTTCGTATTGCATAATGTAAAGTTGATTGTGCACGCATAACTTTCTTCAAAGTCAATGTATTTAAACAGTTAATAGCTAAAAAGAAAGAGCTTGATCCACTGAGTGTTCTTAGACTTGTGTAAACGGCCTACGTTCATTAGAACTCTAGTCATAGAAGTTGAGTGAAGGAAAATATTGAAAAAATCTTGAAAAAATTTAATGTAAAGTTGATTGTGCACGCATAACTTTCCTCAAGCTCAACGAATTTAGGCATTTAATAGCTCAAGAGAAAGAGCTTGATCCACTGAGTGTACTGAGAGTGAAACGATTAAGATCCACTCATTTGAAGAGGAGCTATGAGAATTCGAATTGCTTTAGTGAATGTGTCCCATAAGAAATGTACAGGGAAGAATCGCGTTTGAGTGTGACTTGAGCGGGGTGGGATTTGAGTAAATTTCAATTATTGATGAAATATCTCCTTCTAAATACCTTACATAAAAAAATGAAGGAAATCGGACAGACGGATTGACTTTAGATGAGATGGTTTTTTATAGAAAGAATAAAATTGTATCTGGAAAATTACAATATTATTGATTTATTAAAGAAAAAATCTATCAACATACCTTCACAAGAGACCAAAGAGAAATAGTTTTTTAACGCGGCTGGCTTTAGAATACCAAAGTCGAAGTTAGGGATCATACTTAGCAATGTTTTGAGAGGAACTTTGAGAGTGATATTTAGAAAAAAAATTTTTCAAATTAGTCTTGACTATACTTCTTTGAGATTTTAGTTTTACCCTACATCAGCAAAATATTCAGTATTTCCATCTATACAATTATACGAATTCAAATGAAAATTTTATATAATTTTTCTACCTAATTCTTCAAAAAAAAAAGTTCTTTTTTAAAGATCTACTGATTCCTTTTTTTTTTTTTTTTGTCAAGTCAACGGGAAGTAATGTTTTATTAACTTTTCTATAGCTTTGCTGCATTTGCGGTGATCTTATAGCAAAAATAAAATTATTTAATACTTCAAATGCTTAAATTCATTAAAACAACATAAATTGTGTATTAAGTCCAGTCTAACGCTAAAAAAAAGAGCGGTAGTAACAGCCTAAGCTAATATACACATGGAGTATAAACAATTTTTACCAACGCAAGAACCAAATTATAAAATATTTTTGGATACTTTTTCAAGTTCTTTTTTCATTTTCATTGATGTCTTGGGTCTTATTGAGCCGATTTTGATGATTTTAAACAGAAACCTGTTCCGAATGCCAGCGCTTCATTTTGACTAAAAAGGCGCATCTCAGCTGACCTATTGAGGGTGTGATTGTGATTTCCACAGACAGACAGACGGACATGGCTATTTGTACTACACTACTTATATGGATCAAGAATTTATGTATATTATAGGATCCAGATTTTTTTCTAATTATTACAAACGGCAAATTTATATATACTCTCCGCACACTGGTGTTGGAGTATAAAGAGAGTCGCATTAACAGAGCAGACATTTCTTTTTTTGCTGCCTTGTGTAGGTAATTAGTATTAAAAAAGAAGTATTATCGAAGCACAACAAAGATTAAGAATTAAATTATAGAAAAAAAAAACTTATTAGTAAGCTAAAAACTTGAAATACTATCGAAATAAATTTGTCATAGTTTACGATAACCAAAAGAAAATTAATTTATGTATTTATGTGAAATATATTCATATAGTCAAAATTAAATAATAAAAAATAAAGACCACACACGAATAATATTATTAACTAATACAATACGCAAATAAAATCGAAGACTCGTAGCTGCCATTCTAATATAATGGCTTCGACTGTTGCCACCATTAAGTGGGGGAATCCAAATATCAAAAACAACACATAAATAACGAATAAAAAATAGAAGACCCAATTTTGTATTATTGTAATATAGAGATTTAAAGATTTCAGAAATTAATAATCGAAACCAGAGCAATTAGTAATTTGACACATTTTTATACCCTATACAACTATGTGGTATAGGGTGATGATGTTTGTATTGTAACGATCGACTTAGAATCACTTCCTTTCGACTAAAGATCGCTTTCTGAGTCGCTTTAGCGATATACGTCCTTCCGGCTGTGTGTCCACAGGACGAATTCTATTAAAATTGGTAGAAATCGGTGCATGTTCAGCCCTAGTCCCTATACAAATGACCCCTATCAGATCGACTTAAATTGCCATAAAATCCAAATTATCATATCGAACACGGTCAAGTTGTGTTTGTTTATTATATCCACTAATCAGTAGTCTAAAAATAGCCCCATTCAAACTCCTTCCCGATCTTCACTTAAATCTATAAAAAAAACGAAAATATTGCACAGATATTTCTCAAATTTGGTTTGTATCTATTTTGGTCAGGATTGGTCCAGTTCTCGACTGAGACCCCATATAAATATAGCATACGATATTAATTTTTTCAGATCCGCAGGCAAAAAAATAGTAAAAATTCCACTCAGATTTGGTTTATGCTTCTTTTCTATACCCAAGTAGTTGGGCCTAAAACCAGTTCTCTAAACGCATAGTATAGGGTATTGCATAGCCGGTTTAGACTATAATATTCTTACCTGTTACACTATCGGTTCTATTAAGTTGTCAGCGATGTTTGAAAAATCATTATTAATAATTTCGTCAGTTTGGTGTTAGAAATGGTAAAAAACTATTTAGGGCCAAAAAAGTTAAGTTCTAATATACTTAAGAGTGAAACTTTCAAAACTTTTCATGCTTAAATCCGTCAACTGTTAAATGTTGATTGCTTTAAATTTTGTCCAATTTAAAATAAATTCATTCCTTATATCCTAATTTTAAAATGTTTTCAATTCTTAAAAAAGTCATCAGAATTCCATTGTAGAGGGTACTAATAGATTCGCCAAAGCCAAATTTTTTTTGATTTTTGATAAATTAAATGTCAAAAAAACTATTTCGAGGAAAAGAAAGGAGGTCACATAAGCTGCTTGATACACATGACGTTCAAGTATCAAAATTTCTTATAAATTTGGCGTTATGATATGCTTAGAATTGAATTTACAGGTCACAATCCCACGCAAAATATAAATATATTAACACTAAATAGGCCATAATAGTCTTAATAACACTTTTGTAAAAAAAAAAATAAATAATAAAATGAAGATTATAAGAAAAACTGAACCATTGAACAAAAATTATTAATATAAATTCATTAAATTACACAGGTCTACAAAATGAGTTTGCAGCTGATTTTATTTGTACTTTTAACGCTGATTTCAAAACTGAAAACCATTTTTCCCTAGCAGCTCTAGTTCTCGAGTTACAAAAATATTCAATTTACCCTACTATTTATTTAAAAAATGCGTATGCCCCTCTGATATAAACGCAACAAACGTATGTAGTATGTTGGCAACATTGTATAGCTTGATTCTTAGTATGTTGGCAACATTGTAGTTATATAAATGTCATTCCCTAGCTTGTTTCTTATTATAATTTTTGAGTCTTGAATTAAAACTCGCTAAATATATATCGATAAGAAACTTACGTCCAGTACGCGTTGCAATCATTCAAAGTTTCAATAGAACATCAAGATATAACAGTGATAATTTTAATTGAAAGCTAATTTTCAAAGATGTCATCTAGCCGCAGAATCTGTGTAAATCACCCTGAGCAATTTTGTTATATACATATGTGTGAATACACGAGAATTGAAAACAGAAAATCCATTACTGAATTTATAAAAAAAGCATACAATGCTTATTTTGGTATCAAACTTGAACAGCAAGATAAATCTTGGGCACCACATGTAGTTTGCAAAACATGTACTGAACATCTACGTCAGTGGACTGATGGGAAAAAGAGGAGTCTGAAATTTGGTGTGCCTATGGTTTGGAGAGAACCAAAAAAATCACTATGACGACTGTTATTTCTGTCTAGTGAATATCAGAGGTATGAATAGTAAAAACCGAAGCAAGTGGACGTATCCTGATTTAGACTCTGCTCGACGGCCCATCCCTCATTCCGATGAAGTTCCCATGCAAACATTTCATCAGCTACCAGATTTTTCGGAGGATGAAATATCCCACTGCTACACAAATGAAGACAGTGAATATGAGGACAATACATCAAGTCCCCAACAATTTAACCAAAGTGAGTTAAGTGATCTCATCAGGGATATTAACCTCTCAAAACAATCTTCTGAGTTACTGTCATCCCGGCTAAAAGAAAAAAATCTACTTGATAAAGGAACACAAATAACGTTCTATCATAGAAGGGAAGCAGAGTTGGTAACGTTCTATTCTCAGGAAGAAGACCTCGTTTTCTGTCACGATTTAAAGGTCTCCTAACAAAAATCGGCCTTCCCGAGTATGATCCAGATCGTTGGCGTCTGTTTATTGACAGTTCCAAGCGAAGTTTGAAGTGTGTACTTTTACACAATGGTAACGAATTGGCATCAATACCTATTGCTCACTCTACCCAAATGAAAGAAAAGTACAAGAATATAGCCATTGTCTAGGAAAAGATTAAGTATCACGAACATGGATGGGTCATTTGTTCTGACTTGAAAATGGTTAACTTCCTCCTTGGACAGCAAGGTGGATACACAAAATATCCTTGCTTTCTGTGCCTTTGGGACAGCAGAGCTAAACAAGATCACTGGGTAAAAAAAGACTGGCCTGAAAGAGAGAACATGGTTGTCGGAGAAAAAAATGTTGTTAATGAGCCTTTGGTTGATCGGAATAAAATAATTCATATAAAACTTGGCTGAATGAAGCAATTTGTTAAGGTTCTAGATAAAGATTCATCATGTTTTAAATTCATATCTACAAAGATGCAAGTTTTAAGCAATGAAAAAGTAAAGGCTGGCATATTCGATGGCCCTCAAATCAGACAGTTAATGAAGGACACCAATTTTGTTGAATCTATGAATGAAACGAGCGAAAAGCGTGGACATCATTTGTGTCAGTTGTCGAAAACTTTCTAGGCAACAAGAAGGCTTCAAACTATAAGGATTTATCTCAGAACGTGCTGACTGCTTTTCGTGAGCTTGGATGCAACATGAGCATCAAGTTGCATTACTTGCAAAACCATTTGGACCGGTTTCCTGCAAACTTGGGAGACTTGAGTGAAGAGCAAGGTGAACGATTTCACCAGGATATAAGGACAATGGAAGAACGATACCAGGGCAAGTGGGATACTCATATGATGGCAGATTACTCTTGGAATCTGCAAAGAGATTGTCCTAAAAAAACACATTGCAGATTAACCAAAAAACGAAGCTTCTTGGGTCCCAGTACATCAAATAAGCAGTGAAAAATATATTTCTTATTGCCAGAAATATATTAGTTATATATTATATATTATTATTATAAATATATTAAACTAAATGCTTTTAGACCAACACTGAAGAACAAAATTTTTATTTTTTTTGATAAAATTGCTGTTTTTTTTTACAAAGATAAGAATTTCAGTTTTTTTTTTTTAACTAAATATGGTGAACCGTTTTCAAGTTATTCCAATATATGTAGTGGAAGTGCCTTAATTTTGGAAATAACGGTATATCGCGAAAAGTCGAGCTGCTAGGCAAAAACCGATTGCAGATTCGTATTCAGGAGGTCGAATTTACTAAAGATCAGTTGAAAAAGTATCGGCACCAAAATGTGTGTATTCCTGTGTTATTAATGTAAATTCATTATTATATTAATATATTAACTAGCAGATCCCAGCCCCGTCATTCGAGTGCAAATTCTAGGAAATTTTATTTTTCATTTAATAAATTTTAGCCAATTCACAATTCAACACTTTTTAAATATCGATTATTGTCATAATTGATGTATGTCCAATTATTGGTTCATGTACAAAATTATTTTGCAATTCAACAATTATTATTGTGAATGAAGAAAACAATCTCACAAACACACTAACAAACTTAAGATACACACACATAGCATTCCATAATTTTATGTATGTGCTAGTAGACAGCTAAAAAGAAATAGCTTTCAAATAAGATACGTTTGGTCAAAATCTGGAGAAAACTCTTTAACAAATCATCGGTCACAAAAAATCGTCTTATTATAGAATTATTAATTTATTAAATAAGTAATTAGGAATTTATTAATTTATTAATTTATTGATTTAATAATATATTAATTTTTTAATTTATTACTTTATTAATTTATTAATTTATTAATTTATTAATTTATTAATTTATTAATTTATTAATTTATTAATTTAATAATTTATTAATTTATTAATTTATTAATTTATTAATTTATTAATTTATTAATTTATAAATTTATTAATTTATTAATTTATTAATTTATTAATTTAATAATTTATTAATTTATTAATTTGTTAAATTATTTATTTATTAATTTATTAATTTATTAAATTTAAATTTGTCCCAGATAGTTTAGATAGCTATTTCTTCAGTCTTTCGGAAAAAAAAATTAAAAAAAATAAAAATTTTTTTTGAATTGTTTTTGCAAAATCAAAATTTTTTTTGACTTGTTTTTTAAAAAATGATTTTTTTTTGCTCAAAAGAAAGCTTAGGTTTTTCCTTTAAGAGATTTTTGGTCGCTTAGTGGGATGCGAGTGGGATAACTATCAAAAAATATTTTGTAACTCAAGACAAAGGTTTTTCAACGCTTTTCGCTCGTTTTCATTCCTATTAGTGTGTAAGTGTTTCTAAAACCTTAAAAATAAAACGTATACTGAGAAACTACACAAATTAACCTTTCCGACGGTATGTAACATATGTACGTAACTAAAATTTCATACCATCCATACTGTAATGCCCGCAATATGTTAACCTCAGGAAAAAAATCACTTTTTTTATACCCTATACCACTATGTGGTTTGGGTATAATGACATTGTGCTGCTGTTTGTAACAACAAAAAATATTTGACCTACACCCATCTTTAATTATACCGATCAAATCAGAATCACTTTCTGATTCGATTTAACGATGTCCGTTCGTCCGTCCGTCTGTGTGTCCATGTAAAGCTTGTAATCAAACTGTAGGTCGCAAATATGAATATATTTTGATGAAATTTGGTATTTATTCTTTTATCGGCCATGGGATAAACACTATTGAAATTGGTGAGAATTGGTCCATGTTCAGACCTAGCCCCCATACAAGTGACCCCTATGAAATCAACATATATTGCCATTAGATCCAAATTATCATACAAATCTTAGTCAAATTGGGTTTGTATGTATATATTACATTCATTAATAAGTAGTCCAAAAATGATCCCTATTGGACAACTCTTAGTCATAGGCCCCATATAGAGCTGCTTCCCGATCTTAACTTAAATCTATCAAAAAACAATAATATTGCACTGATTCTTCTCAAATTTTGTCTGTATATATTTTTGCAAAATACAAGAGACTTTACCAAACATGGTCAGGATCGGTCCATTTTTGGGCCTAGTCCCCATATAGATATAGCATCCGATATGAACTTTTTCATATCTGCAGACAAAAAAATTAATAAAAATCCAACTCAAATTTGGTTTATGCTTATTTTCTATGTCCAGTTAGTTGGGCCTAAGAGATAGGGTTTCTAAACGCATGGTATAGGGTATCGTATAGTCGGTCTAGACCGACTATAATTTTCTTACTTGTTTTCTATACAAATGTTGAAAATTTGTTTTTTTATTTATTTGTAATAATAATTAAATTAATATATAATAATAATACTTAAAATAAAAAAATAAATGATTTAATCAAATTTAATATTAATCACATTAGATCCATTTATAACATAACTATTTTTTTAAATTAATTTATTGTAGCTGATGAAGTATTTAAGTTTTGTAAATTTTTAAATACCCAGTCTTTCATCCAGCTTATTTATCGCCTTCAGTTGCTGCTTTTTTGCCAATATTTTCTAATCTTGAGAACCCATGACTTTTTGGTCAAAGAGCAATGGTCATTCTTCAAGGATTTGAAGATACATTTGAAATCTGATGAATTCTTTATTTCAAATCATTTTGCAGAAAATTGTAAATATGTTCTTCAGGATGCCATACAAGCTTTTTAAATTTTATTAAATCATATATTTTTTTATTTTTATTATTATTATCTTATATATTAAAATAATTTATGAATAAACTTTGCATTCAAGATTTTTTTCAATATTTTTCTTCTGTCAAACCTCTATAACTAGAGTTCTAATTAACGTGGGCTGTTGACATAGGTCTAAGAACACTCAGTGGATCAAGCTCCTTCTTTTGAGCTATTAACTGCTTAAATTCGTTGGGTTTGAGGAAAGTTATGCGTGGAGACTCAACTTTACTTTTACTGTACGTTAACTTATCTTGGCATATTTTGGCATTACTGTACGTTAACTTCTCTTGGCCAATTTTGGTATTATATTATAAAAATTAATATAATATAATATAATGGGTCCCCTAGTTATATATTAATTTAATTATGATTACCAATAGATAAAAAAAAATAATTTTTCAACATTTCTATAGAAAAAAGTGATTTTTTTCCTGAGGTTAACATATTGCGGGTATTACAGTATGGAAGGTATGGAATTTTAGTTGGGTATATTACATACCGTGAGAAAGGTTAATTTGTCTAGTTTCTCAGTACACGTTTTATTTTTAAGGTTTTAGAAACACTTACAAACTAATAGGAAAAAATTGAAATTAGTGCATATGGTAAAAATTGAAAAACCGTTGTCTTGAGTTACAAAAATTTTTTTTTATAGATATTCCACTCGCATCCCACTAAACGATCCAAAACCTCTTAAAGGAAAAAACCTAAGCTTTCTTTTGAGCAAAAAAAATTTCCTTTTTTGAAAGAAAAAGTCAAAAAAATTTTTGATTTTGCAAAAAAAAAGTCAACAAAAAATTTTTAAAGGTCTTGCCAAAAATGGAAATTGTATCCTTTTTCTGAAAGCGTTAATTTTTGACGGGCCACAGAAGAAATCATTGATAAACGACTCAAATTTTACAGACATTATGACAGAGTATCAGAAAAATGCATGGAATGAGTTTGTTTGGCTTGTTCAACATTTTTTGAAAAACTTCTCACTTTTCTCAACACGTCGAACATGTAATAAGTTGCTTTCAAAGGTTTGGACTTTTCCCCCCCGCCAATCTTGGGGATTTTAATGAAGAACAGAGCCAGCTATTCCACCAGGACCTTCGTACAATGAAGGAACGCTTGCAAGGCTCCAGTTCATATCTGTCAAACGAGGTATATTAGCAAATCATCCTTAGCAAAGTGTTAATTAAAATTAGTTTTCGTTTATAAAAAGTTATTACTTCCATCAATTATTTTATTCTAAACCCTGAATGATCAGTGTTAAAGTTTTTGTTTTGTTGTTGTTTATAAAAACTTGAAATTTGTTTATTTTTGTAAAAATCATAAAAGTTATTTATTAATTTTTAAAGTGTTAAATACTTAAATATTCCCATTAATTTGTGAAATTGGATTAATCAAATAACACAAAAATAAAATCTAAACTGATCTCAAAAATTTTCTCAGACACAATTTACACTTAAATGTTAATTTTTTATTGTTATTTGTTAATTTAGACATTATTGTCAGCTAAAAGCTTCTTAACAAATGTTATTCGTAGCAGGCAAGAACAACAACATACAAAGCAATAACAACAACAAAAAATCCTTCAATGTAGGAGTGGCTGGTATGATATTGGGATGTAAACAAAATTCAATATCATGCTTTTATTTTTATGATTATTATGGGTTTTTCAAACACAAAAAAAAAAACAGCCAGCTTCAGTACAGTGCGTCTTAATATAACAAATGTATTTTATCTTGCTTTTATTGTTTCGAAAATATTGGTTAAAGATCATTAAGTGTCTTTCAAATAGTTGAAACCTTTTTATTTCATATTGTCCAATGTATACTGATTTTGTTGTTATGAAAAATAATATAAAGTTTTTAACTTTTTTTGGAATCATGATAAAGTTGATTTAAAAGTCTTTACTCCAGTTCTGATACTGATTTTGAAAGTAATGACCCGGTTTTAGAAAAAGAAAAGTAACATAAATAAATGTAACGAAACGTTTGAGTTTTCTAGAAAAAATTTTGAGCTAAATTTGGAAAATTTTTATTTTTCTATTTTAATTTCCAACGGAAAGCGAACGTTGGAAATACAACAAACACTGTGCCAGCAGAGGCAGCATCTAAAAGAAGTTAAACGTATCGTCTTTGTACACACATCTGTATGCAGCGCAGCAATATAAAATCACTCTCTTTGTGCACACATCAATATGTATATTGATGTGTATATTCTTCATTTGTTTAAACTTGCTATTCATATTTTTATAACAACGAAACATTAGCAAGACATTAATATTTAATAATTGTAACGGAGAATTACAAACTTCATAATGAAGATATATTGTGTATTTCTTTCCTTATTATAAAAGAATATATTTTGTTTTAGTCGCATAGTAACAAGCAAATAAAGTACTTGTTTGAAAAAAAATCCAAAAATTTGATTTTTAATAATCGCCTGTAAAAAAGCTTACAGGCCGGAACATTGGTGACCCCGACGTGATATTGGAAATCACACTTTCGCATTTAGGTTTAATATCAATTGGATATTATTAATAAATTCAAAGAATTTTCCTAATTAACAAATAATATCAACTCGGATATTAATTCGTGATTCATTAAAATCGTACTCAAGTTTCAACATCGTAGACTTTTCCAAATTAAAGAGGAAAACCATTCACATTCCATTCTGCATACAACATATTCTGCATCTATACAACACACATCGTAATGCCTGACGAAAATACGGGATCTACAAATGAAGGTGGCAAAGAAGGTTTTGAAATGTCCCAGCATTTAAATAAAATATCATCGATTTCTAAGCAGTTGAACGATTTTAATTCTTGCCTCAATATTGACAATTTAAATAAACTAGATGATGTCGATCTATCGATTCGTCTCGATCACGTAGAGAGCTTGAACTCCAAATTTGAAAATCTTGTTTCGGCTATGGAAGATAGAGGTGAAGGTGATACGTATGGTGAAGTTCGCTTAAACTTTATGACTACATATTTTGAAGTCAAGGGAAAAATAAAGCGCAAAATGAATGTAAATTGCAATCGCTCTACCCCTCACTCTTCGACTGTTCATCAATTTTCGTTGGACGACCCCATGAATGCCCGTAGGACTAGACTACCTGAATTAAAATTACCCCAATTCAGCGGTTCTTATACACAGTGGCCTAACTTTTTCTCCATGTTTACGACAGTAATATCTAACGATATGGATTTAAGCAAATTGGAAAAATTCCAATATCTCCGTGCCAGTTTAATTGGAGCTGCGTTAGATACGATCTCAGCGTTGGAACTGACTGATGCAAATTATGATAAGGCCATTACATTGTTAAAGAATAGATTTGATAATAAATTAATAAATTTTCAGGCTCACATTAAGGACATTTTCGGGCTAAAGTGTGTTGAAAAGGGACAGGCTTTAAGTTTAAGGCAGCTTAGCGACAAATTCAATGCGCATATGAGAGCACTTGAGACAATATGTACAAAGGAACAGATTGCTGATGGCTTTTTAGTATACCTAGTCACTTTAAAGCTTGACCCAAACTCGCAAGCTAAATGGGAAGAAGGATTGCAGAGTGACCAATTGCCAACTTGGTCATCTATGGCATCATTTCTCGAACGTAGATGTCGAATGCTTGAGAACGTTGAAAACTCCATCGTGACAAAAGTGGATACCCAGCAAATCAGCAAAAAATCAAATAGCAACGTTCGAAATGTCCTTGTCTCTTCTGGCACTGCAACTCCTACCTGTATTTTTTGTGATGCAAATGATCATTACATTACTAATTGTTCTCGCTTTGGAAATCTTTCGCCTAAACTTCGTTTTGTGGAAGTAAAAAGATTGAACTTGTGTCTCAATTGTTTGAGGAAGGGCCATAGATCTTCGAAATGTAAATCAGGATCCTGTCGTCATTGTTCGATGAACCATCATTCTTTATTGCATATGGAAAACAACAAGGCAGAGTCATCTTCAATTTCTCATCAGCCGCCGTCAACAGCTGTAAAATCGACTCTCGTTTCATCGTTATCGTCTAATGCCAAAGCCGAGCCGCTGGAATCTCCAACTGCTAATAATGTGTTATTAGCCACGGCCATCGTTTTGGTAAAAAATAAATTTGGTGCTTTTGTGCCATGCCGTGCAATTTTAGATTCAGCTTCACAGTTAAATTTTATTACAAGTCGTTTCGCAAATCTGCTGCAGCTAAAGGTAAAGCAATCATGTATCTCTATTTCTGGCATCGGAGATGGTAATTTAGTAGCTGACAAATCAGGTGATGTATTCATCAAATCTTGCCAAGGTGATTATTCTGTTTCATTTTCTGCTGTAGTTGTACCCACCATAACCGAGTATCAACCAAATACAAAATTAGATGTGCATCAATTTAAAATTCCTCCCAATATAAAACTGGCAGATCCAGACTTTTATAAGAGTGGTCGCATTGATATTTTAATTGGAGCTGGTTTATTTTTCGAGCTTATGAGTGTTGGTCAATTTCATTTTGGAAAAAATTTACCTGTATTGCAGAAAACTAGACTCGGATGGGTGGTCTCTGGTGGAGGTGTTTGTTTATCCAGTTCTATTTCATTGGCAGCGGCATGTACAGGTATTTCTAAAAGGGAAAGTGAATCTTTAATTGATGTTGTCAAAAGTTTTTGGGAGGTTGAACATAATTTTGAAAATAGTTTGAGTTGTTCAACGGATGACGAACTTTGTGAAAATCATTTTAAAAATAATACAATTCGTCTCGATGCCGGTGATTATTCCACAACCCTACCGAAAAAACTTAATATTCGAGAGCTTGGTGATTCGTACGGTATTGCCTTACGTCGTTTTATGAGCCTTGAGAAGAAGTTGAATAAACAACCAGATATTAAAAGGCAGTACATAGCTTTTATGAATGAGTACGCTGATTTACAACATATGTCTTTAATAGCGGCCATACCAAAGCAAGTAAAAACATATTTTCTTCCTCACCACTGTGTACACAAGGAAGACAGTACAACAACAAAGCTTAGGGTAGTTTTCGATGGCTCCGCCAAAACAACAACAGGTCTCTCACTTAACGATACGCTCTATTCGGGACCAACCATACAGCCAAAGCTGTTTAATACTTTGCTTCGATTTCGATTTTTTAAAATTGCTCTTAGTGGAGATATATGCAAAATGTATCGTTGTGTTCGTGTTTCGCACCCAGATGATTTTCTTCAGTGCATACTATGGAGAGATAACCCCTATGAAAAAATCAAAACCTACAAGCTGCGTACTGTAACATATGGCACTAAGCCTGCTGCTTTTCTGGCAATTCGCACAATGCATCAGCTTTCATTAGATGAAGAAAAATTATTTCCTATCGGTGCTGAGGTCGTCAGACGAGACTTCTACGTTGATGATTTAATTTCTGGTGGTAACTCTGTAAAGGAAGTTATCGAAATTAGGCAACAAGTCACTGCACTGCTTAAACGAGGTAAATTTGATATTCGAAAATGGTGTTCAAATGATACTTCTGTTCTGAATGGAGTACCATTTTCCGATCGCGAACAATTTTTAAAATTTCAAGATGATAGCGACATAACAAAAACTTTGGGTTTAGTATGGGATCCAAAATCTGATACATTTATATTTGCATTTTCGCATGTTGTGGATAGTAAATGTATTTCAAAGCGAACTATTTTATCTTCGATCGCCCGATTTTACGACCCTCTAGGATTGATCGGACCAATCATTACTAAAGCAAAGATAATTATGCAAAACTTATGGAAGAGCAAATTGGATTGGGACGAAAGCCTACCGCAGGACTTACATTCGGTTTGGGTGCAATTTGTATCAACATTTTCTTTAGTTCACAAATTTACATTTCCTCGATTTGTTTCCATTTCAGAATCGATTATACAAATACATGCATTTTGTGATGCAAGTCTATCTGCATATGGTGCCTGCGTATATGTGAGATCGGAGGCAGAAGGAAAAACAAAAATAAACTTGTTATGTTCCAAATCCCGTGTAGCCCCTTTAAAGGCTCTCACTGTTCCTAAGCTTGAATTATCAGCGGCTTTGCTTCTCGCGGAGCTTTTAGTAGGCATCGCAAATACTCTCAACAATAAGTACGAATATCATTGTTGGTCTGACTCTATGGTTGTATTATCTTGGCTGCGCGAAGAATCATCAAACTACAACGTATTTGTTGCTAACAGAGTAAGTCGTATACAGAAATTAACTAGCAATATGTTTTGGCATCATGTCCCCACCGCATCAAATCCAGCAGATATTTTATCGAGGGGTGCTACTCCAAAAGAACTTTTGGATTCAAATCTTTGGAAAAAGGGTCCAGATTTTTTATATGAAGAGCCAGAATACTGGCCGCGGGCAGTTAATTTTATTTCTGACTTGCCTGAGCGGCGTCGAGTTGTTTTAATCATTTCATCTGTTACTGATCTTTCGCTAAGTTGCAAACATCACAATTCGTTTCCCAAGTTGCAGCGAATTTTTGCTTATATACATCGATTTCTTAATCTAACAAAAAATATAAAATATAATGGAGAACTTACGCCGCAAGAGCTAAAAATGGGGACTCAAATTCTGATTCGCAACATACAATTCGTGAATTTTGCTACTGAGTATAAAGCTCTAAGAAAAAAAGAAAATATTCAAACAAATAGCAAACTATATTCCCTTACCCCTTTTATGGATTCAGAAGGCTTAATAAGAGTAGGTGGTCGTTTGCAAAATTCATTTTTAAGTTTCGAGGCGCAACACCCACTTATTCTTCCGAAACATCACAATGTTACTTCATCACTGGTTATGTATTATCATCAACAATTATTACATGCTGGACCGCAGTGTCTTTTAGCAAATATTCGACAACAATACTGGCCTATTGGTGGTATAAAAACAATAAGTGCGATAATCGGTAAATGCATTAAATGTTTTCGACTCAAACCCCAGATTGCACAGCATATGATGGGTAGCTTGCCGCAAGATCGCGTAAGGCCCAATAGAGCATTTTATACCTCTGGAATTGACTTCTGTGGGCCCTTTTTTTACAAATCGGAGGTAAGAAATCGACCAGCAACAAAATGCTATGTTTGCGTCTTCATTTGTTTTTCAACCAAGGCAACACATTTGGAGTTAGTGCAAGATTTGTCAACATCAGCATTTTTATCGTCGCTTAAACGTTTCATTTCAATTCGTGGCAAACCAAAAATAATTTGGTCGGATAATGCCACAAACTTTGTGGGTGCAAAAAATGAGTTAGCAGAATTACGACAGCTATTTTTTAGCCAGCCTCATATGCAGCAAATTCATCAACAATGTTTAGAGGATGGAATAGATTGGAAGTTTATACCCCCTAGATCGCCGCATTTTGGTGGCCTCTGGGAGGCAGCAGTTAAGTCAGCCAAATATCATTTTTATAGAACTGTGGGCCTAGAAACCTTAACATTTGATGAATTGCGGACTTTGGTGTGTCAAATATCGGCTATATTAAATTCTAGACCTTTATGTCCAATTTCAGAGAATCCCGACGATCTTGAGGTGCTTACTCCTGCGCACTTTTTAATAGGTGCGCCATTAACAACATTCCTGGAACCTGATATAACGGAGTTAAATATCAGTCGTTTAAGCAGATGGCAAAGAGTGTGCCACATGCAACAAATTTTTTGGAAAAGGTGGAGCAGCTCATATTTAACATTATTACAAGAGCGATCAAAGTGGCGTTCACCAAGCACAAACCTTGCTGAAGGTAACATGGTTCTCGTGCAAGACGAAAATCTTCCACCTTTGAAATGGCAACTGGGTCGAATAGTGAATGTGATCGCTGGCAAGGATGGAGTAGAGCGGGTAGCTTTAGTTAAAACCATCAATGGTACAAGTCGACGAGCTGTTGCAAAATTGGCCGTATTGCCCATTGACGATAACTCTGTTGGAAACCCCAGCTTTCCAACGGGGGGAGGATGTTCGTTTCAAAACACTGTGCCAGCAGAGGCAGCATCTAAAAGAAGTTAAACGTATCGTCTTTGTACACACATCTGTATGCAGCGCAGCAATATAAAATCACTCTCTTTGTGCACACATCAATATGTATATTGATGTGTATATTCTTCATTTGTTTAAACTTGCTATTCATATTTTTATAACAACGAAACATTAGCAAGACATTAATATTTAATAATTGTAACGGAGAATTACAAACTTCATAATGAAGATATATTGTGTATTTCTTTCCTTATTATAAAAGAATATATTTTGTTTTAGTCGCATAGTAACAAGCAAATAAAGTACTTGTTTGAAAAAAAATCCAAAAATTTGATTTTTAATAATCGCCTGTAAAAAAGCTTACAGGCCGGAACACTGATTATATATTAAAATATAGAAAATAGAATATTATTATGCTCCTATATAAATTATTCCATATTCTAAAACGCCAATAACAACCCTTCCACTAGTTTAAGATAAACAAACCAAAATAAATTAAAAAAAAGTGTCGTTAGCTGTATGGAAAGCACTGCTGCATTGTCTGTCGGTTAAATGGGTTATTTTTAGTAATATGCGTCCAATAACCATAACGATTATCATAAAAATGCATTCCGTTCCAACTTTGAATCCTTCGAAAGTATCATGTTTCATTGCTGTGCAAGTATGATGGTCACAAGCAACCGTTTTGAACATAACATTGATTTTAGTCAAATGATGAGATGACAATTTCAATATGACGACTAAATTGATGATGGTTTCGAGTAATATGGTTAAAATATTATCATAAAAATAAAAAGTTTTCTCTTTATCTTTTGTAATTTGGATGAGTTTTTTATGTTTTAATCGATTTTACAATCGGATCAAACAATTGTATGTCTGTAGTTGATTTTAATTGTTTTACATTTATGTATGTTTTTTATCTTTTTTTATTTTAATTATTTTGATAAGTTTGTAGAATTATAGCCTAGAAAATGCAGAGCTGGCATGAAAGTAAATAATTTTGTAACTATTGAAATTGATGGTGCAGAGTCCCCATAGGACTTGATTTGAATGTTGGTTTTCTTTCGCAAAAACTAATGTTTTATGAGTATTTGAAATTCACTTCATATTTAGATAGATATTCATAAAATATGTATTTTGCTTAAGACCAGTAGTAAAATCGTCTATCATTCTGGCTTTTAACTCTTCACAAAACTTTATTGTTGCCATTATTTTATAGTAATTTATTATAAGATTAAAATAATTTCTTTCTATCCATCATCTGTTTTTATTGTTTTAATTAACTCTGGCACTTTATTTCATTTATCTGTTTTTTGAATTGTATTTTGTGTACATTTCGACAGAGAACACACCAAAAAGTTATTTTGCAAAAAAAAAAAAAACAAGTAAGAAAATTATGTCGGTCTAGACCGATGATACGATACACCCTATACCATGGTTTAGAGACCTTATCTCTTCGGTCCAACTAATTGGCTATAGAAAGTAAGCGCAAACCAAATTGGAGTGGCATTGTTTTTAATTTTTTTGGCTGCAGATATGAAAAAGTTTATATCGGGTGCTATATCTATATGGGGATAAGGTTAAAAAATGGACCGATCCTGACCATATTTGAAAAATATATACAAATAAAATTTAAGAAAAATCTATGCAATATTTTTATTTTTTGATAGATTTAAGTGAAGATCGGGAAGCAGCTCTATATGGGGCCTGTGACTAAGAATTGTACTATAGGGATTATTTTTGGACTACTGATTAATGGATATAATAAACACATACAAACTCAATTTGACTGAGATCTATATGATAATTTGGATCTTATGGCAATTTATGTCGATTTCATAGGGGTCATTTGTATTGGGACTAGGTCTGAACATATTTGCGACTTGTAGTTTGATTACAAGGTTTACATGGACACGTACAGATGGACGGACTGACAGACGGACGGACGGACATCGTTAAATCGACTCAGAAAGTGATTCTGAGTCAGAAAGTGATTCTGAGTCAGAAAGTGATTCTGAGTCGATCGGTATATTAAAAGAAGGGTCTAGGACAAATATTTTTGGTAGTTACAAACAGTAGCACAAATTCATTATACCCACACCACATAGTGGCATGGGGTATAAAAACTATATAATTTGAGGACTTAACATGAAATTATTAAAAAGCAAAATTGGTAAATTTAGAATTTTGTAAAAGTTTCCAATGTATTGCCACCCACTGTAAATATAATAGTAGAAGTATGAAACATCCTCAGACACGTTAATGAAGAGGGTGACGGAGGTCGAGATACTGTCACCATGCCCGAAGATTGGCGACAATAAAGCATCAGGCCTGGACGGGGTGCCGAACAGGGTGCTGAAGATGGCGCTGAGGGCCAGACCACACCGCGGAGTTATACCAAGAAAACGGGGTATTCCCTTAACCCTGAAAGAAACGGAAGCTTGTCCTAACTCCGAAACCGGACAAACGCCTTGGATGACCATCCTCCTACCGACCGATCTGCCTGTTGGTAGCATCGGGAAGGTACTGGAGACTATAGACTAATCGGTTGTAGAAAGTGCTCGGGATTTCGGAAAGCCCGATTGACAATAGATGCTATTGACAGGATGAGGCAAGTAGCGAAAATGGCCACAGAGGGAAAAGGAGCGGCCAGGAAGTATTATGCGGTGATTACGCTGGACATAATGAACGCATTTAATAGCGCGGGTTGGAACCATATAATGATTTTACTACGGAAACTTAATGTACCAAAATACCTTGTGGGGATCATAGGAGATTACTTCTCACACAGGACTCTTTGGTATGGGACAGAAGTGGGAAGGGGCTCATATGAGACCTCAGCAGGGGTCCCACAGAGCTCAGTACTGGGGCCATTACTGTGGAATATCATGTACTTCTTGAACTTCAAATTCCTGAGGAGGCCGACATCATAAGATTCGCAGACAACATAGCCATCGTGGTCAGTGCATGATTTCTCGACAAAGTGCAACTGTATGCGAATGAAACTATCCGCTTAATAAGGACCTGGTGTCCAACAGTTGGATTAGAACTTGCCGCATTTAAAATGGAAGCAGTTTTGATTAGCGGATGCAGGAAGAGCGAAATCTAGAAACTAGAAATAGGTAGTGTTGATGTTGAATCCTCACAGGCGATAACATACTTTGGACTCAAGATAGATTATCGACTGTGCTTTAAGACGCATATGGGATTTGCGTGCCAAAAGCCGGCAGCAGTTGGCAACGGTCTTGCGAGGATAATGCCAAATACTGGTGGACCCCGTCAGAGCCGAAGGATCCTAAGTGCAAGGGTAGTGAATTCCATATTGCTGTATGAAGCACCAATCGGGGCAAGGAATATTAGAACTTCGGCAAGGCGAAACTTACTCTCGTTGTACAGACGAAATTGTCTGAGAGTATGCAGTGGAAGCAATAGCTCTGCTGGCCGAAATAATACCAATCGAACTAGCAGCAGAGGTGTCACAGAGGGTATATGTCGCGAGGAACGAAAACCCTGGCGATAATAGAAAAGAGAGGCGGCACACGGAAAGAATAGAGACAATAAGCCAGTGGAAAAGAAGGTGGAAGAACACACCCAAAGGCAGGTGGACCGGCCCACAGACTAATACCGAGTGTTAAGAAGTGCATAGACCGCAAGCACGGCAAGGTAAATTATGACCTGACGCAGTTCTTAACTGGCCACGGAGGTTTCAGGAGCTACCTCTTTAAATGACTACATGATGATTCACCACTGTGCCCAAGATGCCCTCGATTAAGTGAAGATGCGGAACATGTTTTCTTTGAATGCCCTAGATTTGAGCAATACAGACGTATAGTGAAGAGGGAAATTGGTCAAAATATGGTAGATGCAATGCTGAAGACGGAGGAAAATTAGAATTCGTTCTGCAACTTTGCAGCCACCATCAATCAGAAACTACGCATAGAAGAAGACATACGTAAGATAATAAAAGCATCCATAGCTGGAAATTCAGGAGTACCCTAAAGCGCTAACCAGCCCCGCGAAGTAATACCTAACGGCAGTCCCGCGGGGACAGTGGTTGAAGACTGGGGAGTCGGTTTTGTTAGTGAGTAGGCGGCCCACACGGCTTTAATCTCACATAAGACTTTTCCGCTACCAGCAATTCAAAAAAAAAAAAAAATCACCTGTATTGAAATGATTTTTGCACTTGAATCTTCCCGGTCAACCTATTTAAATTTGCAACGTATGCAGTGTTCTTTAATTGTAGCAAAGATTTTCATGACTTCTGGGGCCAAATCACCGCATTCGTTATCGAAATTTTTCGATCGAAATCATTTTTTTATTTCCCAAAATAAAATGTTAAGAATAATTTTTCTTTCTCACAGTTGAAGAATTATGGCCTCTGGTTAAGAAGAAAAGCGATTCGTGGTCGAGCGTTTGTCCATCGTCTTTAAATAATAAATCAAAATATGGAATTTCGATTGATTTTACTCGATATCGAATGCGGTGATTTGGCCCCTGTACTTATTTTTAATAACATTCATTGCGAGGAAAAGTTGTTCACAATTGCGTGTTGAACCAAAAAAGGTTAATAGACTAATAGCAGGCCTCCTGCTATTTGAATAATTAACAGAAAAAAGATCTCAGCACTTGAACAATATTTTCATGTTATCCATTTTTTCTAGCCAAATATATATATTAATTCAAATGCTGGATAATTTGCTTTTGTTCTTCAAAAAAACTACATGAAAATGACAAAACTGCACAAAATTATATGATATTGATTGATTCGTCTTCAATTTTAAACTTCTGTGTTTCTACAACTGTCTGGCACAACTGTAAAAATTAATTAAGCCTTTTTTTTTGGCTAACAAACGTTTAGGCAAAAAAATTTCATTATCAATTCTATTTTAAGAATTAAACTAAATCATCATTAACATCATGCTTATCTGGGAACTTAATAAAACCCATAAAAAAGCTCATGATTTTAGTGTGTTACATTTCTAACTGATTTACAACAGCGGAAGCTTATAAAAATGTTTACTACTTAATGACTGCGTCTGTCTGTCTTCTTTATACTCGTACGTAAAGTGAAACTAGCAACTCTATTAGACAACTCTATTAAGTAGCAGCAGCAAAACCATAAAAACAAAAAATACTCGTACACTCAATATAAAGTCTTCAATAAACTACATTCACGCAGACATAAGTTTTATAAAATGGTAATCATTTTTATTGATATCTAAAAACAAAACCAAAAATAAAATAGTAGAAGTTAAGAAAACAAATATGAATTTCAAATGAGTTTTAAATAAAAATGTTAGTTGGTGGCCCAAAAGAAAAAAAAATAAATGAATAATTATAATAACAACAACCTCTGGTTTGGCATGAAATTAATTTTCATTTAACAAAACTGTTGAAATCTTTATTCGTAATATAAATGATCTAAAACATAAAATAACAATAACAAAATCATTGAATTAATTCTAGCTTGCCAATCAGCAATGACAATATTTATAAATGCATAAATATCCCAGTAGGAAACAAGATCTTCTTAAATTTGTCTTATTGGCTGGTTAAAAAAAAATGATAGAAGGTAACATTAGCTAATTTTTCGCAAGACTAATTAATAGAAAAAATAGAGAGTTCACCGATGCTTTAAGTTATTTTAATTTATTATTATTATTATTTTAAATTTATGATAATAATTTAAATACATATTTTTTCACAAAAAAAGTTTTTTTTCTCAGGAAATAAATATTCTTTTTCACCTCTATTATGAAAAAATTTGCTATTGAAAAAAAAAAAAATATATATTAATAGAAAACATTTTTATTAAAAAAAATGTTAGTCTCCCTTTTTCAAATTTCATACAGAAATAATTTAAACAATTCTGTGGTTTTCTAGAATAACCGCGAATGTCATAAAATCAAAATGTTCAGGGGGGCCAAAAAACGTTATAATTGAAATTATGGGCTCGATTATGGGCTTATTTAACAGTTCTGTAGATATGGGCAATAACTACTTTATATAAAATCTTGAGTCAAAAATCTTCAGAGGAATAGATCCTAGAGAAGGACGAAAAAACAATATGTAAATTACACTTAAAGTGTGTGCAGATAAAACTACTTATGTCGACAAGCGTCGTTTTCTTTGAAAAAGAACTCTACCAATGCAACATCCATGTAGACATAAGTTGTTGTTGCTTGAAAAATGGATTTTTTTGTTCGTCAACAAAAAGTTAACGGGACTTAGGATGAGAATATAACAACGTATCAAAAATAATAGTGACGAAAAATAATAGAAATAAACACACAAATTTTTATAAGTGGTTATAAACTGAAAAATAATCAAAAATTATATTGCATTTTTTTTCATTAATAACAACGTATGTCGCTATGTGTCGTTTTCTGAGAAAATAGTTTGTCAACGATCAAACGTAGGTTGACATACGTCGATAGTGCTACAAATTAATTTAATAAACATTTAAATTACGTCGTTATTTAAAGCAAAACTCAGAAATGGTCAATATTTTTTTTTTTTAAATTTAACACATGTAAAGAGCGTTTGAAATTAATATATTTGGCATCGTTAACTCAAAACTGACTAAAATGGACATACGCGGTTATTCCAGAAAACCACAGAATTGTAACACAACTAATATTACAATGTTAAGTACAACCGTTAATGAAGGCATAATGCCTGAACCTGGTTATAATGTTAGAAAAATATACATATGCTTCCAATATTGAAAAAAAGAAATATTATTTTATGTTTAAACCAGAGCCTACGGTCAAGCTCGAGTACTACTCGAAGCTCGAGCTACTCGATTAGTAAATGAACTACTCGATCTTAAAGAGTAGCTCGAGTAAAAATCTAACATTTTTCATGTTTGAAAGCATGTAAAAATCTAAATATAAGTATTTAGTGTAACAAATGTTTACTTTTTAGAATTGCACAAGTACCAAGAATATCGTCCTTAAATCTCTCTTGAATCGGAGTGTCGTAGTGGCGTGGGCAAACTCCTATCCGAAAAAGCTCGACGACCTTATATACAAATGTATGAAAATATTCACTTCAAAGATGTTTGATCGCATTTAAAAACCAATTTTCCCAAAACACATGGTATGATTTTCAGCACTGGTTTTTTGGCTGGCAACACTATTTTTTTTTAGCAAAATCACAAACCTAAATGTAGTTTTTAATCCAGTTTTGAATCTCCCTCTGCCTATTAATATTTATGTTCAGAAACCTAAATGCGGGTTTTTCTTTAACAAATCTCGAACGTATATTCGCTTGACTTATAGTTACAATACTATTAAACTTTTTTTTCGTTATTTATTAATATATTTGAAGAGGTGGCAACATTATGATTTCTTGAAGCCTAAAGAGGTACTATATATTTTTGTATTTAAAAAAAATTACCAGATAAGGAAAAATGTGTATTTATTTGCTATTGACAGCACTTTTTTAGTAAGCAGAACCGCCGAGTTCGCTGTCTGGAGTGGAGTGGGCTAACTGCTACTCGAAAAAGATCATCCAAGTTCCACTTAAATGTATGAAAATATGTTCTTCGTATATGTTTGATGCATATTTACAAAAAAATTTTTCAAGAACACTTGGAAAAAAACTTTTAGTATTTTAGTCTGAATATATGTAGAGGATATGTTTTCAAAATTTCAAAGCATTTCGACATAAATGTTGGCGTGTTGGAGCAACTACTCGAAAAAGATCGGAAATTTTGCAAAAAATGTAAACAAATAAAAAAAAAATTTTTTTTAATTTTTTCACTGTCTGTAATTAACTATATTCATAGATTACTCATAAAAAATTTTAAACCGACCAAAATTGTGGCGTCGGTATAGCACTACTGGTCTAATATTAGTCACTTTCTATACAAATTTGTGAAAATATGCTCTTATTTAAAGTTTTATGATATTTTCCACAAAATTTTCCACAATGACTTAACAAAAATTATATTCGTTAGAGCTGTATATATTAAGAGAACGATTCCTTCAAGTTTTAAAGCAATCCGCCAAATATTGAAACTTGGAGGAACTAATTCTCAACAAAAAACAGAAAACAAACAAAACATTCTCAAAAAAAAAAATATTTTTTCACTGTCCGTAATTGACCTTATTCACAGATGACTCATTTAAAAAATTAAGTCATTCCGATTAAAATTGTGCTCTGGGCGAACAACTACTCGAAAAAGATCAGCCACTTTATATACAAATGTGTGAAAATTTGCTCTTATTTCAAGTTTGATGTAAATTGAAAAAAATTTTTCCATCACGACTTTCTAAAATTTTTTACTATTTGTAGTTGCAAATACATCGAGATCATCTTCTTAAAATTTCAAAGTATTTTGACAATAATTGGGCTGTTGGCGAACTACTACTCGTAAAAGCTCGACCACTTTACATACAAATGTATGAAAATATGGACTCCATTGACATTTGGCATCGATTTACAAAAAATTTTGATATAGCATATGGTACAAATTTACACTTTTTAAAATTGGAAATATGAGTATATTACGTACACCAAATCTGAAAGTAATCTGACCAAAATTGTGGCTCGATCAGACTTTTCCCATACAAAAGAGTGAAAATTTGCTCTTATTTCATGTTTGAGATAATTTTACAGAAAATTTTTCATAATCAATTAGCCAAATGTTATATTTCTTAGATTTGAAAATGTAAGGAGAATATTTCCTTTAAATTTCAAACGTTTCCGAAACTAATTGTGGGGAGGATGAACTACTATTCGAAAAAGCTCAACCACTTTCCATAAAAATGTATGAAATCTTTCGCTCCATGGAAGTTTCACATCATTTTAAAAGATATTTTCCAAAAATACATGGTAAAAATTAATACATATTGTAGTCCCTCATATCAACAGATTATTTTCCTAAAATATTGGAGCACTCGGATGAAAGGTGTGGGATGGGCGAACTACTACTCGAAAAAGATGAGTAATGAAAAAACAATTTAAAAAAAATTTTTATGTGTTTTGGATTTTTAATATTTTTAAAATTAAGAATATACCTAAAAAGAAATCAGAAAATAAAATAGAGAATATTCAACTTACACAGGTACTGCTCTTAAACTAGTTAATTGATAAAAATTCATAGAGTGCATATTTTCGTACATTTGTATTGAAAATGAAATGATCTTTTTCGGTGAAAGATTTTAAAGTGACAGATATTTTTTCGAGTATAAGTTCTTCGCCTCTTCAATTTTCCCTGGAATAGTTTGAAGTTTTAAGGATATTATGTCCTGAAATCTATAACTTCAAAACATATAAATTTTTAAAAATTCGTGAAGGAAAATTTGCAGTAAAATTACATCAAACTTAAATTAAGAGCAAATTTTCACACATTTGTATAGAAAGTGGCTGATCTTTATCAAGTAGTAGTTCGGTCAATTATTGTCGGAATGCTTTGAAAATTAAAGGACGTAATGTCCTCGTATTTCAAATGTTAGAATGTATAAACATATACCATGTGTTCTTTGAATATTTTTTGTAAATAGATGTCAAACTTGGTTGGATGGCATTTTTTCGTATATTTGTATGGAAACAGGCTGATCTTTTTCGAGAAGTAATTCGTCAACAGCACAATTATTACCGAAAATCTTTGAAATTTTAAGGACGTAATGTCCTCTTATTTGCAATTTTTGAATGTATAATTATATCCCATGTGTTCCTTGAATATTTTTTGTAAATGGAGGTCAAACTTGCAAGAAGTGCATTTATTCATATATTTGTATGGAAACTGCCTGATATTTTTTGAATAGTAGGTTGCCAATAGCACATTATTAGTCTGAATGGCTTAAAAATTTAAATGAATTATCTAAGGATATTGTCAGTTGCAATTGTTAAAAAAAAACATAAAAAAAAAATTTTTTTTTAATTTTTGTTTTTTCATTATTGATGTTTTTCGAGTAGTAGTTCGCCCACCCCACACCTTTAATCTGAGTGCTCCAATATTTTAGGAAAATAATCTGTTGATATGAGGGACTACAATTTGTATTAGTTTTTACCATGTTTTTCTGGAAAATTTCTTATAAAATGATATCCAACTTCCTTGGAGTGAATGTTTTCATCCATTTTTCATCCATTTTTTCCACAATTATTGTCGGAAAGGTTTTAAATTTAAAAGAAATAAAATATAAAATATAAAAAATATAGCTTTTGGCTAAGTCATTATGAAAAATTTTTTGTAAAATTATCTAAAACATGAAATAGAGCAAATTTTCATACTTTTGTATGGGAAAAGTCTGATCTTTTTCGAGTAGTAGTTCGACCGAGACACGATTTTGGTTAGATTACTTTCAGATTTGGTGTACGTAATACACTCATATTTCCAACTTTAATAAGTAAGAAAATTATAGTCGGTCAAGACCGACTATACGAAACCCTATACCATGCGTTTAGAAACCCTATCTCTTAGGCCCAACTAACTGGACATAGAAAATAAGCAAAACCCAAATTTGAGTGGCATTTTTATTAATTTTTTTGGCTGCAGATATGAAAAAGTTCATATCGGATGCTATATCTATATAGGGACTAGGTCCAAAAATGGACCGATCCTGATCATGTTTGGTAAAGTCTCTTGTATTTTGCAAAAATATATAATTTGAGAAGAATCAATGCAATATTTTTGTTTTTTAATAGATTTAAGTGAAGATCGGGAAGCAACTCTGTATGGGGTCAAAGGTATCATTTTTGGACTACTCATTAATGGATGTAATGAACGCATACAAACCCAATTTGAGTAAGATCTATATGACAATTTGGATCATATGGCAATTTACGTCGATTTCATATGGGTAATTTGTATGGGGGCTAGGTCTGAACATGGACCGATTCTCACCAATTTCAATAGCGTTCATCCCATGGCCTATAAAAGCTTATATACTAAATTTCATCATTCAATTTCATTCATTGATTTCATTGATTACAAAGTTTACATGGACACACAGACGGACGGACGGACGGACGGACGGACATTGTTAAATCAACTCAGAAAGTGATTCTGATTATCGATCGGTATAATTAAAGATGGGTCTAGGTCAAATATTTTTGGTTGTTACAAACAGCAGCACAAAGTCATTATACCCAAACCACATAGTGGTATAGGGTATAAAAAGCATAAACTTGTACCATGTGTTCTTACAAAATTTTTTGTAAATCGATGCCAAAATGTCAATGGAGTCCATATTTTCATACATTTGTATTGAAAGTGGTCGAGTAGTAGTTCGCCAACAGCAGAATTATTGTCAGAATACTTTGAAATTTCAAGAAGATTATCTCGATACATTTGCAACTACAAACAGTAAAAAATTTTGCGAAGTCGTAATGGAAATTTTTATTAAAGTTACATTAAACTTGAATTAAGAACAAATTTTCATACATTTGTATAGAAAGTGGCCGATCTTTTTCGAGTAGTTGTTCGCCCAGAGGGCAATTTTAATCGGAACGACTTAATTTTTTATATGAGTTATCTGTGTATACGGTCAATTACGGGCAGTGAAAAAAAAATTTTTTTGTAAAAAGTCTTACGTAAAAAAAAATTTTTTTTTTCTTTCCTTGTAAAAATTTTTTTTTGTAAAAATTTTTTTTTGTAAAAAATTTTTTATTGTAAAAATTTTTTTTTAAAGAAACAATTTTTTTTAAAGAAACAATTTTTTTTGTAAAAAGGGTGTAGAAAACTGTTTTTGTTAAAAAAATTTTTTTTATAAAATTTTTTTTGCAAAAATTTTTTATAAGAAAAATTTTTTGAAAAAAAATTTTTTTTAACTTATTTTTAACGAATATTTTTTTTAAGTCATGTTGAAAATTTTCTGTAAAATATCATCAATCTTCAAATAAGAGCACATTTTCACACATTTGTATAGAAAGTGGTCAATATCAGTCGAGTAGCAGCTCGAGTAGCTCGAAGATCTAGTAATGGGGGGCTATGGTTTAAAGTAAAAAAAAAACATCATTCTAATATTTTAATGCAAAAACAGACTTTCTAAAGAAATGGCAAATTCGTTCTCAACTCTGTTGCGAAAATAATTTGATGTTTCGATTTCATTAATGATGAAACATTTGACAGAAAGGCCCCCAGTCACTAAATTTGATAAATAAACCGTAATCTTTTATAATTTACTAGTTTTTCTGATATTCCATTACTCATCTTTTCTCTGCTTATCCAAATTTATACTAATTTTTTTTCTACTGGGGTGCCAGTGAATTTTAACTGAAAAACACAACAAAAAGTACACATTACTAAAACAATATTATAAATTAATATTTTTGAATAAAATTAAAATAAAATTTAATTTTAAATTAAAATAAAATTTAATTTTATTCAAAATCACAGCAACACAAAATCAATATAAACAAGTAAGAAAATTATAGTCTCTTTAGACCGACTTTAAAACATCCTATGTATAACATGCGTTTCAATTGAGTATCTGAAACAATAACAGGATATAGAAGATAATATTGACGACTTTCTAGGGTCTTTGCTAATAATTTGGGCGTGCCGATATGAAAAAGTTTATATCTTATTTTATTTTTATATATGGGGACTAGGTCAAAAAATGGACCCATCATAACCATATTTAGTAAGGTCACTTACTTTTCTCAAAAACATATTCAAAGCAAATTTTAAAAAAATCTATGCATTTTTTTTTTTTTTTTTCTGATAAATTAAGCGAATCAACCTTCCTTGGGGACTATGACTAAAAATATCTAGTGATTATTGCATATATTAGCCACACATGCACCAAATTTTATCGATATATATGTGATCTGGATCTTGCGACCACTTAAGTTGGTCTGGTAGGGGTTTACATGTATGCACAGACAGACGGACGGACGGACATCGCTAAGTCGAAAGTGATTCTGAATTGATGTAGTAAAAGGTGGGTCTAGGTCAAATATTTTTGGTAGTTACAGCACAAACTCATTATGTTCTGACCACATAGTGGTACAGGGTATCGAAATGATTAAATTAATTTATAATTAACAGAAGATGAGACAGTATCAACTTTTCTAGCATTAACACACCATCTTTACCATCATCAGAATCGTCATCATCATCATCAATATCATCATCATTATCATCATCATCATCATTATTAACATCATTGTGAGAGTTTAGCTTCTGAACTTCTTAAATCACTCCAAAAAAAAAAAAAAAATTAATAACAATATAAACAACAACAGCAACATAACGAATTTCAAAATATGTTTCAATATTATAGTTGTGTGTTTAGTCTTTGGTAATTAAAAATCAACACAATATCTTTGAAATGTTTATAAATTTGTTTAAAGCTCAAAAACAACAACGACAACAACAAAATATGCACAGCATCTACGTTTCTTTTTGGGAATTTCCTAATGTCCATATATATTCATATGCCACACCGACCGTATAATATTTGTTATCATTATCAAACTAATATTTGACTTAATAGAGTTATTTAGGTTTTTTTTTTTGTTCGTGCATGTGTGTGTTTTTATGTTTTTTAGTTTTAAAATTAATTTTTTAATTATGTTGTTTAAGTTTTTCTGAGCGCGTTCCTCCAATAAAGTTGAATTTCATAAGTTGTTTGAAATTGAAAGCTTGTATTGTCGATGTTGCCGTTGCTGCTGCTGCTGATGCTACTGCTGACTAAATGTTGTCAACCTGAAGTCAAATGTCATTTATTAAAAGTTGATATGTTAATTTTTTTTTTGAAAATTAAAACGAAATATTTTGTCAGTAGTTGTTGGCTTTAATCTCCGTTAGTGAAGTGGTTATTGCTACTGCTGATGTTTTTTAATTGTTATGAATATAAATATTTTTCGACGAGAAGCAACAACAAAATATTTATAACAAATTAATTTCACATTTTAACCAAATTATGTCGTTAGTGTATCATTTAAATAGATTAGACGCTTTTTTATTTAGTTGTCGCTAAGAAAACTGGTTTATTGAATTTTTATACTTTACTTTAAATCAATTTGACTTTGAATATGAAAACGATACGTTACGATAAAGGGATACCAAATATTGCTGAAGATGCTTGATATTTAATTTAGAAAGGGTTTTGAAGATTTTGGGAAAAGTGGAAATAACTAAAAACTCCGTTGTATAAAGATCATACAAAAAAGTGAAATAGATGCTACTCTTGACATTCGGATGTGGTGAAGTTATAATAAATGTGCGCTGATGATTGTAACTAAGGTAAAAGGTCATGACTTGAGATCACCAAACCCTTTGAAAGTTTTACTATACTGGGTACTCACCCCCAGACAAGGACAGTTTAAAGACATTCCAATGTGATATCGTTTACGCCTTAAGATTACTTTCGTATTTTATATACAATAATTACAACTAATATAAACTACCTAAAATCTCCAGGTAAAAAAAACATATACAGAATGATTGGAACCTGACCATTTTTTGGCATTTAGAACCTTTTTAAATCGCTTTGAAGATTTATACTCGACCTTGACCAAGAATAATTTTCTTACCTGTGCCCGTGTTCTGTATTTTATGTGAAAAGTTCTCACATCGAAAAAGTATGAAACCATAAATTCCACTGTTTCTCGATTTGTGAGTAAAAACTGTGTCTGTATCTTAATGTGAAAAGTTACAACACTGGTTACGTTGTTATTGGAATATTCCAAGTCAGCTGTCAAAAAATAAAAACAAACAAAGCAAATAAAAGTAAATATAAAATTATGTGTATAAAAATTTAAGAACTTGAAATAATTTTTTTTTAATTTAAATTTGTGAAAAATGTTCAATATACTTCTATTAACTGATACGATAATGATGATATGATAACTGAATGTTAACACGCTGCCTTTTTTGTGCAAGAATATTTTTAATGAGGGGGCTAAAAGTTTACTATGGTTAAATTATGCTCGTTTGCAGTTGCAGTTTCGAAAAACTTTTAAGAAACATGTTATCTTATAGAGAATTAAATTTTAATACCTTCCGAAGAATACATTGCCTTATTAACCGAATGTTTGTCGGAGCAAACTTTTGTGGTCGATTATGAACGTCATTATTCCGTGGGCTTAGATATAGAAATATTAAAGCAAGCTTGCAGTTATTTGTGAGTATGCATTATAAACTTTAAAAAATCATATCTAAATATATTTGTTTTCTAGAGATTCTATTAAAGCCAACGTTATAGTACAAGGTTATAAAAATGCTACGATGGAAACCATAAATGATTTACAAAATCTAATAATACATCAAGTAATTATTGATACGAATGCTAAGACCATCAAAACGGATCCTAAAATTGAGCTGAAAGAAAAGGTTACAAAAAACAACACTAAAAACCCTGCGAAGAGAGATGTTGAGTTAGAAATTGCTATGATATTGGATTGGGCACTGGTTTTATTAGATGGCTTTCATCTCGGTGTGCTTCTAGTGAAGAAGCTATAGCGGCGGTATTGGAACACAATTTGCCACCTGATTTAGATCAAATGTGAAAATCCAGAAGACGCAAGAGCTCGTTATAAAGCTGTCTGAAACTTTAATAAAATTATTTAAAAAGTACATATATAAGTACTTAAAAAGTGCATATGTAAGTACTTAAAAAGTGCCCATATAAGTGAATATTGTCTCAGAATGATTTTTCTTTATCCTTATCATCATAGTCCGATATTGTTACAGTTTCAGTATCATTCAAGTTTAAGGTGTGTGGTGGTATCAACGCTATGGTATTAAAGCTATTAATCGCTTCAAATAGTCAGTTGATTTATTAATAAAAACATCAATTAAATGTTAAATTAATAATGCAATTGTTTAACTTAAAAAAATTGATTAGTTAAAAAAACATTTTATTAATTGATAAAACAATTAATTGGTTAATTAAAAAACCAAACAATTTATAATTAAAAAGCCATTAGAGTTAAATTGTAATGATTGATTTGTTAAAAAATTAATTTATTCATTAAATATTAATTCGATTAATTAAAATACAAATAATTAAATAAGTTAATAAATTTATACTTTTAATTAAATAATAATAACTTAATTAAATGAATTTAATAAGCAATTAATTTAAAATCAACCATTTTTAAGTCATTTGAGCCCAAAAGGTTCAAGGTTGATTTTTTTTATTAATTAATCAACTGATTATCTGATTTATAAATTAATTTATTAATCAATCAACTGATTATCTGATTAATAAATTAATTTATTCCTTTATTATACTGTCGAACATGTTCGTGGGCATTGTAAAAGTACTAAGTCAGTATAGAAAATCCTCCAAAAAAGTTCTCACCACCCAGAATGGCTGTTATACTATTTAAAAAAATAACTTTATTGATTCAAATAATCAATTGATTGTTTAATTAAAAAAACAATTTAATTTTGAAGAAAAATTAATTAAAAAATTGAGTTTTATTATAAACTTAATAATTTAATTTAAAAAATAATAATCTATTTATGAAATAAAGATTAATTAAAATCAATATATTTTCAATAATTCAAAAATTAAATTATATATCAAGAAAACATGTTAATTAATTTTACCCCGCGTAAAGAACCTATGGATCACATAGAAATAATTTTTAACTTTATCAAAAAATGGATTTATGAAATTATATTTTTATAGTATAATATACTAATATAATATACTATATTATACAGTTTATACAGTTTTGTTTAAACTTTTACGTATACGTGAATTTACAAAATTAGCTTATTAATGAAATAAATAAATACATAAATTTATTAATAATATTAGATAATACTAAAATTAATCATTTATTTAAACAATTTATCATTTTATTAATAAATTTATTCATTAAATATTTTTTTAACAGATTTTATTTATTTTTTCAGCTTTTTGTAGTAGAAATGTAGTAAACGATTTTTTTTAGTTCTTGAATTACTATTTTTTTTTTTTGTTATTAAAATTATACAACATTTACTACAAAATCATTCGAACAACTAAAAAAATAAATACATATTTTCAAAATTCATACAATAAAATTTGTGATTGTAACAAAACTTTTACTACACATGCGCTTTATCTGTTTTGTTTTTATTATCTGTTAGGAAAAGATCAAGAATCAGCCTTAAAAAGGATCAGTTTAAGTGTGATCCGTTGAATCGTACAAAATGTCCTCTGGCAAATTCCAAATTGGAAGACATGTAGTCCACAAGTTTTTTTTTTTTTTGAATTTGGGAAATTCGTTGCACTTTCTGAATAATTGCAAAAAAAAAAATTTAAATGTAAATACTAAAAGTAAAATATAAATAAAAAATTAACATATTTTTTACCTTTTCTCCAATATTCGATGTCATCTTATATATATATATTTTTTTAAAGCAACTGAATTTAAAAACTTATCTCGCATAGATTTCAGTTGTGAGTGAATTTGACAGTTCAACTTCAAATCTTTTCACATGCCTACTTTACAGAAACACTTTTTTCTCATTTTTCCAATAAATGTGAGAAGAAACGTTACGTGACATATAGTTCTCACAAAATAAAGTTACAGAACCAGTCGAATGCGAGAAACAATATTTTGTGTCAGTTCGCAACGTTTCTGTTTCATTTTTATACGTTCCATGTGAAAACTTTCCGATGTGAGAGTTACAGAACATAGCTACTGGTTCATAAAACGAAACGTTTCTTCTTCTACATCGCACAGTGGACCATTTGACGAGAAGGCGGTCAAAAATCTATAACTTTTGATTGGATTGGAATTTTGATATGCGGTTTGTTTTTGTTTGGTAGGTGCGACTTTAGCCTTTAAGTTTTACTATAAAACGTAATTCTCGACCGAAAATAAAAAAGTTACGGAGGGTTCAAAATACATTTTCATTTGTAGTTGAATTTTAGTACAAAAGTGAAGTGTTAAAAGGTAAAAAAACGTTTTTTTTTTAATATAATGTCTTATTTTTTCAGTTAATTTTACAACTAATACTTTTTAACAATTTGTTAAGTTAATTTTTTCAGAAAATGCCAAACTTTGACCCCCGTAAACTTTTTAGACCTAATGTGCACAAGGGCCAAAGGTTGTTTTTTTTTTTTGAAAGATCCCGAGTCAAAATATAATTTATTAAGCAGCGAACGTAAAAGTTACCTTATATTGGTTCAAGATAGAGAAGTTTCAATGAAAAACTCGTATGTTTTTGCTTTAGTTAAATTTTTTTTTTATTGTCTTTTTAAATATTTCTATATCAATTTTTATGGTAAATTTATGAAATATAACAATTTTTATTGTAAATTTACAAAATATATAAATTTTTAAATCAAGAAAATTTTTTAACTATATAAAAAAAAGTGTAACTTATTGTTAGTGTAATGAAAAAGTACTTTAAATCAAACAATTTTAGTAAAAATTTCTTCTAAGTAGCCTTGATTTTCATCTCCTAGAAGTGGTTTAGCTTCTTCGTCTAATTCAATAGAGGTAGTTTTCTATTTTTGACGAATGCTGAACATATATGGATCTGAAGTGCATAACAAAATAGTGATAAGGTCTTCATTAGTACAACATCTGGACATTTTCCTTGTGTTGTGCTCGCGAAAGAATCTGTAGTCTTTGTTCCTTTTTTCTTGCGCTTCTTCAGATAGATCTCCTATTGGTAGCATATTGTTTTGAATTATTTGTTCCCCATGGTACAAAATTTTATGAACTGTGGATGGCATATATCTCCAAGAGTATTTTTCATTATAAAGTATAGCTGTTTTATTGGCGTACTCTCCAAATTTTTTTTTGCATCTATCTTTCTGCTGCATTCTAGAGCTTGTAATATGAATTCATGATCTACACCTGTGATAGATGCTGCAGTTTCCGGATCGGAAAAAAATCTCCTTGCAGCATTTCCATCATTTGTGTTTCCTTCCCCTTGTTTTGGTTGGTCGATTACGAGGTCTAGCTGTAGATATTTTTGTTGAATTTGTTTTTTTTTGCTTTCTTTTTTCTTCATTTTCTTTGTTTTTCTCACTGTTTCGCCTAACGGACCAAATTCCAAATCATAACCCAATTTAAGAATATGCTCCATGAAACGTATTCTAGCGTGAAGAGGGGACATTCCAAATTTGTAGGCTTCCTTAAAACTATTTTCTTCTGGTGGGGGTTGGCTTAATTGACTTGACGTCTTTTGGCATATAATGCAGCTTGACGTTGACTTTGTTCCATTTACAAATTTTTATCTTTTATTACCACTTTTAGTAGCATAAAAAACCCACACCCTAACCCCTTCTAAAAGGTGAAGCATACCTGCTCATATCTTAAAGGGCTATGTCGCAATAGTTTTTTTTTTACCATTTACAAATTTTTATCTTTTATTACCACTTTTAGAAGCATAAAAAACCTACACCCTAACCCCTTTTAAAAGGTGAAGCATACCTGCTCATATCTTAAAGGGCTATGTCGCAATAGTTTTTTTTTACCATTTACAAATTTGTATCTTTTATTACCACTTTTAGAAGCATAAAAACCCCACACCCTAACCCCTTTTAAAAGGTGAAGCATACCTGCTCATACCTTAAAGGACTATGTCGCAATAGTTTTTTTTACCATTTACAAATTTGTATCTTTTATTACCACTTTTAGAAGCATAAAAACCCCACACCCTAACCCCTCTTAAAAGGTGAAGCATACCTGCTCATACCTTAAAGGACTATGTCGCAATATTTTTTTTTTAACATTTACAAATTTTTATCTTTTATTACCACTTTTAGAAGCATAAAAAACCCACACCCTAACCCCTTTTAAAATGTGAAGCATACCTGCTCATATCTTAAAGGGCTATGTCGCAATAGTTTTTTTTTAACATTTACAAATTTTTATCTTTTATTACCACTTTTAGAAGCATAAAAAACCCACACCGTAACCCCTTCTAGAAGGTGAAGCATACCTGCTCATATCTTAAAGGGCTATGTCGCAATAGTTTTTTTTACCATTTACAAATTTGTATCTTTTATTACCACTTTTAGAAGCATAAAAAACTCACACCCTAACCCCTTTTAAAAGGTGAAGCATACCTGCTCATATCTTAAAGGGCTATGTCGCAATAGTTTTTTTTTTTACCATTTACAAATTTTTATCTTTTATTACCACTTTTAGAAGCATAAAAAACTCACACCCTAACCCCTTTTAAAAGGTGAAGCATACCTGCTCATATCTTAAAGGACTATGTCGCAATAGTTTTTTTTTACCATTTACCTGTTATTTAAATTGTTTCCCATTTTGTCAGGTATTTAAACTATATAACTCTAATTCAGACTATTAATGTCTTTCAAAGATACCTATGTAGATGTACCTGTAACAATTAAGCGCATTATATCTCAACCCTTTTTTATAAGTATATAACAACTCCTGACAACTCTACCGACATGCAAAAAAATACACAGCGGTGCACCGGTACGACCAACTTTTGTATTCATAACACTCAGATGGACGGACGGACATCGTTTAATCGACTCAGAAAGTGTTTTTGAGTCGATTCGTATAATAAAAGATGGATAAAGGTCCAATATTTTTGGCAGTTACAAACATCACCTCAAACTTAATATATCCTAACCACATAGTGGACAACTTTTGTATTCATAAATTTTGCAGAAAATATCTAACCTTGGGTCAGAAAAATTGTTCTGGTGCACACGGGCGGAAACTGGCGGGTGTATAATGTGGTATAGGAGTATAGGGGAGGGTTCGGACTATAGAAGAGTGCAAGATTTTTTCTGACTGCTTTTGACTGGCAGGAGTTATGCTCTATTAAGTAGGAGATTTTCGGAAATTTTTGAACGGAACGACTCAGTGATTTTACATTTTTAACATTAATAGTATGGAAGCCACGAAATTATACAAAATTTATTTCACTTCAAAATCTTTTAAATCAAAAAAGTTACAGTCATTCAAAAATAAAAATTTACAAAGAAATTTTTAATTTTAGCAAAATACTGAGAAAGCCCACTTTCGAAGACCCTGTTCGCTGTGATATAGTTGAGATAGAGTCGCAATTTTTTGGGTCCCGAGGTTTACTAGTATTTACTTTCAAATGAATAACATAACTTTAAAATCGGTAAAAAAAAAAAAATGATGTTTGGCCGCCTTCTCAAAATATGGTCCACTGTGCGTCGGATATTTTTTTAATTTTTAAAGTTGCGTCACTTTTTGTTCCATTAAGTCATGTTCCCATGTAAGGGTTTCCAACCTGTCTGGTACGCAGACGATGTAGCGATACTGTTAAGGGGGAAGATCCTAGAAACTTATGTAGAAGGGCATCGGATGCACTCGAAATAGCATACTATTGGGCACAACCGAGGGGATTAAATGTGAACCCGGAAAAGACTGAAATATGCCTATTTACTAGGAAGACGAGAATAGTCGATTTCGATGAACCCCGCTTCCAGGACAAAACGAGTAGAATCACGCAAACGGTGAAATACCTTGGGGTGATTCTCGATAAAAAGCTCACTTGGAGGACCCATATTGAGAGCGAAAGCTCATAAGATATGGGCCATTTGTAATAGAGCTATAGGCTCAAAATGAGGTTTAAACCCGAGGATGCCGAATTGGCTATATACAAGCGTTGATAGACCAATTCTAACTTACGCATGAGTCGTCATATTGACATCGATGAACAGGAAATACTTTATTAAACCAATCCAAAGGATACAACGCCTCTGTTGCATAGGAATCAGCGCTGCAATAAGGACTACATCTACGAGGGTTTTAGAGACGATTCTATCTATACACCCGATCGAGGTTAGAATTAAATATGAGGCAACTCCGGCCATGTTACGACTAAAGGTTATAGGGGAATACATCACTGACCATACGACCAGACACCAAACAATATTGGACCAGATACCGGAATTCAACACTGTGGATTTTAGCTGTGATAGAATCGCGGAAATGTCGACAAACACACCCTGCAGTATAAGGATACCTGACAGGGAAAGCTGGTTAAACGGAAATATTCTACAAAACCTTCCAGGGTCACACTACTACACAGACGGATCTAGAATGCATGGTAAGTCTGGCATAGATTTGTATGATGAAGACCGTTCCAATGGCATATACCTACGCATTGCGGACCACAACTCTGTCTTTCAGGCCGAAGTGGTCGCGATAACGGAATGCTTAACAGCTATTGACGCACGGGCAATCCCAAGCCCCGGAGACGTGAAATTATTTTCCGACAGTCTAGCGGCTATCAGGGCGATATCCTCAGACAAAACTAGATCAAGGACTGTCCTCAGATGTAAGAAGGAAATTACAAACTTCACTACAAGGAGTAGACTTGAAATCGTTTGGATCCCAGGATACAGAGGTATAATGGGAAACGAGATTGCAGACGAACTGGCCAAGAAGGGTTCTTTCCTGGAGGGAGTTAATTTGGAAAACCTTTCCAGTTTCTCAAATTGAAACTCTCGGAATGGGCAACCAGTTCACATACTTCAATTTGGAAGGAAACTGACATGGGTAAGGCTACGAAGATACTATAGGGCTCTCCAAACACTTCGAAGACTAAGGAAATCCTTGGTCTAAATAGAAGGGAACTGAGTAGGATTATTGACATCCTCACTGGGCACTCTGAACTGAGGGCTCATCTATACCGTATGGGACGGGCGGAATCGGTCACACGCAGAGCTTGTGGAGAGGATAACGAGACCCTAGAACACTACCTTTGTTACTGTCCAGACATTTATCCAACGATATCATACCAGGCCTAGCGGTTCTTAGGGGGACACGCTGGAAAACACTCAGGATATTTGCTGTCTAGACCGAATTCCTAAATTAAATAAGGGATAGGTAACTGGAAGGAACTGTAGGGTATTAATTTTTTGATATTCTCAGTGGGCGTGGCACCTTCCATACAAAGTAATTATTTAATATCAATTGTCTGAGGCGATCTATTATTTATGTGAGTAGTCGCACAAAAAATGGGCTCGATGACACAAATGGGTGTGGCACTACCCATACAAAGTAAACATGAAATATCAGAGTAGTAGATTAGTGAAATTGTGAGAGCCTTGGAACTTTGCGTGAGCCCATAATTTATTCATGTTATTAGTCGATCGACCAAGTTTCAGATCGATCGGATAAGGGTAAATTGGATGAGAGGAAATATGGTTTAAATTTCTCCGTGATTCTGCGTGACTATGCGTGACTGTACATGACTACCCCAAAATTAATCTGTAGTCACAACACGACTATGGGCCAAGTTTCAGATCAATTGGATAAGGGGGAATGGTGTTGCCGCACAACAGAGAATATGAATTAAAAGAAAGAGTTTAAAAACAACAGTAAAATGTGGACAAAAGAATTTTAATTTTCCATGATTTTTGCACGTAATTAAAAATACAAAGTGTTTCTTAAGTTGCTTATTTGTTGCGAATGAACAAATGAAAAAGATTGACAAAATAAACAAAAAAAACTCAGGAGTAGTTGCAATCAAACACGCACCATAGAAATGCAACTGGATTTACGTAGCACCTTCAAAAGAGATTTGAAGAAAAAACCAGCGTGAAAAGCTTTCGTGTAAATACCCTCAAACTAGTATAAGATTAATATTTCTTTTGAGTATAAATTTTTACCATTTTTATTCTCATTTATTCTCTACTTGATGACATTTTGCAAATTGCTTTAAACAATTAAAAAATAAAACAATTCGAAAAATATTTTTGCTACTTGTTGTAGCAAACCCCATAGAATAATTATTGAGAATTGGCATAACAATGACATGTTAAGCACGGTATAAAGAATTTCGAGACACCCCTATCAAACAAATTCATAGTTCAACTTTATCCCGGTTCACAGGTATTTTATATTGTGCAAGTTGTATAGAAACTTTTCATTAAAAACCTAAAGGTGTAACTCACTCATCCGCCATTTACAAAATTTTCTAGCGAACGACCATTGTAAAAATGCCAAGTTTTCGATGGAGTGTTTGAATAAGAACAATAGCGAATGTGTGTTTTAGTCACTAATTGGCAATACTTTCATTAATTTTCATAAATTTGTGGTCGTGTTTTTTGTTTTGTTTTTGTTTTGATTTTGCTGTTGTTATGCTTTCATTTGATTTGATACTAACTATTGTTTACTAACAAGTAGACCCTTAAGACAAATCAAACTTTGCAACATCAGGTTTCTGAATGTAACAAACTGCAAAGTGAACAATGCAAGTTTTTTAGCCAGCTACATGCAATCCTGTTGCTATTTAAAATAGCAACCAATCAACCTGATATTCGCAAACAACTTCAGCTGCAATATGCGAATATTCTTCATTCACTGGTAGTATAAGGAAATATGGCCTCAAGGATAATAGAACTCAGCTAGCTATAAGAGTTTTGTTGAAATTTTAGTTCGAGTAATTCATGCCATCATCGTCATCGTCGTCTCCTTCATCATTTGAAAAACAACACTCATCATAACTGTTGCCTTTTTCACAAGCAACACCCCCTTCACAAGTAACGACAATAACCAGACGGTGATAACAACAAGATGAACAACAACGGCAACATTATGGGTCTTCTACGAGTAACAAACCACTTATGTTTTGAAAATTTTGTTAACACAAGAGCCTACGCATGTCAAAATTAGAATTTTTGGGAGCACTTTTTCAACATTGTTGTTAATGTTGTTGTTTTGCAATGCATAATGAGTTTCTATGGGAGGCCAATGCCCCTCATTCTCCCCATTCCTAAATTATAACAACAATAAAATTGTATTCATTGATGATGAAAATATTTATGTACAGACATACATACATACATACATACATACAAACACATATATTGTTGTTGTTGTGAATGCAATGTATTGGCCTGCGGCTCATTTGCTCGCAATGCTGAAATGAGTTGAATTAAGTTGTTATTGTTGTATGTTGTGCGTTAGAGAATGGGTGTAATGCAATCCCAGCTCAATTGTTATACAAAAATTTCAACAATTTTCATATTGTAAGAGTATGGTTTGTTTTTGTTGTTTTGGGGTTGCAACTTTATGCGTAGGAAACTTAAGAATTAAAACAATGTTATGCTAGTGCCGGCCCATCTTCCCCAACATTATACATTTGGAATAGGGAGCTCAATGCTAGGAAAGTAATATACGTAAACTATTTAACTTTTCTTAATTAATATAATTAGCAGATTCCAGCGCTCGAAATTCGAGTGCAATTTCTAGCCAATTCGCAAACCAACACTTTTTTGGTTTATTATTATTGTGAATGAAGATAACAAACGCATTAACAGACACATTAACAAATTTAATAAACACATACATAGCATATGTATAATTTTATGTATGTGTTAGTAGCAAATTTGAATGTAATTTACTCAAAATAAAGGACAAAATTTAAAAATCTGTAAATCTATAATACAGCTAAAAAGAAATACCCTTCAAATAATATACGTTTAGTAAAAATCAGGATAAAATGGTAGAAAAAAAGATCGGTCAAAAGAAATCGCCTAGCCTATTAATATTATTGATTTACGTCTTTGAGATCTAACGGAATTTTCATTATTATTATTTATACTTTTTGAGGTCCCAGGTTCAAATTTCGTTAACTTATTTGGTATAGCGTCTAGAGACTATAAATGAAACATTTTGATTTTCTATCGATATTGTGTTCCTTCATAAAATATGAATGGCCCTAATGCGGACAAGTAATTCAAACCGTATAGCCAAGTTGATGTTACTGTGACTGTTACAAAATGCAATTGAAATCCATTCAAGTGCATGAATCTACTATGAACATTATTACTGCGGACTACTTCTGCCTATGTATAACCTCTATAACCATTTGGCATTCATTTGCCGCAGGAATGCATTACTAAATCACATCATAGTTGGGGGGATTTAAAGGTAACTAATTGTTTTACATACATACAATTTTTTCATTTTTTTTTTATTTTTTTTTTTTCAAAATAAAACAAGTAAGAAAATTATAGTTGGTCTAGACCGACTATATGATACCCTATACCATGCGTTTAGAAACCCTATCTCTTAGGCCTAACTAACTGGACATAGAAAATAAGCAAAAACCAAATTTGAGTGGGATTTTTATTAATTTTTTTGGCTGCAGATATAAAAAAGTTCATATCGGATGGTATATCTATAAAGGGGCTAGGTCCAAAAATGGACCGATCCTGATCATGTTTGGTAAAGTCTCTTGTATTTTGCAAAAATATGTACAAACAAAATTTGAGAAGAATCAGTGCAATATTTTTGTTTTTTAATAGATTTAAGTGAAGATCGGGAAGCAGCTCTATATGGGGTCAAAGGGATCATTTTTGGACTACTCATTAATGGATGTAATGAATGCATACAAACCCAATTTGAGTAAGATCTATATGACAATTTGGATCTTATGGCAATTTATGTCGATTTCATATGGGTAATTTGTATGGGGGCTAGGTCTGAACATGCACCGATTCTCACCAATTTCAATAGCGTTCATCCCATGGCCGATAAAGGCTTATATACCAAATTTCATCAAAATATATTCATATTTGCGACCTGCAGTTTGATTACAAGCTTTACATGGACACACAGACGGACGGACGGACGGACGGACGGACGGACGGACGGACATTGTTAAATCAACTCAGAAAGTGATTCTGATTCGATCGGTATAATTAAAGATGGGTCTAGGTCAAATATTTTTGGTTGTTACAAACAGCAGCACAAAGTCATTATACCCAAACCACATAGTGGTATAGGGTATAACAACAACTGGGGGAGTAATTTTTATACTTAGATATTGTCAACACTTAAAGAAAAAACAGTTTAGAATCCTTGTCAGAGAATTTTTGTTTGGAATCATTGTATATACATATATGGAGCTCATGTTCTGTATTTCACTTAATAGTCAATGTGAAAATTTTATACTTGATTCCCCACCTCCGCTAAATTTGATTTCACAACGGCTTTATGTTTCTTAAAATCTATTATATTTTGTTGCTGCCAAATATTTTTTAATAATTTTAGTTATTGCCAATGTAAAAAAAAAATTTTTTTTATTGGAATAATTCTTACGAAATTGAGATTAGTGGAAATTAGAATGCATAAATATTCATGAAATTCAAAAAATAGCAATTGCTTGCAAGAACAGAGTTGTATCTTCTGAGATAAATACGAAGTAAAACCTGTACGGTATGAAATCTGATTCTTAACGACACTGCTTGTAGGCCTGACTTTAGGTGAGTGTGTTAAAGCGCTGACCAAAAACTGCAACTGCAAGTGCGAGTGTATGTGAGATAGACGCAGGTTCAAACCTCACGGCCGCTCTAAGTAGAAAAATTTCATATAAAAACAATCTATTCAATTAAGGCTGAAATGGCAGCAACCGGTCCGATTAAGAATATAATGTAGTTTTGAATTTTTAGAAATATATGCTTTCTTCTTCCCTACCACGCACCATTGAAACAAAAAAACAAAATTTTCATATTAATTACAGTATTAATTACAATATGTATGAAAATGACGTCAACATCTAACAAACTAAGGAAAAAAAAATAATTTTTTTCGGGATGCCAAAACAATGGAAACTTTTAAACCTCATTGCCAGAGTTGATTAAAACAAAAAAAATAAAAAAAATCCCTGAAAGGAAATGTATAAAATCTATGTATAGAATCCATTGCGATCTTAAAAAAATTATCTCAATTCCGCAGTTAAGAGTAGTATTTCAACGTAAAAATAAAGGATCGGATGAAACTCTTAAAAAGAGAGTTTTTGTGCTGTCATAAAATAAAACTCTTTTGAGGACTTTTATTTTTTTCCTCTAAAATAAAGCTCTTTTTTTTATTTTCTTCTTTTTTTACATTATCTTTTTATTTAGTGTAGTAATGTATTCGTTTAATTTAACGCTTTAAGATACTCAGATATAAATTGCCATTAAGAGGAGCTTTCATCTATAATGGGTAATTTATATATTTACCTGAATGATGATCCGTCAGCTCAATGCTGAAGTCTCGTGGCCATGTCGATTTACAAAATCAGCAATTTATTTTTCATCGGCCCACACTGGGACAAATCGAAAATTTAGTGCGACAAAATTATTTACTTCATATGGATTCAATAAATTTTAATAAAACTAGGTACCTCAAGGTTTTTAGGGTCGCTGATTACGAATCTGATGTCATTTTTTAAAAATTCAAAATGGCGGATCCAATATGGCGGGCAACTTTTAAAAAAATTTATCGAATTCGCTTTAAACTTATTACACGGGATTTTTTGGGGTCGCTGATTACGAATCTGATGTTAGTTTTTATACCCTATACCACTATGTGGTTTGGGTATAATGACTTTGTGCTGCTGTTTGTAACAACCAAAAATATTTGACCCAGACCCATCTTTAATTATACCGATCGAATCAGAATCACTTTTTGAGTTGATTTAACAATGTCCGTCCGTCCGTCCGTCTGTGTGTCCATGTAAAGCTTGTAATCAAAGTGCAGGTCGCAAATATGAATATATTTTGATGAAATTTGGTACATAAGCTTTTACCGGCCATGGGATGAACGCTATTGAAATTGATGAGAATCGGTCCATGTTCAGACCTAGCCCCCATACAAATTACCCCTATGAAATCGACATAAATTGCCATAAGATCCAAATTGTCATATAGATCTTACTCAAATTGGGTTTGTATGCGTTTATTACATCCATTAATAAGTAGTCCAAAAATGATCCCTTTGGCCCCATACAGAGCTGCTTCCCGATATTCACTTAAATCTATTAAAAAACAAAAATATTGCACTGATTCTTCTCAAATTGTGTTTGTATATGTTTTTGCAAAATACAAGAGACGTTACCAACCATGGTCAGGATCGGTTCATTTTTGGACCTAGTCCCCATATAGATATAGCATCCGATATGAACTTTTTCATATGTGCAGCTAAAAAAATTAATAAAAATCCCACTCAAATTTGGTTTTTGCTTATTTTCTATGTCCAGTTAGTTGGGCCTAAGAGATAGGGTTTCAAAACGCATGGTATAGGGTATCGTATAGTCGGTCTAGACTGACTATAATTTTCTTACTTGTTAAAAATTCAAAATGGCGGATTCAATATGGCGTACAATTTTTAAAACATTTATCGAATTCGTGATTTTTGATGTCTGTTTTTAAAAATTAAAAATTCAATTTTCAAAACATTAGGACTAATGAAAAATTTAAAACGAGAATACTTATAAAAGCGGAATTAATAATTATAATTTTCTAAAGCTTTTACTTAAGTTGGTTCAACTGGTGATGATACTACTTAAAATAATAAGAACTGTACAACCCATTTTTTTTTTTTTAATTATCAAGATGACATACGGGGACATAATATTAAGTTTTACTTTATTCTATATTAACATATTCATAGCTTGGACGTCATCAAACTACTGTTCATAATTCTCTTCTACGTGGCCACAGAAACTGGGCAGCCTTAGCATATTTAATACAGTTTCATTAAATTTTGTTTTATTTTTTTTTTATATTTTTTTCGGTTATCGGTCACAACAGGGTCCGAAGAAACAAGCATCCAGTTAAATATGTCACTGTTGGTATTGACTCTTGAAGTTTTTCTGGAGTGATATTGTCTTAAATTTTTATACTCTTTATGACTTGCTTCAATAACAGTTTAAGCATTTATGAGGAGACTACACTGAATGAAAAATGTTGCTATTGCGGTTGTGTTAGTTACAATTTAGTTACGGAATTCCCCTTTTTATATTTTTTCATAGCAGTTTAAATATACATCAGTGGTGTATACAAGAATTTTGTGAGGAGACTGCACAGAATGAAAAATTTAGTGATAATAAAAAATAATAATAAAAAATAATAATAAAAAACAGTATACTATATCCACACTACTTATAATTGTTATTTTAATAATAAGTGCAAATTAAATTAGATAGATACCTGATGCTTAAAAATATATTTAAAAATCTTTAAACTGTAAATTTACAAAAAATTGTCGAGTGTAGCAACAATAAACTCTATAGATGCTGCTGACGGGTATGCGTGTAACAGATAATAATACTTTGCACGCACGTACAGACTAATGTGATGCATTAAACAAATAAATACTTATTGGGTGATTGCGTACTGGTATATAGAACATATTAAGTGCAATAGTGATTTCATTTAACAAAATAAAAATTCCATTTTTGTCGTCGTAATTCGCTTATTTATCCCTGTGTGCGGCCCTCTCATACGGTATAACATATATATTAAAAACTTTAAATCGATTTTCTCGCAAACAAAATTTTTGAAGTCCGTGAGCATCATAACTCAAAATCTACTTGACCGATCCTTTTGAACTTGTATACACTATTTATACACATAAATCACTAGGTAATCACGAAGAGTTTTTTGTTGGCATTTCTTCCCATTTTTTTTTTCATGTTTTAACAACAATTTCACCGTAATTTTGTAACAAAAATCGTTTTTTCACTTCAAAATGTTGCCAAAATGAAAAAAATTAAAAAAACTATTCCTGATTACATAGGGAAACATATCAGCATTTCGATGTTTTTATTTCACATGACCCGGTCACGAGTTACGATATTCACTGCAAAACATCTTCTTTTCGAGGCGCCTACGGACTTATTTATTAAAATTTTTGATTGAAATTTTTTTCAAAGGAACTTCAAATGTGTATTTGAAATTTATAATCATGAAAATACGCCTTTTTTTTGAATTTACATAAAATGAGTTTTACTTTATGACGGCTAAACAAAACTCTCTTTTTAAGACTTTTATCCGACCTTTTATTTTTACGTTGAAAAATAACTGTTTTGATGGGCTTTTTTCTAAACTCACATATTAACTTATATAAAATAACTTTTTTGATATCACTTATAATCGTAAAGGACACTGTTATTTAATTATTTATAGTTTATGGTGTTTTCTTCCAACTATTTTTTAAATGCAATTGTATTTTTTAATGTTTTAATCTTATAATTTATTACAATGTTTTGTGAAGAGTTGAAAACCTGAAAAAGAGATGATTTTACTGCTGCCCTTTGTGCAAAATATCCTATGAATAAATAAATCCATAATTTCAAAAATTATCAAGAAATATCGTATCGGAGGTACAATGACGATTCAACAATTGAAGCAGATCTTGGTTGTTATTGTCCTATGAAGAACCCACTGATATCGGAACAACTCGTCTGAATCACATAAATTTTGCTAAAGAGCACATGGATTGGAATTGCAATACTTTTCAATTTTCAGATGAGTCCAAGTTTAATATAAGAGGCCATGTAGGAAGAACGTTTGCACGACGACCAAGGGGAAAAGACTAGACCCAAAGTATACAAATAAAATCGTTAAGATTGTCGGTGGCAATATTATCGTATGGGGTTGCTTTTCGGGCACAGAAATAGGTCCAATTCATGTAGTAAAATATACTCTAACTGAAATTGATACAGATAAATTCTAAATGACATAATGTATCCATACGTGGAAGAAACTATGCACCCGGTCTGGTAGTTCCAAAATGACAATGAACCAAAACACACCTCCAAAGTTGTAGCCAAATGACTACAATCTAAGGCAGTTATATTTTGGATTGGTCAGTCTAATTACCACTAAAATCTATGGGAAACTGTAGATCGAAAAATACGGAAACGAAATTATTCAAGACCGATCTCATAAAAACAGTTAATTCAGAGTGGCAAAATTAGTTCAATCGATAGCATTAACAATTTAATTTATTGTATACTAAGGACTTCCAAAGTATAAAAATTAATACTTTTAAGTTATTTTTTTTTTGGAGTTAAGCTATTTTATGTTAAAACGTTTTCTTTTTTTAATAAATAAAAGTTTTTAAATTAATAAAAGTGTTTTTAATTTTATGTTTATGTTTATGTTGTTCAAAATGTCTTGGTCTAAAAGATCAAAATGATAGTCATATATTCCCACCCCTATTACATATAATGCAAAGCCTATGCTGATATTTTTTCAATATCATTTAGAACCCTATAGAATTTTAAATAATTAATGTTCAATATTTTCGTAAGTGATTTTTTCGACATATTATTTATCAAAGTATTGTGTCGTTAAGAATAAGAAGGGACAACCTATCGGGGTTGAGAGTTTAGAAAACCGGCATTTTAGCGTGAAGTTTTAAATGACATTCGCCTTAATATCGCTATTTAAAAAAAAAATAAATAATAATAATAATAATTGCATTAATCATATATATTCTAATTAACGTAAAATTTTTTTTCTTAAGTGTAGAAATACAAATTTTCTGTACGTTATTCTTATCAAAAAGAAAAAACAAAAAAATTATAAATACTGACGACCTTAAATTATTACCCAGCAAATTTCCGAAAAGTAGTTAAGAAATAAATTTAAAGTTAGAATTAGAGCTTACGGACAAATTGGAGTACTCGAGCTACTCGAGTAGCTCACTGGTCGAACAATAAATGAGCTAGTCGAGACGAACCTTGAGTAATAAAAACGTACATTTTTTATATTTGAAAGAATGTATGGAGACATGCACTCGATAGATATTTGATATCATATTTCAAAGTCAGTCATTTTCGAGTCAGTTATACCAATAGATTAGTTTCCAGAAATACTGAAGCATTCTGACAAATACTTTGCACTCAAATCATTTCTCAAGAGCACTGAAAAAACTATTAACTTTTCAATTTGAATAGAGATTATCTTTTAAAAATTTCAAGGCATTCAGACAAATAAGTTGTTATATGGGAATAACCGCTCGTAAAAGATCAGACCTATAGCAAAATGTGAAAAAAAAATATTTTTTGATGTGTAAACACCTATACGCTCAGGGGGAAAAATCTATTTCACTACACAATCACAAAAACAGGGTAAGACAAAAACGGTGTGTGGTAGGATTGTATTAGTGAAAAGATTAGGATGTGTTTGGAGATAAAATGAAGGCACGATTTCATTAGGAAGTGTTTGGAGATAAAATGAGGGAGCGAATAGCGTTATAAAACCGTTTCGAAAAATGAAAAACGAAAAATGAAAAAATAAAAATGAAAAAAGAAAACTGAAAAATGAAAAACGAAAAGTGAAAATTGAAAAATAAAAAAGAAAAATGAAAAATGAAAAACGAAAAATAAAAAATGCAAAATGAAAAATGAAAAACGAAAAATAAAAAATGAAAAATGAAAAATGAAAAATGAGAAACGAAAAATTAAAAATAAAAAACGAAAAATAAAAAATAAAAAATGAAAAACGAAAAATTAAAAATGAAAACCAAAAAATAAAAAATTAAAAATGACAAATGACAAATGAAAAATGAAAAATGAAAAATGAAAAATGAAAAATGAAAAATGAAAAATTAAAAATGAAAAATGAAAAATGAAAAATGAAAAATTAAAAATGAAAAATGAAAAATGAAAAATGAAAAATTAAAAATTAAAAATAAAATAAAAATGAAAAATGAAGAATGAAAAACGAAAAATGAAGAGTAAAAAATGAAAAATTAAAAATGAAAATCAGAAATGAAAAATGAAAAACGAAAAATTAAAAATGAAAAGTGAAAAATGAAAAAGGAAAAATGAAAAATTAAAAAAGAAAAATAAAAAATTAAAAACGAAAAATGAAAAATGAATACTGAAAAATGAAAAATAAAAAATGAAAAATGAAAAATGAAAAATGAAAAACGAAAAATGAAAAATAAAATAAAAATGAAAAATGAAGAATGAAAAACGAAAAATGAAGAGTGAAAAATTAAAAATTAAAAATGAAAATCAGAAATGAAAAATGAAAAACGAAAAATTAAAAATGAAAAGTGTAAAATGAAAAAGGAATAATGAAAAATTAAAAGAGAAAAATAAAAAATTAAAAACGAAAAATGAAAAATGAAAACTGAAAAATGAAAAATAAAAAATGAAAAATGAAAAATGAAAAATGAAAAATGAAAAACGAAAAATTAAAAATAAAATAAAAATGAAAAATGAAGAATGAAAAACGAAAAATGAAGAGTGAAAAATTAAAAATTAAAAATGAAAATCAGAAATGAAAAATGAAAAACGAAAAATTAAAAATGAAAAGTGAAAAATGAAAAAGGAAAAATGAAAAATTAAAAAAGAAAAATGAAAAATAAAAAATGAAAAACGAAAAATGAAAACTGAAAAATGAAAAATAAAAAATGAAAAATGAAGAATGAAAAACGAAAAATGAAAAATAAAATAAAAATGAAAAATGAAGAATGAAAAACGAAAAATGAAGAGTAAAAAATGAAAAATTAAAAATGAAAATCAGAAATGAAAAATGAAAAACGAAAAATTAAAAATGAAAAGTGAAAAATGAAAAAGGAAAAATGAAAAATTAAAAAAGAAAAATGAAAAATAAAAGATGAAAAACGAAAAATGAAAACTGAAAAATGAAAAATGCAAAATGCAAAATGCAAAATGCAAAATGCAAAATGAAAAATGAAAAATGAAAAATGAAAAACGAAAAATAAAAAATAAAAAATAAAAAATAAAAAATGCAAAATGAAAAATGAAAAACGAAAAATAAAAAATGAAAAATGAAAAATGAGAAACGAAAAATTAAAAATAAAAAACGAAAAATAAAAAATGAAAAATGAAAAACGAAAAATTAAAAATGAAAACCGGAAAATAAAAAATTAAAAATGACAAATGACAAATGAAAAATGAAAAATGAAAAATGAAAAATGAAAAATTAAAAATGAAAAATGAAAAATGAAAAATGAAAAATGAAAAATTAAAAATTAAAAATTAAAAATTAAAAATTAAAAATTAAAAATTAAAAATTAAAAATGAAAAATGAAAAATGAAAAATTAAAAATTAAAAATAAAAAATACAAAATGAAAAATTAAAAATGAAAAATGAAAAATGAAAAACGAAAAATGAAAAATAAAATAAAAATGAAAAATGAAGAATGAAAAACGAAAAATGAAGAGTGAAAAATGAAAAATTAAAAATGAAAAATGAAAAACGAAAAATGAAAAATGAAAAGTGTAAAATGAAAAAGGAAAAATTAAAAATTAAAAAAGAAAAATAAAAAATTAAAAACGAAAAATGAAAAATGAAAACTGAAAAATGAAAAATAAAAAATGAAAAATGAAAAATGAAAAATGAAAAATGAAAAATGAAAAATGAAAAATGAAAAATGAAAAAGAAAAATGAAAAATAAAATAAAAATGAAAAATGAAGAATGAAAAACGAAAAATGAAGAGTGAAAAATGAAAAATTAACAAGTAAGAAAATTATAGTCGGTCTAGACCAACTATACGATACCCTATACCATGCATTTAGAAACCCTATCTCTTAGGCCCAACTAACTGGACATTGAAAATAAGCAAAAACCAAATTTGAGTGGGATTTTTATTAATTTTTTTGGCTGCAGATATGAAAAAGTTCATATCGGATGCTATATCTATAAAGGGACTAGGTCCAAAAATGGACCGATCCTGATCATGTTTGGTAAAGTCTCTTGTATTTTGCAAAAATATGTACAAACAAAATTTGAGAAGAATCAGTGCAATATTTTTGTTTTTTAATAGATTTAAGTGAAGATCGGGAAGCAGCTCTATATGGGGTCAAAGGGATCATTTTTGGACTACTCACTAGTGGATGTAATGAATGCATACAAACCCAATTTGAGTAAGATCTATATGACAATTTGGATCTTATGGCAATTTATGTCGATTTCATATGGGTAATTTGTATGGGGGCTAGGTCTGAACATGGACCGATTCTCACCAATTTCAATAGCGTTCATCCCATGGCCGATAAAAGCTTATATACCAAACTTCATCAAAATATAGGCATATTTGCGACCTGCAGTTTGATTACAAGCTTTACATGGACACACAGACAGACGGACGGACGGACGGACGGACGGACGGACATTGTTAAATCAACTCAGAAAGTGATTCTGATTCGATCGGTATAATTAAAGATGGGTCTAGGTCAAATATTTTTGGTTGTTACAAACAGCAGCACAAAGTCATTATACCCAAACCACATAGTGGTATAGGGTATAAAAATGAAAATCAGAAATGAAAAATGAAAAACGAAAAATTAAAAATGAAAAGTGAAAAATGAAAAAGGAAAAATGAAAAATTAAAAAAGAAAAATGAAAAATAAAAAATTAAAAACGAAAAATGAAAAACGAAAAATAAAAAATGAAAAATTAAAAACGAAAAATGGAAAATGAAAAACGAAAAGTGAAAAATTAAAAATTAAAAACGAAAAATGAAAAAAGAGAAAAATGAAAAATGAAAAACGAATAATAAAAAATTAGAAATTAAAAATGAAAAATTAACCAATGGAAATAATAAATAGTAATAAATATTTTTACATTAGCAGAGCCCCTGCAGTTGTTTTCTTTAAGTGGTACATAGATGACGCTTTCTGTTTGATTTTAAAAAAGTGCCATAAAAAATCTTTAATTACTAGATGTTTACACATCTCCCTGTGATTTTTTTTACCATCCCCACCACTATGCAGATGGTATATATCATATCTTTTGTAACGCACCGAAAAATGAATTTGCGACCCCACAAAATACATATATTTTTGAGCCTTGTATTGACTCGACCCGATTTAGCGATGACCTTCTGTCCGTCCGTCTGTTTAAACGAGATCAAACAATAAACCATATACCAGGTTGGTATTTGAAATAGGATAAATCGGGCATCATTGTGCAAAGATAAGGCCTAAAATATTGTTTCAATAATTTGAAATTAAGTTTATCAGATTGTTTACTTTTTTCCAAATAAGTTGCTTACATTTGTTATTATTAGTGCAGTACAAGCAAGTCCAAATATTACTGTAAGCGTAAAATTCCGGAGAAGGGTATCAAAGATTCGGCATACCCGCATTTAATACTCTTACTTGTTAGTTTTTACATTGTCTGTAACCATCTTCATTCGTAGATCGCTCCTAAAAATTATAAACTGTTCCGACAATTTGTCTATACAAAAGTCTGAGATAATTTTAGAGAAACATTTTAAAAGCCAGATCTTGGGCCCGTTTATAAAACCATTTCCTTTTATTTCTTAAATTTGAAAGAAAAACTTTTAGGTGAAATTATATAATTGGTTTTTTTCTATACTAATTTCAAATGAGGGATTGCCTTAATTATTTTTTTTTTTTTTGCTTTAGAAAAACTTTTCGAGTCATAGCTTAAGTGCCAAAAACAATATCTTAGTTTTATTTTCCTTAGTACGAATATGTATAAATATATATGTAGGAAAAATGTGTACTTACATCAAAATATCTTTCGCTATATACAATTCAAAGATTAAGTTATACATTTTCATCAAAATATGAAAGAAACGAAAGTTGTTAAAAAATTAATTTTTTTTTTTTAATTTTCAAAATGTTCTTTCATTTACAAGAACTTCTTCAACACTTTGCTGGGTATATTCATTCATTCGCACACCCACTCACTTTCACAACCTTTTTACAAGTGTTTTATAGTACAGGTTTATCCTTATGTTTGTACGTACATAGTCGTGATAGTCAATCCTCCTTCAATTTTTGCTCCTTGTAGGAAAAAAAAGCATACATACTAACTAACGTACATGTACGTACATATGTACATACAGATGTACATACGTACGGTGGTATTATGCATACGTTTCAAGGCTCATTGAGCATGTTTATTAGCCAGCTTTTTGTGCTAATTAGCTACAGTACTTCATGGTTATTAAGATTGTGGCAAAGTGGTTGTAATTCAGCAAACAACAATGAAACCAGATCTCTGTTTCTCTCTCTCTCTCTTTCTCTATCTCTATCTCCCTATTTACCTTTAACTTTTTTTGTTCTGTATTTAAGACCTGCTCATCATATGTAGAATATTATTCATAGCCGTAATATTAAAAAAAAAAATTTAATGCTAAAAATTTTACATTATACAAAAATAATGCAGATGATGATGCTGAAAATTACACGTCTCTTATAATAAGTCAGTGTAAATTAAGTACTTGATTTGTTTTACTTACTTTAAGGTTCATTATGTTAAAACTGGGGAAGAGCATACAATAAGCAAACAGTCTTTTGTTGTGTTAATAATTTAATAATATAAAATCAATTCAACAAAAGTGTTTGATTTTTCGGACTAGGCTAATTGGTAACTTAAAAGGTGTTAATCGTTGCTACAATTGTTCAATTGTGAAGATGCTTTACAATTAGTTTCCCCCAGCTTATTTGGCCACGTTCTAACTTATATTGATCAAACAATTTTATTAATTTTTCCAACATTTGTGTTTTTCTAATGGCTTATACTTCCCCTGTGAAAGTGTGATGTGCTTAGAAAAGAAACATAATTATTTTTTCATAATTCGCATGAATTGATATTTGTGTGATAAATGAAAGCGTTATGTCGTCATTGCAATCTAATTAATTCATAATGAAAAATATCTACTCAATAGATTTTTTCTTTTTCAATTCAACTCATGAATTTCCTGTTATTCTTTACAGTTGATACGAAACGGAAACAGGAAATTTGTTAAAAATCTTCTTTTGATTTGTGATGCAGCCTGCAGGTATGTTACACTTTTTAAATAATTTAAATGATCACTGTGAAATTAACGTACTACGGGATGATTCGGAGATTCAATAAATACATAAAGTATGAAAATTAACACAAATATGAAAAATGTTTACGTTCTGCTAAATAAGAAATTTTTTACGATTATCAACGATAGTTGTCGAAAATTTATATGTTATCATCAGCCGTATCTGCAATTGTTGCTTACAAAATTCACAACATTTATTAACACGAGATGTATCGGCATTTTAGTGCTACTTCCCATAAAAGTTATAAAAATTTTCGTATAAAACACACTATTGCAGGATGATTGTGATTTTTATATTAATGTAATCTGCAAGTAAAATTAAATTAATTTTAACTAATTTAACTTTTATACGATATAGGCACAGACTAATTCTTTGACGTTATACAAAAAGTTATTAAGTCAAAAGAACGCATTTTGAGTCTTTTAATGGCTTTAACTCAATTTGTTTCTCTTTCGTTTGGTATCGATAACACAGGTCAACAGCAAAAATGCTGATCAATAACTACTATATAGATTTGATGCATCATGGCTACCTAAAATTTTTTTTATAAATAATTTCTAAGTAAAATTGTGAATATTTTGAAACATTTCTCCACCAACATATGCTGTCATAACTGAAAAACAGCTACTCCAATTTTGTTAAGTTAATTTTAAAAATATTAAGATTTACAATATCTTTATATCATGTATATTGTTGTTTTTAATCTGATCAATGGTTTAAAACTTACGAAACAAATTTTTTGGAAAAAAAATGGTAAAAAAAATTTTTTTTTCTTTTAAAAAAATCTCGAAAAAATCGAAAACTGCAAAAGTATTAAATTTTATTTATTTATAGTGAAGCTACATATCATGTGAATTAAACGAGATATGGATCATGAAAATCGATGCATGCTTTAGGTTTTTATTCACAATTAATTGAAGGTATCGCATTTTTACAAGCACTGTCATTATTTCTTTGGGTTACACAGCAATGATTAAATAATATTTTTTTATTGAATGAATTTGAGAACTTTTCGTCGATGTTCTATAGAAAATGGACACTGACTTCGGCAAACCCCCCTTACATGTACAAAATTGTTTGAAAAAAAGTTTATGACATTTTTATGATTCCCAGAATTAAAAAAAAAAATAAAAAAATTATAGTCGGTCTATATCGACTATACGATACCCTATACCATGCGTTTAGAGACCCTATCTCTTAGGCCACAGTAACTGTACATAGAAAATACACATAAACCAAATTTGAGTGGGATTTTTATTAATTTTTTTGGCTGCAGATATGAAAAAGTTCATATCGGATGCTATATCTATATAGGGACTTGGTCCAAAAATGGACCGATCCTGATCATGTTTGGTAAAGTTTCTTGTATTTTGCAAAAATATATTCAAACAAAATTTGAGTAGAATCAGTGCAATATTTTTCTTTTTTGATAGATTTAAGTGAAGATCGGGAAGCTGCTCTATATGGGGCCTATGACTAAGAGTTGTCCAATAGGGATTATTTTTGGACTACTGATTAATGGATGTAATGTATATATACAAACCCAATTTGACTAAGATTTGTATGATAATTTGGATCTTATGGCAATATATGTTGATTTCATAGGGGTCATTTGTATGGGGGCTAGGTCTGAACATGGACCGATTCTTACCAATTTAAATTGCATTCATCCCATGGCCGATATAAGACTAAATACCAAATTTCACTAAAATATATTCATAACTGCGACCTGCAGTTTGATTACAAGCTTTACATGGACACACAGACGGACGGACGGACGGACATCGTTGAATCGAATCAGATAGTGATTCTGATTCGATCGATATAATAAAAGATGGGTCTAGGTCAAATATTTTTGGTAGTTACAAACAGCAGCACAAAGTCATTATACCCAAACCACATAGTGGTATAGGGTATCATTATAGTCGGTCTAGACCGACTATACGATACCCTATACCATGCGTTTAGAGACCCTATCTCTCAGGCCTAACTAACTGTACATAGAAAATACGCATAAACCAAATTTGAGTGGGATTTTTATTAATTTTTTTGGCTGCAGATATGAAAAAGTTCATATCGGATGCTATATCTATATGGGGACAAGGCCCAAAATTGGACCGATCCTGACCATGTTTGGTAAAGTCTCTTGTATTTTGCAAAAATATATTCAGACAAAATTTGAGTAGAATCAGTGCAATATTTTTTTCTATTTTGATAGATTTAAGTGAAGATCGGGAAGCAGCTCTATATGGGGCCTATGAGTAAGAGTTGTCCCATAGAGATCATTTTTGGACTACTCATTAACGGATGTAATAAACGCATACAAACCCAATTTGAGTAAGATCTATATGACAATTTGGATCTTATGGCAATTTATGTCGATTTCATAGGGGTCATATGTATGGGTCTAGGTCTGAACATCGACCGATTCTTACCAATTTCAATAACGTTCATCCTATGGTCGATAAGAGCTTCTGTGCCAAGTTTCATCAAAATATATTCATTTTTGCGACCTGCAGTTTGATTACAAAGTTTACATGGACACACAGACGGACGGACGGACGGACATCGTTGAATCGAATCAGATAGTGATTCAGATAGTGATTCTGATTCGATCGGTATAATAAAAGATGGGTCTAGGTCAAATATTTTTGGTAGTTACAAACAGCAGCACAAAGTCATTATACCCAAACCACATAGTGGTATAGGGTATAATTATAGTCGGTCTAGACCGACTATACGATATTCTTCTGAAGTACTTGCGTCCCGGATGAAAGAAACAGGTCTCATAACTTAAGAAACTACAGTTTCGTATTATCGTACTCGAGAAAAAGACTTACATTATTATTGCTGAAGAGAATGATTTTGTGTACTGCACAGATATTTCTGGTTTGATGACCGCCATGGGCTTACATAGATACGATTCAAACGAATGGCGTTTATTTATCGACTCAGCCAAACGCAGCCTGAAGTGTGTCCTTTTGCATAATGGAAAGAAATTTCACTCCTTGCCGATCGCACATTCAACCAAAGTAAAAGCAGAATACTCTGTAATTGAATTACTCATGAAGAAGTATGATGAACATAAGTGGGTAATTTGTGTTGATCTTAAGATGGTAAATATTCTCTTAGGTAAACAAAGCGGCTTCACAAAATATCCTTGTTTTATATGTTTATGAGACAGCAGATGATGAAACAATATGTTAAAGCACTTAACAAAGATGGTGAATGTTTCCAGTATATTTCAAGGAAGTTTCCCAATCTGAGTATGGAAAAGCTAAAAGCAGGCATATTTGACGGCATACAAATTCGCAAATTGGTGAACGATACTGATTTTGACAGTTCAATGTCAGAAATTGAGAAGAATGCATGGGATTCATTTGTATGGGTTATTAAAAATTTCTTGGGGAATAACAAGGATGATGATTACGTTGCGCACATTGAAGAGATTTTATCTCATTTCCATCGACTTGGATGCAACATGAGCATCAAAGTACACTACTTGGACAGTCACTTACATCGTTTTCCTTGAGTGAGGAACAGGGCGAACGATTTCACCAAGATATCCGACCAATGGAGGAACGATCTGGTCGCTGAGATGCACACATGATGGCTGATTTTTGCTAGAGTATTCAGAGTAACACTTCGTCATTCAACAATAATAGAAAATCATATAAAAGAAAATTCGAAAATTTGTAGTTTTTATTAATTACAATAGATTTAATTAATAAAATATAAATTTTAATAAAATATAAAACGTTTTTCAAATTCAATCAACCGAAAGGAGATCATTAACGACTCATTTTTATGTATATCAAACAAAAAACTAAAATTTTGTGAAAATGAGCGAATTCACTTAATTGTGAATAAATTCGAAAAAAATGAATCGATTTTTATGATCGATATCTCATTTTGTTTCTATTACATGTGGCTTTGCGAGAAAGCAATAAATCCGAACAATTTTTGCAGTTTTCGATTTTTTATAATTTTATTTTAAAAAACATTTGATATTATCACTTAAAAAACATATGTTTTGCTTCAATTTGTCATTATAGCTCCGAAACTACTGAGCCGATTGAAATTCAATATATAAACAGATTAAAGGTTATGTAAATCTAAATTTTTCTTAGTTTATTTTAATAATATCGGACTAACTCTTTTGAATTTATCATTAATTATGTGGAGAAACGTCTAAAAAAAATTTAAATTTTACTTAAAAATTTTGAAAAAAAACCTCCCCATAGAATTTAAAATTTGGACCACATTTGTACTACTATAACCACAATACATCAAAATTGTATAGTTGTTTTTGATCTGTATAATTTTTTTCGCTTTTGTTGCCTTGTGTAATTTAAGTCTAGCAAAACACACAGAAAATAAATTTCGAACTACTGGTTGAAGAAAAACAGAACAAGAAGAAAGAAAAGAATGTTTAAGAAAAAAAAAAAATGGTCCAGAGCCAACAACAGAAAACGGAAAAAAATCTTTAAAAATTCCAAAAATTTGTGGAAAATCTTGAAGTTGCAATAGGGGAAAAGCTTCCAAAAAAAAGAATCATCAGTTTAAAAAATTTTCGAATTTTTTTAATCAGAAGAATTAGAAGTGAAGGGCCAATGCTGACTAAGAAAAAGGGTAGAGGAGCCAAAAAAGGATTTAGCTACAGAAAGTTGCGGAAAATCCATAATCTGTTGAGTCTTTGGAAGATAAAATAGAAATATCAGAAAAGAAACCGACTAACCGAGGCAGAGCAGCCTCTAAAGTTGTCCCTAAAGCAAATGATATCAAAGGAATTACTGGCAAGGAGGAAGTTTTACGTACAAAACGCCTCCGTAAGGAACCAACTGTTGAAAAAGAAATTGTAGAAGAGATGTCTAAAAGGGGTTGTGGTAAAAAGAAATCCGAAAAATCAGAAGAAATTGAAACAGATGGACAAGTAAATTAAAAAAAAAATTAAGATTCTCAATCCATAAACAAAATAGTTGCAAAGAAATCAGCGACAATAGCAGCTGCACGCAATGGACGCAAACGTGCCACACCGTCATTTTACAAAAAAAAACTATTATGACAATAAAGAAAATTATGAATTGCTAGACGAAGCAGATCTTGGAAAAGAAAAAGAAAACGAATACTGCTCATCTTGGAAAAGAAAAAGAAAACGAATACTGCTCATCTTAATGCTATAGCAACTAAATACAATAAGGCCGATTTTGATTTAGCGCCACTACCAGAAAGACAAACAGCTGACGAACCTAGATTTTATTTAAATATTTCTAGCTGGAATCTAAGAGGCTTAAGGCCGTGGCTTAAAAAGGGGGGTTTAAAATTTTTAGATTATGAACAATCCGAGATATTCTGCAGACAAGAAACTAAATGCACTACAGATCAGTTACCGTAAGAAGTGGTGCTTATACCTGGTTATCTTCCCTATTCGCTATGTATGCCTGGTGGTTATGCCGGTGTGGCGATATATTCGAAAATTATGCCAATCAACGTTGAATATGGTATTGGTAACAAAAATTGCGATGATGGTGGTAGAACTATCACGGCCGAATATGAAAAATTCTTTGAAATTAATGATTATGCACCCAATTCGGGTAGAAAAATAATATGTTTAGAATTTCGCATGAAATGCGAAAAATTATTCCAAGAATTTATACAAAATCGAATGCTAATAAAGCCGTTGTTGTATGTGGTGATATGAATGTATCACATCAAGAACATAAAATCCTTAAACCACTACTCGCAATTCTACCCGAATCCTACAGGAGCCAATACTTATTGAACTTATATGTATAATGCGCGATCACGTAACGTTAGTTGGCGTTTGGCTTTTTTTATTGTTTCGAAACGTTTTAATTAACGTGTTATCGATAATTGTATACGTTTTTAAAATTGTAATAAATTTTCGGTTTAAATTTTCTTGATCTTTTCTATATCAAATTATTTAAAAAATAAACTTTTCTACTTAAGGTTTTCTTAATTTTCCAGGATTTTATTTAAAGAACTAAGCGAAGATTTTTAAAATATTGATTTGCTCATTTTATGCTCTATATGTTCTATATGTCAGTCGTCTATAATTTTTTTTTTTTTTTAATTTGTTCCAATTTTATACCATTACTAGCAGTAACCCGATGCGCTTCGCTACACCCATCGTAATAGGGCCCATGCACGACACCAGCATGCATGCGCAGTCAAATGATGGCGCCAGCTTATTGACCGTGTATGGGCCTGTGGTGTGATTGTGCCATCCGATTGTGCAAAATCAAAATGAGTTTGATATTTTTGTGATTGCACAATCATGCTGGTGTCATGTATGAGCCATATTTCCATTATAATAGAATTTTTTAAGAGCAAACATCGCGCGCGCATGGATGAATTTTATGAAAGAATTTTATGACGAACATAAAAAATTTATTTTTAGACTTAATAAGTTAATATCGTATAATTTAAATACATAATAATATATAATTAGATATGTATTTAGTTAATAAATGTAAAAAATAAAACAAAAAATTTTTTTAAGGTCACTATCCGTAACGATGTATTCAATACGCTCTTTGCAAAGAAATTATGCATGCTGGTGTGGTATTTGCTTCGATCTTGATTGCACAATCACTTGACGGTGCCAGCATGCTGGTGTCGTGTATGGGTCCTATAACGGAAATAAATAAACTGGGAATACATTTTTTAGAAAACAATTTTCTTTATTTTTGGCGATTTTTGATTTTGTCGATTTTTGTTTATTCGATTTTTGATTTTTGGCGATTTTTGATTTTGGCGATATTTGACTTTGGCGATTATTGTTTTTCGCGATTTACGGTTGTGGCGATTTTTGGATTTGGTGATTTTTGTTATTCGCGATTCTCGGTTTTGGCGATTTTTGACTTCGGCAATTTTTGTTTTTCTTTTTTGCTATCTTTGATTTAGGCGATTTTTGTTTTTAGCGATTTTGTATTTTTAAGATTTTTTAGTTTAGCGATATTTGTAATTTATCGATTTTTGTTAACGTTTTTTGTCTTGTGTGATTTTTGATTTTGGCGTCTTTTTATTTTGTAAATATTTGTTACTCGCGATTTGCGGTTTTGGCGATTTTAGATTTTGGCGATTTTTATTACTTGCGATTTTGTTATTCGCGATTTTCTGTTCTGGAATTTTTGTTTTTGCGAATTTTAGTTATTCGCGATTTTCGGTTTTGGCGATTTTTGATTTTGGTGTTTCCGACAATATATTACGCGACTACTCATATAGATATTTTATGTACTTAAAATAAAAAGTTTCAAGGCTGTTATTTTCATAGTACTTCATATTTTTTTGTATAGCAGGTGCTACGCCCATTGGTCCGATATCGTCCACTTTTTGTCCGAATACTAACATTAATAACTAATGAACTCTGACACAGTTTCAAGGCTTTATATATTATAGTACTCCAGTTACATGACAGAAATATTTACTTTGCATGGGATTGCCACGCCCATTGGGCCGATCCCACCCATTTTTTGTTCGAGTACTAACGTGATAACTTATGAACTAACACAAAGTCCCACGACTTTATCTATTATAGTAATCCAGCTATATGATATTAAATACTTACTTTGTATGGGGGATACCACGCCCACTGGTCCACTCCGGCCCAGTTTTTAACGGACTACTCACATTAATAACTCATGAACTTACACTAGGTCCGAAGACCTTCTCTGCTACAGTATTCTAGATATATGACACTAAATATTTATTTACTTCGCAACTCTTGAAATTGGTTTAATATGTTTAATAATGGGTAAAATTGTAGGGGCCCGAAGAAATCTCCATGGGCTCACCGCGATTCTGGTACTATGGGCCATAACAAGTATATTTGCCCAAGGAACCATATCTCTAATATCATTTGCGAATCCTCCAAAAATTTCGATGAAAAATCGATTTATGTCTTATGGGTACCCCATATAATCGTAATGAGCACATGGTGTAAAAATAATTGACCCACCCTAATATACATCTACATTATAGTGGTCCTTAAAAATGAAAATGCGATTTTGGGGAGAGGCGGGCTCCAGTTTGTTACCTTTCAATATAGAACAAATAAATGTGAAGTTTGGGGACAATCGGATAAAGAAAAGTCGCGCCGGAAATCGATTGAAAATTTCAAGTGTGTTTATATGGGGAAAATATGAATTTTTTGAGATTTTACAAAAATGTTGTTCTATATTTAATTCTTCCGACCAGTTGTTGTAATAATCGGGATCAATATTAAATTATCTTTCCAAAAAGATATAAAAATTCGCCAAGAAATAGCAAATGCCCCAGACCACTTTTGTGCCAAAAAAAAAACTAGGTCATGAAATTAAATAGCACTTTTTTAAACTTTGAGAAATTGATTAAAGCCATAATTTTTTTTTGTCTCTATACTTCTAAGTAATCAGATACGAAATATTGTTTTATTACCACGTTGCTAACCTATTGCGCATTGAGACCGAAAATGAAAAATTTTTTTGATAAAATTTTGAAAACTTCTTTTTCAAGTTTTAAAAAATTTTCTTAAACAAAATTTAAGAAATGGATCTGCCACTTCAAGGTTTTATTAAATACATTTCAGAGATCAACTGTGTGCATTTTTCGGTAAATCCCTGTGCCACAATTTTTTTGACAAGGATTTTATTTTTGCGGATTTCGAGAAAAATTTAATTTTTGTGAAATATTCTGTATATGTAATCTTTCTAAATTCTATATATCAAAAATTAATCAATGCTCTGCTTTTAAATGTTATATTTTATCTTAAGAGCCTAGGATTTCGGAAAAAAAAATTGACCTCCTTAACGCTTTTGGAATTGTGGTCACATATGACCCCAAACTAATAAAAGAGAATTTATTTTAAAAATTCAAATATTTTGCAAATATTGTTGAATTTTTAAAAGCGTTACTTAAAATATTATAACAAAATATGCATATCTTCCGTTCCTAAAATTTGTGATAAATCCAAGAACGTTAACCCATTATTTTCCAAGGCCAGCTTTTGTTTTTAAGATATTTCTAAATAAAGATTACCGAAAACGAGTTTTTCAATTAAACTCGATAAAAACCACTTCTTAGAACGTAAGAAATATAACTCGGTTAATTTTACTTTTTATTTAACCCTTCAGTGCTCCTGGAATCATAATTATCCATTGTGATATATCTCTGGTGCAATTGTCTCCTTATTGGTCGCGAATATAAATTTTTCCAACTTTTAACAAAACCGAACCATCTTGGTTCATTTCGAATCTAGTTGCGAACCACGAAGAATTTATCGCTAGTTTATCTGAACTAGTTGTCAAAAATATATAAACAATGAAAAAACAAAAAGTTGTTGCACCTATGCAATATATTAAATAAAATCATTGAACAAGTAAAAAGTTTATATTTACATATATATATTTAAATAAAAACAAACAAACAACAAAAAGCCGCACCAAATATTTGCAAAAAAAAAATTATAAAAGTCAAAATGAAACAAGAACAATCGTCTGAACATTAAGTTTCGAAATCGTGATTCAGATAGCGAACTAAGTGGTTCATTTTAAATGAACTAATTTTAATAGAGAAAATATAAACTGACAATGAGAAATTGAAATTAAGAAAAACAAATTGAAGTTGAAAATAAAAAAATTTAAATTGAGTTAATATTGAGAAAATACAAAATGATATTGAGGAATGAAAAATTTTATATTGAGTTGTGAAAAATTGAAATTGAGAAATGCCAAATATATATTGAGAGAATACAAATTGATATTCAGAATAAAAACTAAATTTTTTACCCAATATAAGCATGGTGTCTTTAAATGTTGAACTGCTATTGTATTTCTTAATTTGTAACGATCTGCTTTAAGCTACAGTTTATGTCTGAGATCTGAGCTTTGGATCTCAAACCGATCCTTATAAAGGGTATTCTATAGTCGGCCTCTAGCAACTAGAATTTTCTTAATTATTTTATTGAAATATTCTTAATATCAATTTTGCTTTTATGAATTTTTAAATTTAATTTCTCAATCTCAAATATTACAATTTGTATATTCTCAATACCAAGTATGAATTATGAATTGAGAACTGCAATTTGTATTTTCTACATATCAATTTTCATTTCTCAATATCAATTTTCATTTCTCAATATCAATTTTCATTTCTAAAAATCAAATGAGTTTATATTTGCCATTATAATTGTATACTAGCAGATTCCAGCGCTCGAAATTCGAATGCAATTTCTAGGCAACTTTAAACTTAGCCAATCCACAAACCAACACTTTTTTTCGTTCATTATTATTGTGAATGAAGATGACAAAATCACTAACAAATACATTAACAAATTTAATAAACACACACATGGCATATAGATAATTTTATGTATTTTTTAGCAGCACCTTTAAATGCAATTTACTCAAAATAAAGGAAAATATTTAAAAATATGTAAATCTGCAAAACGGCTAAAAAGAAGTACCTTTCAAATAACATACGTTTGGTCTAAATCGGGATAAAATGGTAGAATAAAACATCGGTCACAAGAAATCGCCTAGCCTATTAATATTATAGATGTATTCGTATATATAATATTTTTATTCCACAACTTAAAAGTTATAAAATTGTTTTTGTTATAGTTATATGAAATACATATACATTGAGTGACACTACATTGGAAACTTTTACAAAATTCAGAATTTGTCAATTTTTTTTTTAAATACTTTCGCGGTAAGTTCTAAAATTATGCATACTCACTCTTTGGCGCGTTCTTTATCGAAATATAACAAATTTATTACAAAAAAATACAGTTAAAAAAATAGTTAAATGGAAAAAGAAGCATTTTTGGAGTGATGCCAAATCAATGGAAACTTTTAAGCTTCTGCATCAGAGTTGAATAAAACAATAAAAATAGCAGATGGTACGAAAGAAAATGTATAAAAGCCGTTATTTTAAATATTTATATTTTCTGTAACATAATGGTAGAAATAAAGTTTTGTGAAGAGTTAAAAACCAAAATAATAAATGATTTTTCTCCTGGTCTTAAGCAAAGAAAATATTCACTGAATAATATCATAACTTCAAAAATTACCAAGAAATATTGTAAGAGAGGTACGGTGACCACTTTATATTTAGGCGACATAAAATGAGTCCAAAGCAGAACAATTTAATAGCCAGACGGAATTGCAAGACTGTTCTCTTTTCAGATGAGTCCAAGTTTAGTTTAAGAGGTCATTGACCCAAAATATACAAAAAAAAAACTGTTAACAAGGAAAATATGTCCCTATTCTGAAAGTTTCATTATGACAATGAACCAAAATACACCTCCAAAGTTTTAACGGAAGGGCTACAGTGCGGTAAGTGTTTTGGAATGGCCAGCCCAATCACCACATCTCAATTCCATAGAAAATCTATGAGAAATTGTGGAACGAAAAATGCAGACACGAAATTTCATGGGAATGTTTTCAATTATCTTTAATATTAATAGGCTAGGCGATTTCTTCTGACCGATGTATTGTTCTACCGTTTTATCCCGATTTTGACCAAACGTATATTGTTTGAAAGGTATTTCTTTTTGGCCGTTTTGCAGATTTACACATTTTTTAAATTTTTCCTTTATTTTGAGTAAAATGCATTGAAAGTTGCTACTAACACATATATAAAATTATGCAATGCTATGTGTGTGTTTATTAAATTTGTTAAGGTGTTTGTAATAAAAATGAGTTTGTTTTTTTTTTTTTTTTGATTTGTGAATTGGCTATAATTGATAAGCATACTTTCAGGGTCTTTATTTAATGAAAAAATAAAATTTGAATTTGCACTCGAATTTCAAGGGCTGGAATCTGCTACTTATATAGTAAAAGTTTCTAATGTTATGTCAACAGCATAAAAGTGAAAACTTTTAAGTTTTGTTATTTTTTCTGAAGTTAAACCATTTAATTTTAACTTTTTCCTTCCTTAAATAAATAAAATATACAAATTTGTAACTTAATAAATGTGATTTTTATTTTATGATTCAATATTCTGGTATTGACTGTTCAAATTGTAATAAAGATATTTTGTTAAAAGTTTCCATTGTATTTAACTCCAGCACTGGTACTACACTAGCAATAAACTATACTGTGTACCAAAGTGTGCTTACGATGTTACATGTTTCCGCCCGCCAATATTTACACCTATTAGTCATAAAATTGAATCAGAAATGGGGTCTGAGTCTATTTCTGATGTTTATCGGTCCTAAGATTGGTCTTTATACACATGCAAAAATTTTGAAAACTCCTGGTAGCACATATTAAAATATTGAGATGCAATATGTTATCCTTGATAGACTTAAGAACGATCTTTGGAGAAGGTTTAATAGTAAGTCTTAGCTTGGATTTTTTTAAAGTTTTTTCAGCAAATGTACTCGAATTTATGTTTTTACCAAACAAACTATCTATTGCATTTGGTTACTGGTGAGGGTTGGTGACGTGGTTCGAAACGGGTGTATAACCTGTGCTGCAAAATATAGATCAACTTTTTAAACAAATGTACCTTTATTTTTTGCTTTATTTAAAGTAAAAACATTTGATCTTGAGCCTGATTAATTTCTAACTCAATCAATAAAATGATAAAGATCGAAAATATTTATTAAATTTTGTTCTTAACTTTCCGGATTTCATCTCCTTATAATGCCATTTTAATATACAGCCGATAACAATACATTAGAAACTTTAGAAAAATTCGCAATTTTTCAATTTTGATGTATTTTTTCGAAATCACTCTTTGGTGCGTTGTCTATCGAAAAATACCAAAATTTGTTACAAAAAATACAATTCAAGAAGAAAATAGATAAACAAAAAAAAAAGAATTTTTTTGTGGTGCCAAAACAATGGAAACTTTTAAACTTCTGTACCAGAGTTGATTAAAACAATAAAAACAGGTGATAGTAGGAAAGAAAATGTATTAAATCGTAACCGTTATTTAAATATTTATAGTTTCTTACGTTTTCTTTCAACTTTTAACAAACAATTGTATTTTTCAATATTAATTATTTATTGTAAAATTAATTATTATAAAATTATGTAAAAAAAAAAGTTTTCTAAAGAGCTAAAAACCAGAATAATAGACGATTTCAGTGCTGGTCTTTGTGGAAAATCTTCTAAAATTCAAGAAATATCGACTACGACAGGCCCCGGAAAAAGAGTCAAATACAGGATAGTTTAGTAGTAAGAGAGTTTAAAAAATATCCAAAAATGCTGTCTAAGGAGCTGATTTACAATCTGAAACTAAAAATATATGCTCAAACAGTTTCCCGACGAGCAGTTGACGCTGATCTTGGTTGTTATCGTTCTGTGAAGAAATCACTGATGTCAGAGAAAATCGTCTGCATATCATAAAATTTTTTAAAGAACAAATAAACTGTTCAAGATGACCAAAGGGAAAAGGCTGGATCCAAAATATACAAATAAAACTGTTTGGCAGTGGCAATGTTATGGTATGGGGTTGCTTTTCGGACCAGTTCATGTAGTAAAATATAATTTTACTGGAATTGGATGCAGACAAATTCTATATGACCTAATGAATCCATACGCGGAGGAAAATATGCCCCTGGCCTGCAAGTTCCAATATGACAACCAGCCAAAAGACACCTTTAAAGTTGTAACCGAAGGGCTAATGTTTTATAATGTTTTAGAATGGCCAGCCCAAATACCACATCTCAATCCCATATAAGATGCTATATTTTACGAAAACTTATCCTTATGTGCTCCTAGAGTTAAAATGATCCAAAATTCAGCAGTATTTGCGAAATATTTGAGTTTTTTACTTAATCGTACTATACAAGCTTGGGGTCATTTGTGGCGCCAAGTCCAAATGGGTTAATGACGTCAAATTATAAAATCATCATAATTTTCATATCATAAAAATCGGTAAATATAGCACAATTTTATTTCCCAACCCATAGTAAGGGTGTCATCTCAACGATGCCAATTTAGCGTTTTTCGCGCTATATTTAGCGCTTTTCAACTACCCAAAAGTCGCATTTTTTGCTATCAACGTATTTAAAAAAAAACGCTAGATTGGCGCTTTTTGTTTTTTAGTTTGGCGTTTTTAGCGCACTTTTAATACAACTGTTCATTTTAAAGAAAATCGTGTTTACTTTTATATCAAATTTTTTTTTGCAACTACTCATTTGAAGTTTCTCAATGGAAAAGTCTTAACGACTTTTTTCTTGTGCAAGTAATTTGTAAAGGTAAATAAAAACTTCATTCTTTGGAATTAAATTAATATGAACTAATTTTAGATGAAACGATATATATAAAAATATAGAAAAGATTGGGAATCCGACCCGTCTTTATAAAAGTGGATCGGACCATTAAAAAGAAGATGACACAAAAGCATTGTGTGTTTATTGTATTTGCAACATTAATGCAAAACGTTCTAATCTAATACGGCACACTCAATCAGCGAAGCACATAAAAGCGATGAAGCCTTTCAATGATGTTGATCTTACACAAAGTGAATTTTCTTGTAGGGGAAGAGGTTGGATTGTGGCCATAAATAGGTTTTCGGCTTATAACTTTTCACCAAGTTCAAATTATTCGGACAACTGGGTATTTATGGAAAGCTAGAGACCTTGGCTGACTGCTGGCGAAGGAACTAAATCAATTTCGTCAAATGGAATTTTTTTTTTTCTAAATTTTGTGAAGTGACCATTTTTGGGGCAAATTTTTTTTGGTTGGGTTGTGGCCACCCTTGGAAAATCTGGTAAAAATAGGAAAATATGAAGAAAAACCTCTACGAATATAGAAAAACTTAAAGTTTATTTATTTTCAAAGCCTTCATTGGCATTATTATTGAGAAAAACTTGAAACTAAATAAAAAGTAATAATGATAAATAAATGCCATTATTCGTCTTCCGACTCACAATTTTCACATTTGAAGCAGCTGGCTCGTGTGCCACCACACTTCAAATGAACGGACCGATCGCATCCGAAACAATTGATGGAGTTATTATTGCTTATATGTGTTATATTGCTTACTGGGTAGTTATTTTGAGATCTACGACGATATTTCACCACTAAAAAAAAAGGGTGGCCACAACCCAACCAATTTTAGTGGCCACAACCCAATTTTGAGATGTGGTGAAAATTTTTTTTGGTGTCAACATATTGGTTGCAATCGATATTTACTCACAAAGTATAATGAATTTACCGAATAAAAATGCATTGCACTCACATTTTTGACTGATTCACTTCGATTTCTAACTCTATTGAAAAGGGGTAAATTTGTATTATTGGTTTTTTCAAGCACAGAAAAATAAATTTGTTCCCAGCACAAAGCTGACCCGTCTGCCCGTTTCGGTACTCGGTACAAACAGAACGTGCTGCCATGACACACAAATGACTTTTGCAAGAAAAACACATATGCTTTAGGTCAAAAGATACGCTGGGGTGGCCACAACCGAACCATGGGCCCATCACAACCTCTTCCCCTACAATAACTGCAACTGAAAAACAAAACAGCCAGGCCACGCTTGCCCTTTACACTGCTATTCATAGTCCTTTTTCTTCTATGGACCATTTTAGTACAGTGTGCTGTGCTGTATTTTCAGATAGTAAGGCTTAAAATTTTAGTATTCATCGCGCAAAGTGCACCAATATTATTAACAACGTTTTATCGCCACACTTCATAGAAAGCCTTCTAGAAGATTTAGGTGATTCCGGTTTTAGTCTTACTCTAGATGAATTTAACACTTTGAATTTTTTTACATTGATACTGATTTATTTATATTATAAGGGACTAATGTTTAAGTGGAAAAGCTCTTAGGTGTAGTTGTACGGTACTATAAACAACTCGAAACATTATAATGACCTTTTTAGGCCTAATAGATTTAAATGGAGGAAAAGCAGACGACATTTTAAATGGTTTTAAGCGACTTATGAATTTGTATAGTTTGGATTTAATGCTCCAATAATGATCGGTGTAAACAACGGCCTCTTTAAAAAAATTAAAGGAAAATATGACTTAAAAAACCTAATCTTAATAAGATGTGTTTGCCACTCATTACAACTGGCAGTTGGTGCGGCCGCTGAGAAAAATTTTCAACCGAATATAAACTTTTTGGTGAAAGAGACACACAACTGGTTTTCAAATTCGTCTATCAGACAAAAATTAAACAACAAAATTTACAAATTAATAGACAATGATTCTGTTATGCCAAAAAAAAAAATTCCCATGGTAGCACTAACCAGATGGCTCTCGATGAACGAGCTACAAAAACAATTTTGGAAATGTGGCTGGAATTAAAAACGCATTTTAATGTGGTAAATGACAAGTCCTATGAAACGTCGCTTTTGAAGGATATGTACAGAGACCCAACAAATTTTATTTATATAGCGTACTTAGCTACAATTTTAGCTGAAGTCCATATTGTAAATCTGGCTTTTGAAGCTCAAAGCTCAAAGTATCGGCTACTACAAGTGTTAACAAATATAATTATTATACCAACTGATGGATTTGATTATTTAGAAGGTGATATTGATTCATTACTTAATAAATATTGTTGTCTTGGCTACAGTTTTGAAAAATACTGCTTTGATAACAATATTGAAGAAGTTCAAAAGGAATTAATTAAGCAAAATCTTATACAATTCACCACAGCTCTTATTTTTGAAATAAGAGCAAAAATGCCTTCTAATTTTAGAATGTTAAAAAAAATAACGTTATTTAGTGTTGAAAATATTTTTACAAACAACACCGAAGATATCATTACATTTGTAAAATAATTTATAAATGATAAAAAGGAGATAGAATAAATAGAAAACTGTGTTAACAATTTGAAATTTGTTGAATGGAAAAAAAGAGATAGAACTGATTTATTTGGGATTGAAGTACATAACTTCAAAAATTCAGTGAATAGAAATCCATTTTTGAAGTTATCAACTTTTGATATTAATATATTATTATTTCCATATTCAAATGCAGAGGTGGAGAGATCATTTAGCGTAATGAATTTTTTTTAAACCAAAATAAGAAACAGAATGTGTCCAAATACAGTTAACCAACTCACAAAAAATCATGTTGTTCCGATTACAAAATACCTACAAATGTTTGCGCAAAAATCAATTCAAATAAAACATATAGAAAGGGGAAATTTTATATGAAAACGGTTTTGTGGCCTGAAGATGAAAATGAAAATGATAATATTAAGATTTATTTTGTGACCAATATTATTTGTGAAAATGATAATATTTTATTCGAAAATGAACAATTTTAAATCGAATTTTGTATTTTACTTTACGTGTACAAAACTAGTATATTAATAAAAACCTATCTCAAAGGTACAAATTAGGTGTGTTTTTTATTAAATAAAAAAACTTATATATTAATTCATATTTTTATCGCTTTTTGTTTTATTAATAGTTAGCGTATTTTGGCGTTTTTTGTTACACTCTTGGCGCATTTTGATTATAAATAGTTGGCATCACTGTTTCATCTTACTAGAACAATTAATTTTTTTAAATATGCAAAAATTCAACATTTGGCCTCGGCAAGGAATGGGTTAACGTTGTTCGATTTATTCCAAATTTTTAGCTTGGATGACTTGCACTTTTACGAAATATTTCATTTTGTTTGAATAAAGGTGGAAACACAACTGGGACGAATTTCGCACAGCTCGACGAATTTGTCGGCAACAATTCGTTGCGTAAATTCGTCGAATGAAATACAATTACGACGAATTCACATAACAGCTGTAACGTCATTTGAAATTGTTTTTAATTTATAATATGTTAAATTAGGGTTATGACTAATTTTTTAAAAAATTTTTACCTTCCGCACCACATGCAATTTCAAAAAACTCACTGAATTTTTTTATTTTTATTTTTATATTTTATATTAATTTAATATATACATAGTAAAAAAATTATTTAAACAATGTAGATTTTGATACGAGGTATGATTATTTATTTATTTGAATATTGTATGATATAAATTTAAGATTTAAAGTGCGACTATTTTTGCAGAAAGGAAAATGTCCTGAACAACTTTTATACCACGTTCTGCGCAAATATTACTACGCTGCTAATTTATTATTTTCGACTTCTGCATAACCCCATGCCTTATAAAACACTGATTACCTTTTTTAAATTTAATAATTCAAAATTTTCTTCGCGGAAATAATGGTCTGAAAACCATACGTCGTACCATGCACCACATATAAATTGACTTATTTTATATAGTTCTGCTCGTTATTTTGGAATTAGGATAAATGCTAATATTGCCAGAATTTTTCTAGAATTCCACCGAGCATTGCTTATTGGTGGTATAGTTTTGAAATTTATGAAGGGAAAAGGTTAAGAGGTCAAAATATACATCGAAATGAAGCTAGTGGATCTAGATTTTTTTATTCAGTTGTTGTAGATGTCAACATTGCAGAGATCGTTTTATGAGATAATGACAAGTTTTGGATTTCAAATTTAAAAATGTCAAATAAAAGGCACTCATGTGAGCTTCAAAATTATATTTATATTACCCAATTTCGATACTAAAAAGTTATATACAAGTCAATGTCCAAACGTTGGAGGTCCATAACTCGGAAAATATCTCGACCGTCGAAAAAAAATATTTTGCTAGAATCGCAACAAAATGTGTTATAAGTGGTAAAAATTTGAAACCATTCGGGGCATCGCACCTAAAATACACAAAGATCTTTAAAACATAGAAGAAATATTTTAAATAAAATAAAAAAAATATAGACCAAATTTCAACGCGTTCGGTGCGGAAACTTTTTTGAGATCAGCGAATAAGTAAGATTCGTTTCTTAATATATTTTAATAGCCTTTTTGGCTAGGGCATGTAAAATTTGATATTTGCAAAAAAAAAAAAAAATAAAAAAAGTCATAACCCTAATGTACATAAATAAATATTGAAAAAATATTAATAAAAGAATTTTTAACTTGGTACGAGTTATTACAATTGTAAACATCATGTTCACGATGGTAAAAGCCTTTATTTTTGTACGGCAGCGTTTAATTTTTCAATTCTGAAAAAATTACATAAATTTTCATTAATAAATTAATTTCATGTCATTTTTGTTTACATGTTATAGCTGATAGTGTGACCATATTTAAAAAAAAAGAAGCACTAAACGAAAAAGAATAAATATTAACAAAAAACTATGTAAAAGAAAATTATATAATTAAAAATAGATTTTATTTATCTTATAAGTTATAAATAATATATAAAACAATAATTAAAGACAAAAATTACTTCATTTACAAAAACATTTGAAGAACTAAAATAAAATACGGTCACTCTACACCAATATATTCGTCGTTCGTCGGCGTTAGAAATAGAAATAAACCTATCGCAGAGTTCGTTACGCACTACGTATTTCGTTCGACGCACTGATTGTGTGCATTTTCATATACACAAACATGTTTTATTTCTGACGACGAATATTCGGAACGAAAAATTCGTCGTTCGTCCCAGTTGTGTTTTCAACTTAAATTGTCTTTCATTAGCTTAGAGTTCATATGCGACCCCAAGTCCAAAAGGGTTAATGGGGTCATATAATTTTTTTCCGAAACCCTACGCTATTAAGATAAAATATAACATCTAAAAGTAGAAAACTGATAAGTTTTTGATACAAAGTATTTAGAAAGAGTACATTTACTGAATATTTCAAAAGAAAACTAATTTTTCTCGAAATTCACAAAAAAAAAATTCTTTGTAAAAAAATTGTGGCAGAGGAATTTACTTAAAAATTCACACAGTTAATCTCAAATATAAATTTAATAAACCTTTAAATTGCCAGATCCATTTTTTGAAATTTTGTTTAAGAACATTTTTGAAAACTTATAAAAAGAGTTTTCAAAATTTTTTAAAAAAATTTTCCATCTTTGGTCTCATTTCGCAATATGTTAACAACATGGTAATAAAACAATACTTCATATCTGAGTACTTATAGGTAAGAGACAAAAAAAAAGTTATGGCTTGAATCAATTTGTTAAAGTTTGAAAAATGTTCATCACATTTTATGACTTAGAGTTTTTTGGCACAAAAGTGGTCTGGGTCATTTGTTATTTCTTTTCGAGTTTTTGAAGTTATATAGCTTTTTGAAAAGATAATTTAGTACTGATATCGATTCATGCAACAACTACTAGAACGAAATTTTCGTAAAATCTGGAAAAGTCATATTTTCCCCATATAAACACACTTGGAATTTTCAGTCGCGCTGAGGCTGCTCTATTTTTTTTTTTTTTTTTTTTTGATTGCCCGAAAACTTTGTATTTCTCAGTTTTTTTTTCTATTCGCATATCTAGGGGCTGAGACTGAGAATTGGAACACTTTTTTTATTAAGGGTCACCCTAATGTATAAAAAAAATTTTAAAATAATAAAAGAGTTTTTTTTATTTTATTAACAATTTGAACGGTAAAATCGTCAGAAATAGATTTTATTAAAATTTACCATTGTATTGCCACTCACTGTATAATATGTATTTTATATATTATTTTATATTAGTCGCCCGGTTTTATACTTACATATTTCCAATCACGATCATTTCCGTCTATGGTTGCCGACTTAAGCACAACAATTTCTTTGAAAATAAAAAACACTTTTCCTTTGCCACAACCGGATGTGTTGACTTGTTACGCACATACACACAACTAAACAACAACGCAAATAAAATTTTACCAGTAACAAACAATTTATCTATCAAACATGTTTGAAGTTGTCTAAAGAAAACATTGGAAACCAATGTGGATATTTTGAAAGGACATGCAACATGTGCCATGGATTTGATTAAATCAAAAAATCTTGGAATTTATTTAATAATCTCAAATTGTTGATTCAGAAAAGTTGTTTGCGATATACTTATAGAAATAAACGGCCATACATCTCGTTTGTATTCGTATTCGTAGAAATATTCAAAACAAACAACGAAAATAGAAATTCACATCAAATTAAATTCAATGAACCGTTAATGAAAGAAGTTGTTTTCATTTTTATTTCGTAGTTACTTTTGTATAGTTTTCTCTTCCTTTACGCTACATTACACACAAATTGCTTAAGCAGTCTTCATTATCCTTGTTGTAGAAACAATAATACAGACTAAACAAAATCATCAAACATGTGATAGTTTTTCTTTATAGTCTTTATGATTATTGTTGACAAAAGGGGGGAAGGTATGCCATTGCCATCTGTTTCTATGTTTTGGAGGAAATAAATTAATACAAATTTTTTAATTTCTATGGAAATATAGCCGCCTTACATTTTTTTGTTTAATTATTTTATCAAAGCTATAGATAATAAAAAGATCTTTCTTTTTTGGGATACCATCCTCGTGAACATTTAACGCAATACATGGGGAGTTTTCTCTAGGATGACAAACATCAGTTCGTGCTGATTCTTATTGAAATCCGTATGTTTTCTTTTTTGCTATCGTCGTCACAATTATGGTATTATATGCTAAGCAGCCAAGGTAATAGAAGATATTTAATAAAGGTTTTTCTTATAAAGATATAAATAGTAAAAATATACATTCAAGATCTTAGTGTTCATTAGGGTGACCCTTAATAAAAAAAAGTGTTCAAACTCTCGGTCCCACCCCCTAGAGATATGCGAATAGCAACAAAACTGAGAAATACAAAGTTTTGGGCCAATCAAAAAACATTCAGTTGTGCCTCATTGCGAATGAAAATTTCAAGTGTGTTTATATGGGGAAAATATGACTTTTTTTTCAGATTTTACGAAAATTTCGCTTTATAGTTTAATTTTTCCGACAAGTTGTTATATAATTCGGAAACAGTATTAAATTATCCTTTAATTTTATTATTTTATTTTATTTTATTTTATTATCCAAAAAGCTATAAAACATCAAAATCGAATAAAAATTCTCCAAGAAATAGCAAATGCCCCAGACCACTTTTGTACCAAAAAAAAAACTAGATCATGAAATTTGATGGCATTTCTTTCAACTTTAAGAAATTAATTAAAGCCAACATTTTCTTTGAGTCTCTATACATGTAACTACTCAGATATGAAGTATTGTTGTATTACCACTTTGTTAAACTATTAAGCATTGAGACCGAATATGAAAAACTTTTTGATAAAATTTTGAAAACTCCTTTTTCAAGTTTTGAAAAATTTTCTTTAACAAAATTTAAAAGAATTGATCTAGCTTTTTAAGGTCTTGTTAAATGCATGTTATAGATTAACTGTGCGAATTTTTATGTAAATTCCTGCGCCAGAATTTTTTTGACAAGGATTTTATTTTTGCGGATTTCGAGAAAAATGGGATTTTTGTAAAATATTCTGTAAATGTACTATTTCTAAATATTTTGTATAAAAAATTCATCACTTTTCTACATTTAAATGTTATATTTTATCTTAGTAGCCTAGGGTTTCGGAAAAAAATATTATGACCCTCATTAAACCTTTTGGAATTGGGGTCACATATGACCCCAAGCTAATAAAAAAACAATTCATTCAAAAAATTCAAATATTTTGTAAGTGCTATTGAATTTTTAGATACGACGCTTAAAATATAGTAACTAAATGTGTAGGACTTCGTTTCCTAAAATTTGGGATAAATCCGAGAACGTTAACCCATTATTTGCCAAGGCCAGCTTTGGATTTTGAGATATTTTTAAATCAAAATTACGGAAAACGGGTTTTTCTATTAAAATCGATGAAATCACTATTTTGAATTAAAGAAAAATAATTCGGTTATTTTTTATATATTTAAGGCTTCAGAACTCCTGGGATCAAAATAGTCCATTACGATATATCTTTGGTGCAATTATTTATCTGCTTATTGCTCGCGAATATAAATTAAAACAACTTTCAACCAATTTTGTTATAAAATTATTTTATGTATAAAAACTATCTATATTTTTCTAAATAAAATAAGAAGACCCACAAATGACCCAAAGCTAATAAAAGGCAGTTTATTCAAAAGAATATGAAATATGGTTTTAACCCAGATATGCCGACCGTACTACATGTGGTACACCTGTTACGTTCAGGTTTCTGCGTTTACAGTGCTTTAAATTTTCAAATATACTTGTTTTTGTACTACAGAATATAGCGGTCAACAAAGCATGCCATGATAAGTTTTGTTTAGGGTAATTGCTTATGTGTATTTTTTTGGATCAGTTTTGTGAAATTGACAAAAGTGTGAAGATGTCATATTTTATTTTTGTTGCGATTCTATGTTTTCTTAACTATAATAGTTATATAAATGAATGCGTAGCAAAAATATGTGTCAAAAAAAAAATTATATATGATTTTAGTTGATGTATTTGCTGACGTACTACATGTAGTACATTCGGCATTAGTGTGTACAAATGGTGAAAACAAAAACTTATATTTTTTTTCCAGATTTTTAACATTAAATGAGATAATAAATGCCTTAGAGGAAAGAGATGAAGAGTTTTCGAAAAATCCTTACGAAATCTCAATTGTGCCCACTCAAGGTGCGAACAACTACGTCACAGATGAAGATTCTGGAGAAGAATATGAAGTGAATTTTGAAAACTTACCCCCCCCCCTATTATTAAATGCTGAGGCTGAAGAAACGTAAATGTATTAAGTCGTCAGTAAAATGGGTAAAGCGCGATCTGGAAGAAACGGAGCCTGTTGTTGCAGCATGTGAACAAGAAAATTTACCTACTCCTCTTGAATTGTTTGAAAAATTTTTTGATATTGACTTTCTCCAAGTTATTACTCAATACTCCAATGACTATGCGTCCAAACAAAATGCAACTGCAAATATTACTCTAGACCAAATCAGGTGCTTTATTGGAATTTTGCTACTGAGTGGCTACAATACTGTTTCGAGACGCCGTATGTATTGGCAAAATGATAGGGATACTCATCATTCTTTTGTGTCAAACGCAATGAGAAGGGATCGATTTGAGTTCATAATAAGAAACTTGCATTTTGTGGATAACAACAGTCTAGATAAAACAGACAAGTTCGCAAAAGTTAGACCACTTTTACAAATGTTGAACAAGAGTTTCCAAAGTAATGCTCCGAAAACCATACAGCATTCAGTGGACGAGCAGATGGTTCCATACTATGGTGGTCACGGATGTAAGCAATATATCCATGGAAAGCCTATAAGATGTGGCTATAAATTTTGGGTTGGAACAACATATAAAGGCTACATTATTTGGTTCGAGCCGTACCAGGGTGCAGGGACTTTTCCAAATAATACTTACAAGGAAATGGGACTTGGTCCAAGCGTAGTCTTAACGTATTGCGACATATTATCACAAAGCCAACCCGACATTGCTCACCGATTGTGTTTCGATAATTTATTTACAACAATCAACTTATTGGCTGAGTTGGAAGAACGATGCGTGAAAGGCACTGAAACAATTCGTCACAATCGGTTAGGCAACTGTCCTTTGCTTAAGAAAAAAGATCTGCAGAAAAGAGAGAAAGGGTGGTATGACCATCGTAAGATTTCTGCGAACAATATAATTGTATGTTGTTGGAACGACAGCAGTGCAGTAAACGTTGCCTCAAACGTCCATCCAGTTGAACCTTCAAAAAATATTTCACGTTGGTCTGGAAAAGAGAAAAAGCGTATATATATTCAACAACCACGCCTTATTCATGAATATAATCGCTATATCGGTCGCGTTGATCGAGCAGATGAAAATATCAGCTTATACCGTGTATCTATTCGGGGTAAAAAAAATGGTATTTCCCAATACTCACACACCTTATTGATCTTACAGAGCACAATGCGTGGCAACTGCATAAACATATGGGAGGTAAAATGGACCATTGCCACATTGCTAATATCTACTTATGGGAAACCCTCAGCAATGCTTCAATCAGGATCATCATGCGGCATCAGATTTGATCGAAAAGATCATTTACTTACTGAGAACGTACGTCAATCCGATGGAAAATGTAAGCAGCTACGTTGTAATCATTGCCACAATAAGACCACCACACGCTGCATTAAATGTGATGTGCCGCTCCATGTAAAGTGTAATGTGGAGTACCACACCACCAAATAATTGTTTTATTAATTTGCTTTTTCTTTACTTATTTACACAAAAGTTGCTGAATAATAAACGACTTGATTTAAATCACAAGAAAATACTGTCTTTTGCTTCCATATGTGCCAAGCGTACTACATGTAGTATGGACTCAAAATCCAAGTTAAAAAATATTTTTTTTTATTCTTTCTTCAGTTTTGTAATATAATCTATCAGAATAAAGCTATTTTGGAAAACTACGAAGATTGTTGCACTAGTATGCCCGTCGGCATATCTGGGTTAAGGATAATTTAGTGTGCGATTCAAATTGTATTCTGTAATCACTTATGACTTGCAATAAGTATTGCTTTTCTTTAATTTTATATTATTATATTAATTTTGTATTTCATATTCTGTGGATTATTTTGATCCCAGGAGCACTGAAGGGTTAAATACATAAAAATTAACCGAACTATTTTACTAAAATTCTAAATATTAGTTTCATCGAGTTTAATAGAAAAACTCGTTTGCGGTAATTTTTATTTAAAAATATCTTAAAATCCAAAGCTGGCCTTGCCAAATAATGGGTTAACGTTCTCGGACTTATCCCAAATTTTAGGAACGGAAGTTTTACACATTTCGTTTTATTTTAAGCGTCACATCTAAAAATTCAACAGCACTTACAAAATATTTGAACTTTTTGAATAAATTTTATTAGCTTGGGCTCATATGTGACCCCAATTCAAAAAGTGTTAATGGGGTCATATTATTTTTTTTCCGAAACCCTAGGCTATTAAGATAAAATACAACATTGAAAAGTAGAAACGTGATGAATTTTTGATACAAAGTATTTAGAAATAGTACATTTACAGAATATTTTACAAAATCCCATTTTTCTCGAAATCCGCAAAAATAAAATCCTCGTCAAAAAAAATTCTGGCATAGGGATTTACTTAAAAATTCTCACAGTTAATTTGCTCCACATAGTTAACAAAACCTTAAAGATCCGATTTTTTTTAAATTTTGTTTAAGAAAATTTTTTAAAACTTAAAAAAGGAGTTTTCAAAGTTTTATCAAAAAAATTTCCCTTTTTCGGTCTCAATGCGCAATTGGTTAGCAACGTGGTAATAAAACAATACTTCATATCTGAGTTGTTACAAGTATAGAGATCAAAAAAAATTATGGCTTTAATCAATTTCACAAAGTTGAAAAAAAAATGCCATCAAATTTTATGACCTAGTTTTTTTGGCACAAAAGTGGTTGGGACATTTGCTACTTCTTGGCGAGGTTTATTCGATTTTAAAGTTGGATAGCTTTTTGAAAGGATAATTTAATACTGATCCCGAATTATATAACAACTTGTCGGAAAAATTAAACTATAGAACGAAACTGTCGTAAAATCTGAAAAAAGTCATATTTTCCCCATATAAACACATTTGAAATTTTCAATCGAGTTGAGACACGACTAAATGTTTTTTGATTGGCGCAAAACTTTGTATTTCTCAGTTTTTTTTGCTATTCGCATATTTCTAGGGGGTTAAACCGAGAGTTTGAACACTTTCTTCCCTCCATATAATGAAGGGCCACCCTAATGTTCATATTGAACTGGCACTTATTGCTAACCCAAGAGTACGCAGCACCACAATGTCAGTCTTTCAAAGGCAGCATTGTAGTTGGATTTTTAGCTGATTTCTAATAAATTTAAAATATTTTTTGTCCTAAAATCTAGTAATCACTTGTGTCTAAGAGTCTCCCTCTTGTTGTTACATACGTCCATGTCCTTTGTTATATTATTCCGTTTTTATCGTTTCGTTACCTTTAAGTAGTGCCATAAAACTTTTGTTGTGATGTTTCCTTTTCTGATAAAAAATAAATGTGTTGAAATTTCTTTCATGTTTTTTTTTTCTATTTTTCTATCTTTTTTGGTATAGTTACATTTGGAATGTTTGCTAATAAAAATAATAAGAGAAAATAATATAAATGCGTCTAGCATCAAGTATCAATGTACGCATAATTCTTAATCCAGCTGAGCCCGGTTACATCCTTTTGCTATGTAAACTATTTATTGGCCCTATAAACATTCCATTTCTTACAATTGCTATAATGGGGAATTGTGTTCGCTGTATTTATTTGAAAATATATAAGACAATTTTGATAATAAACCTTTTCATGACATTCAGTTTAAACCGGTTTTTTTTATTAAATAAATGAAATTGAGAACTTTCGCTGCTCTTTAGCAAATGCATCATAAGGTTGATATTGATTTAGAATTACCTTTTCTTTTAGCAAAATTTTGATTTTGCACAAAATAATGATTTCACACAAAACTTGGTGAAGAACATAAAGAACAGTATATTTATTAATAAACAATTATAAAAGCACCAGCGTTTCACAATTATAAAATCATCAAGGTTTTTAAACGATAGTACCAATTTTGGCACGGATCTTATTTTTATAGCCCAATATACCGAAAATTGCACGGGGAGCGGAAAAAATAACATATTTGTATTTATGGGTGCTCTACTGTATATGTTAGTGATTGATCTATTTTTTGATCTAGTCCCGATATAAAAATGTCATCCTATATGAACTTTTTCATATTTGCAAATCAAAAATAATGCCACTCATTTTTGATTTATAATTTTTTTCTACATCCAGTTTTTACCTCAACAATGTTGGAATTGTTGTTGTTTAAAACCACAGCTAAAAAAGCTCATCCTTTGGGAGCAATGCTTTACTTTTTGATGTGTAAACATCTATGCGCTCAGGGTGATAAAATCCAATTTCACAATACAATCACAAAAACAACGTAAGGGAAAATCGGTGTGAGGTATATGTAAATGTATTGGTGTATTTAGTAAGCAGAAACGCTGAGTTTGCTATCTGTTTAGCAAAATCACAAATGTTTTTCGTTAATTTTAAAAAGTTAACGTACAGATTCAAAATTTCTTTCATACAAGGTATCCTGAATGGCACCTTCGGATCACTCTGAAACTTGGATATGTTATAGAGAGGATGTAAAATTAAGGGACCCGTATATTTGGGGTTGATTAAAATAGTGTTGAGAGCGCCATTCCTTGTATGAAAGAAATTTTGGAATCTGTACGTTAACTTTCGTATTGCATAAAAATATTGATATCGTTTAATAACGTTGACATCGCGGAAAAAATGTTCTCATTTGCGTACGTTACGGTTTGCGACATATCTATTTTGGAACAATGTTTAAAACAACCTAGCACAACCGTTAAATTTGTTTTTTTTTTCCAAAAGTGGGGGCAAAGTTTAAAATTTGTTTTTTTCGAATTATCGGTACAAATTATATTTTAGAAATTCATCGTTTTGGAACATTGTAGAACAATCCTAGAACAATTCAGAACAATCTTTTATTATTTCCAATAATGAGGACTAACTTCGCACACTTTTGTTTTTTTTTAATATTCAAGTATGTATATATTTGCTATTGACAGAACTTTTTTAGTAAGCAGAACCGCTAGATGTACTGTGAGTTTAACATGTTCACAAGCTTACAGAGTTGTTTTTTTTTTTAATATTCGTATTATATATTTGCGATTGGCAGAACTAGTTTAAGAATATTTAAATTTTTTTTAACAAACCAAAAGCGTAACTTAATGATCAAGGGGGTAAGAATCTATTTCACAATACAATCAGAAAAACAGAGTAAGACAAAACCGGTGTGAGGTGTGAGGTGTGAGTGTATTGGAGCAACGATTATGATATTTTCTTTATTTCTGACTTGTGTTTCACTCTATTATCTGCACTTAAAACATGCAAAAACTTATTAATTTCATATTTTTTTTATAATCTATAATATTAATAGGTTAGGCGATCTCTTGTGACTGATATTTTGTTCTACCGTTTTATCCCAATTTTGATCAAAATTATATTATTTGAAAGGTATTTCTTCTAAGCCGTTTTGCAGATTTACAGATTTTTAAATTTTTTCCTTTATTTGGAGTAAATTGTATTTAAAGTTGCTACTAACACATACATAAAATTATACAATGCTATATGTGTGTTTAGTAAATTTGTTAATGTGTTTGTAATAAAATGAGTTTTTTTTTTGTGTTGATTTGTGAATTGGCTATAATTGATTAGCATAACTTTAGGGTCTTTATTTAAAAGCGCTTAAATTTCTTGAAGAAAAAAAGAAAAATAAAACTTTCTGGTAAACTTTTCCTCTTTACATGTATTTTTATACCCTCCACACCTCAGTGGCAGAGGGTATATATAGGTTTATCATTCCGTTTGTAACTCATCGAAATAAATTCCTGAGACCCCAAAAAATATATTTTCTGATCGTTATAACAAGAGAAGTTGATTTACCGATGACCATCTGTCCGTCTGTCCATCTGTCTGTGGAAATCGCGACCACGCCGTCAATATCTAAGCTAGACCGTTCGGTTTTGTATAAAATTGTTTATTAATATCCCAAAGGAGTTGCTATTTAAAATCGTCAAAATCGGTCAAAGGGTTCACGAGCTATGAATGAAACTTTAAAAAAACTCTTGAAACATAAAATTTTTCAGTGTGTTTGTTGTTTTTCTTAAGATATGTTGTATTTGTTGCAATTCTTCGTATTGTTGAAGTCATTACAGTTGTGTGTATATTAATACTGCACGTGTCACATTGGCCTAAGCAAGTTTTACTACTTATTTTTTATACCCTATACCACTATGTGGTTTAGGTATAATGACTTTGTGCTGCTGTTTGTAACAACCAAAAATATTTGACCTACACCCATCTTTAATTATACCGATCGAATCGGAATCACTATCTGATTCGACTTAACGATGTCCGTCCGTCCGTCCGTCCGTCCGTCTGTGTGTCCATGTAAAGCTTGTAATCAAACTGCAGGTCGCAAATATGAATATATTTTGATGTAATGTTTTATTTAATCTTTTATCGGCCATGGGATGAACACTATTGAAATTGGTGAGAATCGGTCCATGTTCAGACCTAGCCCCCATACAAATGACCCCTATGAAATCAACATATATTGCCATAAGATCCAAATTATCATACAAATCTTAATCAAATTGGGTTTGTATGTATATATTACATCCAGTAATCAGTAGTCCAAAAATGATCCCTATTGGACAACTCTTAGTCATAGGCCCCATATAGAGCTGCTTCCCGATCTTTACTTAAATCTATCAAAAAAGAAAAATATTGCACTGATTCTTCTCAAATTTTGGTTGTATATATTTTTGCAAAATACAAGAGAATTTACCAAACATGGACAGGATCGGTCCATTTTTGGGCCTAGTCCCCATATAGATATAGCATCCGATATGAACTTTATCATATCTGCAGCCACTCAAATTAAGTGGGATTTTTATTAATTTTTTGGCTGCAGTTATGAAAAAGTTCATATCGGATGATATATCTATATGGAGACTAAGCCCGAAAATGGACCGATCCTGACCATGTTTGGTAAAGTCTCTTGTATTTTGCAATAATATATACAAACAAAATTTGAGAAGAATCAGTGCAATATTTTTGTTTTTTGATATATTTAGGTGAAGATCGGGAAGCAGCTCTATATCGGGCCTATGACTAAGAGTTGTCCCATAGGTATCATTTTTAGACTACAGATTAATGGATGTAATAAACACATACAAACCCAATTTGACTAAGATTTATGTGATAATTTGGATCTTATGGCAATTTATGTTGATTTCATAGGGGTCATTTGTATGGGGGCTAGGTCTCAACATGGACCGACTCTCACCAATTTCAATAGCGTTCATTCTATGGCCGACGAAAGCTTATATACCAAATTTAATCAAAATATATTCATATTTTCGACCTGCAGTTTGATTACAAGCTTTACATGGACACACAGACGGACGGACGGACGGACGGACATCGTTAAATCGAATCAGATAGTGATTCTGATTCGATCGGTATAATTAAAGATGGGTGTAGGTCAAATATTTTTGGTTGTTACAAACAGCAGCACAAAGTCATGATACCCAAACCACATAGTGGTATAGGGTATAATTAAATATCAAAAATTAAAAATTAATAAAAAAATAAAAAATCGAAAATGAAAAATGGAAAATGGAAAATAAAAAATGAAAAATGGGAAATGGAAAATGAAAAATGGAAAATGGAAAATGAAAAATGAAGAATGAAAAATGAAAAATGAAAAAAGAAAATTGAAAATTGAAAAATAAAAATTGAAAATTGAAAAATTAAAAATTAAAAATGAAAAATGAAAAATGAAAAATGGAAAATGAAAAATGAAAAATGAAAAATGAAAAATGAAAAATGAAAAATGGAAATTGGAAAATGAAAAATGAAAAATCGAAAATAGGAAATGGAAAATGAAAATTGAAAAATGAAAAAGGAAAATGAGAAATGAAAAATGAAAAGTGAAAATGAAAATTGAAAAATGAAAAATGAAAAATGAAATATGAAAAAAGAAAATGAAAAATGAAAAATGAAAAATGGAAAATGGAAAATGAAAAATGAAAAATGGAAAATGAAAAATGAAAAATGAAAAATGAAAATGAAAATGAAAATGAAAATGAAAATGAAAATGAAAATGAAAAATGAAAAATGAAAAATGGAAAATGGAAAATGGAAAATGAAAAATTGAAAATGGAAAATGGAAAATGAAAAATGAAAAATAAAAAATGAAAAATGAAAATGGAAAATGAAAAATGGAAAATGAAAAATGAAAAATGGAAAACGAAAAATGAAAAATGAAAAATGAAAAATGAAAAAAGAAAAATGGAAAATGAGAAATGAAAAATGAAAAATCGAAAAAGGAAAATTAAAAATGGAAAATGAAAACTGAAAATGAAAAATGGAAAAGAAAAGTGGAAAATTAAAAAAATTAAAAATTAAAAATGAAAAATGAGAAATGGAACATGAAAAATGAAAAATGAAAAATGAAAAATGAAAAATTAAAAATGAAAAATGAAAAATGAAAAATGGAAAATGGAAAATGAAAAATGAAAAATGCAGAATGGAAAATGAAAAACTAAAAATGGAATATTGAAAATGAAAAATGAAAAATGAAAAATGAAAAATGGAAAATGGAAAATGAAAAATAAAAATTGGAAAATGAAAAATTAAAATTAACAAATGGAAAATGAAAAATGGAAAATGAAAAATGGAAAACTAAAAATGGAAAATGGAAAATGGAAAATGAAAAATGAAAAAATGAAAAATGGGAAATGGAAAATGAAAAATAAAAAATGGAAAATGAAAACTGAAAATGAAAAATGGAAAAGAAAAGTGGAAAATGAAAAATGAAAAATTAAAAATGGAAAATGAGAAATGGAACATGAAAAATGAAAAATGAAAATTGAAAAATGGAAAATGAAAAATTAAAAATGAAAAATGAAAAATGGAAAATGGAAAATGAAAAATGGAAAATGAAAAATGAAAAATGAAAAATGGAAAATGGAAAATGAAAAATGGAAAATGAAAAACTAAAAATGGAAAATGGAAAATGAAAAAATTAAAAATGGAAAATGGAAAATGAAAAATAAGAAATGGAAAATGAAAAATTAAAATTAAAAAATGGAAAATTAAAAGTGAAAAATGAAAAATGGAAAATGAGAAGTGAGAAGTGAAAAATCGAAAATGGAAAATGGAAAATGAAAAGTGGAAATGAAAATTAGAAATTAAAAATGAAAAAATAAAAATGAAAAACGAAAGATGAAAATTGAAAATTGAAAAGTGAAAAATGGAAAATGATAAAAAAAAAATAAAATTGAAAATGAAAAAGGTGGAGGGTATCAAAGATTCGGCCCAGCCGAATTGAACACTCTTACTTGTTTACTTTTCTTTTTGCCTAGATTTATTGTCGTCTTCATTTTACTTGACATTTAATTCAAACAGAGTTGAAATTGCATTATCTATTGTGTATAGCTGCCTGATACATTAAATAGGTAAATACTAGGAAAACTTTGAAGCACTCAAAAACAAACTTAGGTATTTTTTTAATTACTACACCTTTTCCAATTGTATTTCAGAAAACATCGAATTGAATTTCAGAAAATATCAATTGTGTTTCAGAAAGTATATATTTCAGAAAACATCAATTGATTTTCAGAAAGTATCAATTGAATATCAGTAAATATCAATTGATTTTCAGAAATAATCAATTGTATTTCAGAAAGCATCAATTAATTTTCAGAAAGTATCATTTGTATTTCGGAAAATATCAATTGAATTTCAGAAATTATCAATTGAGTTTCAGCAATTATCAAATGTATTTCAGAAAACATCAAATGTATTTTATAAATTATCAAATGCATTTCAGAAACCATCAAATGTATTTCAGAAAATTTTAAATGTATTTCAAAAAACATCAAATATATTTCATCAATTATCTAATGTATTTCAGAAAACGTCAAATGTATTTCAGAAAACATAAGATGTATTTCTGAAATTATCAAATGTATTTCAGAAAATATAAAATGTATTTCAGAAATTATTAAATTTACTTCAGAAAATATGAATTGAATTTCAGAAAATATCAATTGAGTCCCAGAAAAATGGTCAGATTGCTATATAAAAACATACTTTTTTAAGTATTACACTGGATTTGTAATATTTCTTGAAAACTATATATCGTCACCTAAAATGCAAAAGGCCGTAACTAATATTTTTATTTTTTTTACAGGAGAAGCAAAAAGCATCATAGAACAAAAACTACTTTAAACTTAATATCCAAATGTTAGAATCAAGCTGAAAAACAAAGATGGATTTTTATTTATGAAAACAAATTTATGGTAAAATAGTAGTTCTTAAGTAAAAAACCATAACTGCAATACAAAAAATCAATTTTGAACTTTTTATTAGTTACGGCCTTTTGCATTTTTGGTGACGATATAAACGTGTTTTTTTCAAACTGATGACTTCAAAATCAGTCAAAATTTTATCCTGGTGTTTATATTGTAGCTGATTAACAAATAAAGTCCTCATCTTCTTTCGATTAAAAGGCCGCCCCTGATAGTTTAGTTTCCAGTGCATAATATTTAAGTGCAAATATTGCTAAACATTTTTTGCGACTCCAAATCACTAATAGAAACAATAATACCTTTTCGGTATTGCAGGGTAAACTACTTTTTAATTCTGAATTGCTATATATATTTTCTGAAATTCAATTGATATTTTCTGAAATATATTTGATAATTTCTGAAATACATTTGATGTTTTCTGAAAGACATTTGATACTTTCTAAAATTCAATTAATGTTTTCTGAAATGCAGTGAAGTATTTCTGAAAATCAATTAAAGTTTTCTGAAATAAAATTGATACTTTCTGCAATTCAATTGATGTTTTCTGAAATACAATTAATACTTCCTTAAAATCAGTTGATGCTTCCTGAAATACAATTGGAAAAGGTGTAGATGTTTACACATCTCCCCTGTGATCGGACTCTCATTGATTTTTTTTACTGGATAATAGTGGCTGCTAAATAAATCTCCGATTAATATAAAAAAATTTCGCTTTTAGAGAACAAAATTTGATAATCTCGAATTTCATTTAAAAATTTACCTTTTTTTAGATAAATTTCATTAAGAAATCAAAATCTTTTTATCATAGTAAGTGGTAAAAATGTCATAATTATGTGCAATTTTGACAGCTCTTGAATTCATGAAACAAATAATAATGCGGGTGTTTTTTTTTTTTTTTTTTCAACCAACTACACACAAACAATTTATAGCCGTCATCAGCAATATCATCATAAATAAAAAATCCATAATATAAAACAATTGACATGATTATTATGATTATTTTGTTTTACAAAATTGATGACAGCACATGCGGGATCATAATAATATTTTATGATTTTTTTCCCTACCACAATAATTTCAATACTAATAAAAACAAACCCTAACTAAATAAACTACTCAAAAAGCATTTGTATTAAAAAAAAAATGCAATAAAATCTTAATGCGCGACGCACAGTGGCTGAAAATCATTTTTCATTGGCCAAAATTCTGTAACTTTTGAACCGATCAAAATATTTTAGTACTGTTTTTTTTAATAGATAGATAGATAGTTGATCTTGACTCAGTGTGAATTTCATTTAAATTGATTGAGTACTTTTTAAGGAATTCTAGGTCAAAGTTTAACTTTTGATTTTTTTTAACTTTTAGCGTGATATATGTTTTTTTTTATTTATTTTTATTTATTAGAAAGTGTCATATTTGGAGTTAAATAATTATTATAAACATTTTTTGTAATAATGAAGTTTTTTTAATGCTTACACTCAAAAAAATTTTTACACTCAAAAAAATTTTTACACGCAACAAAATAGTAAAATTCACTAGAAATTTAACTAGTATTACTAAAAAATTAAAAATGTTTGCTATCAAATTTGCAATTTGCTTACACTCAAGGAATATTATTATTACTACAGAAAAATTTATTAGTGTTTGCTGCCTAATTTGTTACACTAGCTAAATAAATCTGCTAAACATTAGCGCAATGATTCTAATTTTTTTTTTAATTTTGATATGAAAATATGGGTTCTTATTTTTTGAATCTTTCTTATCTATTAAAACATTGCATTCATATGTGGGAAACCTTTTAAGAATAAAAACTGCAATAGATTTAAATAGCATTTGTAACAATGGTAGGTTCTGTTTATTATTATTTTTTACTAATACTATGTTTTTCGTACTTAAATAACAATGAAAGGCAATTATAATTATTATTCATTAGACTCAAATATTGATTGCAAATATTCCATATTTTGTTCTGTGCTATTTCTGTTCTTTAGTAGTTTTACACACATTGATCTTTAATTTCATAGCAGGTAGTACTTAAATTGAACAAAACTGCACTTGTTATCCAGACTTCAATATCAGGTAAAACTAATTAGTTTCTCGCCAATATGGGGTGGTTTTTTATCTTTAGTGGTTTAGTGCCGCGATTATTGACAAACTTATAAAATTGTTTATGACTTTGGTTGACCCTTAAATTTGACAACAGGTAAATTAAGAAAGAGATCATTTGTTTACTGTAGAACCTATTGTGATCATTTTATGACTTATTTTTTTGCTGATCAAAACAAAGCCAATAAACCCTTTCGCAGGTATTTTATTTAATTATTTTACTTTTACGTAGTCTAAAGTAAAAAAACAAAATTTTTTTTAGAGTAATTTTTTTAGAGTAATTTCATTAAAATGAAAAAAGTGTTCTACCGGGGGCTCGTGGGGGGTGCAAAAGTATATATAGGGTTAAACAGGATACATTCGCCTTTCTCCGGGTGGTATACGTTTCTTGTTCCCTTACTTCCTTTAGAAGTTCTATTCCACTAAAGTTTAAATTTGAGAAAAATATAGTTGTTTCATAAATATTTCATAACGCCCCTAATATCAAACCTTAGAACTGTGACTACTTACAAAAACTAAAGACTATAATCCTACTAACATTATAAAAAAGACCGCAGGCCAATATCGATGATAGCTTGCGAGTAGTAACCATTTATTTTTGATAAAAAACAAAAAAAAAACACCTTTTGCTGAATTAAAAAAAAACAGTTGAGTTTGACAGCATGCCACGCCCACAATTATCAATAGTTTAACCTAATTTTTTGGCTACCTTAATCTGGATATATAAGCTACAAAAAGGAGTAAAAATTTTAAAAATCGATGACAAAAAAAAATTTGACTTTTGGCCAATGAAATCAAAATTTGAGCCACAGTGCGACGTATATATGAATACAAATACAAATACGACTACGAATACGATTACATTTACTATACAAAATACAATATAATGTTGTCATTAAATTGCGAATAAATGAAATCTTTAATTAAAACTTAATGTACTTTTAATATCCAATATATGCAGACACATTTAAACATTATACATATTGCTCCTTCTTCTTCTTCTTCTTTTTGTTTTTTTCTTTTTGAGGGTTATAAAACCGAAATTTAATTTTTGGGGTTTTCTTTTTATCGCACAATATACAAACTTTTGCAAAAATTACTTGCATTTAATGGTTTCAATGTTTAATGCAGTGTATTAAAACATCGAGGGAAATGGTTGAAATGGGTGGGATTTACTTTAATGTAATAAATGGAGATTTTAATGAAAAACGGTCACACAATATAGACAGACGTACGTTTATATTACCTGAAATTAATGTCGTGTGTTGAAATAAATATAATTCGGTAGAGTGAAACGCTAGAGAAAAAAAAAGAAATAATACACAAAAAAAAAAACATTTATCAAAACAAAAAGGTTATCAAAAACAAAAGACACCATATGACAGTAATAGTCGTTCTAAGTCGGTCTTAGATGCATCAAAAAGTTTAGACTTAAACCATTATATGGTTATTAATGAACCCACATAATAAAACTTGAGATAGATATATATTTATATCTCAGTCTAAGGTTAATTTCTGAGAAAATTATTCTTAATCGATCGTTTTTTTTTTTCTTTTTTAATGAAACCACATTATTCTTCTTATTGATTAGTATTCAAAATATCACTATGTATTATAATAAAATTTTTGCGATATTTGGTTTTTTGCGTTTGGCATCCCTAATTTAATTATTTATTATTATAAATTTATTCTCTATGTTTTCCAAATATGGCAATGTTTTAATAAAAAAGTTGAGAGAGCTTTTTTTTGTTATTATTTTGTTACTCCATCCGACCTATATGGCCGCAATGAAGAAATATTTGGCCAGTTAAAAGCCAAAAAGCACGATTTAATGCATATAGCCACCCTACACAACCATTACCTTTGCAATGGAGCTTAGGGCGAGCTATTTAATTAGCAAAAACTAAATTAAACGAGAAGTTATGTCATATAACCGGAAACGCATGCATATAGGAAACGCATACATATTTTTCCAATATTTTGTTTACATTTATTATCAAGACTCAAACCGAGGTGGAGGGTATCAAAGATTCGGCACAGCCGAATTTAACATTCTTACTTGTTTTAATATATAAAACTGACGATCAAACAATTTAAATTTGGAAATCGATAAATCTGACATTTGATAAAAAAATTAAGAAAACTTAAAAAATTATAAATGAACCACGACACAAATAAAATAATTTAAGAACAAGTTCCCACAAACGCATCCCACAGGTTAGCACTACTGATTCGATGCCATATTAACCCAAAATATTTTCAGGGTTCTACATCAAATGGAACTTTCCTTCAATTGTATTTGTGTGTTTCTCCATCGTCTCTGACTAATCGGACAGAGTGATTTACCACTTCATTGTTGTTAAAATTGACGTTATTGATGCCTCGACACGCCTTCAAAAATACGTCTGATTATTACTGACTACCTCAAAAAAAATTCCTTTCAAGTGTTCTTTTGATACCACCAAACACCCAAACGCATTCCACTCGATCTCCTTAGTGAGATTTTCTCTTTCCGAACTTGGCATCGTCAAGTTCGACCACTATCCCAGAACCCCAATATTAACATCATTTGGGCTTAAATTTTCAGCGATTAAACTTCGCCAAAGGGTTAACAGTCTTGTGACTACCTCCGACCCAAATCCGAAATACGCATTGATACACGCATTAGGTACTCCACTCAGAAATATATATGCTGCACGATGCATTTCGTTTCATTTAGGAAAAAAACTATTCCTTTCAAAAGACTTTGGTGTTTGTTGTAAAATCTATTACATCGCAATCGTGTTGTCGTTTTAAAGCGCCACGGGGACCGAACTTCCAACGGAAGAAAATTTTCATCTTGCAAGTATTTGATCACTAATTCTTCCTTTTAAAATATTTTTTGTAATATTTTGAGTTTTGGCAACATAAAAATATTTTGTTTTTTCTTGTATCATTTTCTTAAACATTATGTCAGATTTGTTGATCAGAAAAGTCATATGCATTGATAAAAATATCTATAATATTAATAGGTATGGCGATTTTTTGTGATTGATGATTTGTTCCACAGTTTTATCCCGATTTTAACCAACCGTGTCTTATTTGAAAGGTATTTGTTTTTAGCTGTCCACCAGATTTTTAAATTTTTTTTGAGTAAATCGCATTTAAAGTTGCTACTAACACATACATAAAATTATACATATTCTATATGTGTGTTTTTTAAATTTGTTGATATGTTTAGTAATGATTTTTTTATTTTCATTCACAATAATAATAAACCAAAAGAGTGTTAGTTTGTGAATTGGCTATGTTGAGAAATAAAATTGCTTAGAAATTACACTCGGATTTCGAGCGCTAGAATCTACTAGTATAATATTAATAGGTAAGGCGATTTCTTGTGACCGATGATTTTTTCCACAGTTTTATCCCGATTTTAACAAAACGTGTCTTATTTGAATGGTATTCATTTCTAGCTGTTCACCAGATTTACAGATATTGAAATTCTTAAATTTTTTTGGAGCAAAATGCATTTAAAGTTGTTACTAATACACACATAAAATTATACAATGCTATGTGTGTGTTTATTAAATTTATTAATGTGTTTGTGAGTTTGTTTTCTTCATTCACAATAATAATTGTATGGAATTAAAAAATAATTTTGGACATAAACCATATTTGAAAAGTTTTGAATTGTAATTTAGCTAAAATTTATTAGCATACCTTTAGGGTCTTTATTAAATGAAAAAATAAAATTTCCTAGAATTTGCAATCGAATTTCGAGGGCTGGGATCTGCTAGTATCCTTAATTGGGGTCCGAATTTCAACCACTTTAATACATATATAAAATTTAATATATAAAATTTCCTTATAGACAAAAAAAAGGAATAAGGAAATTAACCACTGACTAAATGATGCACTCTGATAAATAAGAACTTATTTTTAATAACGAACAAAAAAGAAAATATTTTTTTTTTCATATTTCATCATATTTACAATTTTTTTACACATTCATTTATTTTCTTATAACGTACCATAATATCTTGTGAAGGATTGATTAAACTTTTTTTATATATAGCTCCCCAATCTGCCAGTCGCCCCGAGCCATGCCCTTACTGGCTGGACCCTAACATCGACCGTGTGTAGTAATCTAGTACTTTCACCCTGACTTGGAATTTCTTACCCCCAGAATGGTGAGAGTTGTTCGCCACTTAAAGTAAATTTAACATAAAGAATCTTTAATTTCTAAAACCATGGAGAATTAGATAAAAGTAGAGTGAAAACCTGATTTGGGCCTACTAAAACCATGGTTTACACTATGGCCCATTCATGGAGAAAATCGTAACATGAGTTGGGAAAATGATTCGCAAAAGAAAAGTATCTAAAATCATTTAGCACTGAAATAAAACTTAAAACGACTGCCCATCTGCCACTGAGAGTCAGAAAAAGGTGACCAAACAAAGTTAATTCTCCGTTTCCTTTCAGTTTAAGTACTGATTGATACTAGTCTTACTTTACAATTGGAGGCATCGAATTGCAGTCAAAAATTATATTGAGTCTTCCACTCAGGAAGCAACCGAAAAATCGAAATATATTTGTAAAACGAATTTCCGAGGAAAGATTTTTTTACCATTGGATATACTTTAAAGTGGTATCGATGCATTCCAGCTTCTCAGAAATCTATAATAAAATACCATCGACGAGACAAAATAATTTTCCAAACCGATTTAACGTCTTCACTATATGCTAAGGCTACAATTGGAAAGTTAAAAAAACAAATAATTGAATCTCTGACCAAATCTTTGCTAAGTAAGACCAACTAAAACTTTATGGGCTAATTTAAAACGAAGGGTATATAGAAACAGTTACCGTGCTAAATTAAAAACATCTAATAAGGGCTCAAAAGCATTTGTGTTATTTTATGTACGTTTCGCAATTATACGGTCACTAAATTTTTTACTATATCCCCAGAAAGAATACTTTTTAGACAATCTATGTAGCTAGTGAAGAGTACAGATAGCAAGTTATGAACTATTTTGGACTAGCGGTGCATTTATAGAACAAAAATAAGAAAAATGGAAAAAATGGGCGGGATCGGACCAATGGTCGTGGCACTCACCATGCAAAGTAAATATTTAATGTCGTGTATCTACAGTAATGTAATAGATAAAGTCTTGAGACTTAGTGTGAGTTCATAGGAATCAACGTTAGTACTCGGAAAAAATGGGCATGATCATATTAGTAGGCGTGGTACGAAAGCAAATATATAATGTCATATATCTGGAGTACTGTAGTAGTGAAAGTCTTCGAACTTTGTCTGAGTACATGAGTTATGAATATGAGAAGTTGCCCAAAAAATGGGTGGGATCGAACCAATCAATAAAAAAATATAAAGTACTATAATAATGTCAGGCTTGAAATATTTGACAAGTACATTAATTACCAATCTGAGTAGTCGTGGAAAATATGGGCGGAATCGCCAAAATCTTAAATGGCCAAAACCTAAAATATCGAATAACAAAAATTGCCAAAATGAGAAATCGCCAAAATAAAATATTGTAAAAAAAACAGAAATCGACAAAATGAAACATTACAAAATAAACAGAAAAGTCAAAAATCGCCAAAACTGAAAATCGCGAATAACAAAAATCGCTAAAAAACAAAAAACGTCAAATCAAAAATCGCCCAAAACCAAAAGTCTCAAATAACAAAAATCGCTAAAAACAAAAATTGGCAAAAACAAAAATTGCCAGAACGGAAAATCGTGAATAACAAAAATCGCTAAAAACAAAAATCGTCGTCAAAAATCAAATTAAAAAAATAGCTAAAATCAAAAATCGTTAACATCAAACATCGCCAAAATCAAAAATCACAAAAAACTAAATTCTTCGATATCAAAAAATACCAAAAAAAATCGCCAAAGTCAAAAATCACCAAAACAGAAAGTCTCGAATAACAAAAATCGCTAAAAACAAAAATTGCTAGAACCGAAAATCGCCGATTACAATAATCGCAAAAAAATAAAATCGCCAAATTCAAAAATCGCCCAAACCGAAAATCGCGAATAACAAAAATTGCCAAAATCAGAAACCGCCAATACCAAAAATCGCTAAAAACACAAATCGTCAAGTCAAAAATCGCCAAAACCGAAAGCCTCGAATAACAAAAATCGGCAAAAACAAAAATTGCCAGATCCGAAAATCGCGAATAACAAAAATCGCAAAAAATAAAATCGCCAAATTCAAAAATCGCCCAAACCGAAAATCGCGAATAACAAAAATAGCTAGAATCAAAAATCGTCAACATCAAAAATCGCCAAAATCAAAAATCACAAAAAACAAAAATCGTCAAAATCAAAAAATCACCAAATCATCAAACCCGAAAATCACGAATAACAAAAATCGCCGAAATAAAAAATTTACAAAACCGAAAATTCCAAATAACCAAAATCACAAAAAACAAAAATCGCCAAAAATCAAAAAAGGCAAAATCACAAATATATAAAAATAAATTAAATAGTTTTCTACAAAAAGTATTCCCAGCTTTTTATTTCGTTACGATGAGTGTAGCGAATCGCATCGCATAAACTCAATATACCCTGACCACAATAAGGTGCAGGATAAAATTTGTTAAGAGGTTAAAAATCAACATTTGTATACTAAGAATTATTGCCAATATTTTTGTTTTATCCAGTTTTAATGAAATATTCGATTTTAAATGCTACAAAATTTCATTAGGTCAAACACAAATAAGTTCGTTAGCTTAAGATAAATAATTAATTTTCTTTCTATAGATGTTCGAAAGAAAGAAAGAGACTAAAAGAATTTCATAAGGGAAAATGTAAACATTCATAAATAAAAAAAACTATGATCAAAGGGAAAATGTAATGAATGATTTTATTTACATTGAATTACATTTTGGGTTAAAACACTTAAAGGCGTCTCTGTTACCAAAGCAGACGTATACAATACGCCACATAATTAGCCATAATATTATGATGTTATTGATTTTCCAAAGAAATTGATTTAAAAAATATATATAGTATATTCATAACAAAACAAGTTACTCTTTATAGTTCATTAGACATCAGTCAGTTATTGACAGGTGCACGTAACAATGTTTAGTCTCTTAAGTGCATTTTCAATCATATGTACTTGTATGTCAGGCAAAACTATTGGGAAATTGGTTACAGTTACATTAACCTAAGAATAAACCTTTTGTTTTAAGTCAAAACAAATCTTATTAGCTTTTCTTTCTGATAAATATTTACTTTATTATTTTGATGTTTGCCTGCATGATGTTAACACATTCCGAAAATTAAAATTTTATTTTCTTTTCCAAATATTTATAGCACACAAAACTGAACTATTAGTTTGGAAATTCACCGAAACTAAAATTTTCGTTATGGATTCCTATCAAACGTTTCCTAAACACGCTATTTAGACATTTCGAAAGTAGATGGTTTTCATCATTTATGACAATTTCTTTTGGTATTTGACATTTATGATATTTAACATTGCCTTTTTTAGGTATTTTTGGTTTCGAGAAAAATATTTCGTATTAATATCTTATGTGAATTATGTTTGAAATGCGTGCTATTTAAACATTTTCATTTATTTTGAGTTAAGGGTTAAATATAAAAAATAATCGGTACAAGATCTCAAAATATATTTGTTGCAATTTTACGCTACATTAAACAAAGTCAACGAACCTTAGGAAAGTACAATTACAAGACCACTTCGACTGACTGGTGATTTTTCTTGTGATTTGTTTTAAATTAAATATGAATCGGAGAAATCAACCATGAGTCATTCGTTTATGTTTTGTGTACACATCTAGGCCAGCAGTTGTTTCCTTATGAATGACGTGCTTATGAATGAATCACTGGCACTTACTTTCGTCCGTAGTCCTTAAAAAACTATTATGTTGTTAGTGGTAATTGCCCGGACATTATAATGATTTATTTGAAATTTCCAAACACCTAAAAAAATGCGGTAAAAATGTAAACTCATTGTAAGGAATATCATTTTAAACGTTCTAATTTAAAAAATCACGCATTATTTGAATAAACTTTATTTGTATGATACCAAACAATGTTTACAAAAATTGTTTTTATTTTATTCTATTAAAGTGTTTTAAATAAATGAAAATATAATTTAATAATACTCACATATTAGAAAATATTCTTTCACACCAAAAATTCTAATATTTTTACCATCCTGGACCCCGGACATTACCGGTTATAGTTTCACCAGTTCTTAGTTTAGATGTGTTTCAAGGAACTTGTTTCACTTGGTCCTAAAATTGATAGATAAACCTCAAATAGAGTAATTTGGAGGATTGTTACTTTTAAATTCATAATTCACTTTATTAGGTTGAAGCCACTCTATAGTTTTTTTTCTTTTTTTTTAACTGTAATTTCACGCAATCAGAGCAGAATATTGCTGAAATTGTATTTGATTACGAAACCGAGAATAGAAATTAGAAGTAGAAATGCATAAATAATCTAAAAATTCAATAATAACGATTGGTATGTTTGTTAGTGTTGTAGCCCCTGAGACTAATATGAAGTAAGTCCGCATGGTATAAAAACTGATTCTTAACCACAATTCTCGTAGGCTTGATTTGGAAATAATATAGTCAGTGTAAACCTTGTAATCAACCTACTACATGGAGTGAAAGGTACGTGGCCTCACATAGAGATGGCATGATAAGTGCCAATTTTGTCTATTTATTCAGTAGAACCAACTGTTAGAAAAAATCCATTAAAATTTCATAACATTTCATGACCGTTATATAAATAATGCAGCTTTTAAAGTTTGCGAAAAAATGAATTGCAAAGAGTTTCGTATTTTGATTAAACACAGTTTTTTGATGTGAAAAAAATCTGTCCAAGCCAAAGAATGGATTGATAAACATTATGGGGAATCTTCGCAGTCATATTCGATGGTGGTAAAAGGTGGTATTCCGAATTTAAACGTGGTCGTAAGAGCACAAATAATGTAGATCGTCCTGGTCGTACAAATGAGGCACTTTCCGAAGAATTCATAGGAAAAGTGCATCAGGTTGTATTGGATGATCGAAAAGTTAAAGTGAGTGAGGTTGCTGGCATCTTAAAGATATCAACGGAGTGTGTTCGGCATATATCACATGATCATTTAAATATGGAAAAGCTTTTGGGTGCCGCGATTATTAACAGCTGAACAAATAATTAGACGTGTTCATGATTTAAAGTATGCTTTGAAGATGTTTGAAGTAAATTCAGCCGAATTTTTACATTGATTTATAACAATGGATGAGAGGTGAATTCACTATTATACACCGGAGTCTAGCAGATAGTCTGTGAAGTGGTTACAAGCGTGCGAAAGCCGACCAAAGCGGCAAAAGAAAGGAAACCAAGATTGTTCATCCAGTCTGTCCAAAAAGATTGGATGAAAAAATTAACAAAAAAACGACCCCAAATAAAATAAAAATAAAAATATTAAAAGCAAGTAAGAGTGTTAAATTCGGCTGGGCCGAATCTTTGATACCCTCCACCTTTTTCATTTTCAATTTTCATTTTTTTATCATTTTCCATTTTTCACTTTTTAATTTTCATCTTTCGTTTTTCATTTTTAGTTTTTCATTTTTAATTTCTCATTTTTCATTTTCCACTTTTCATTTTTCATTTTCCACTTTCCATTTTCCATTTTCGATTTTTATTTCCATTTTTCATTTTTCATTTTCCATTTTCCATTTTCCATTTTTAATTTTTCATTTTCCGTTTTCCATTTTTCATTTTCCATTTTTCATTTTTATATTTTCGTTTTTCATTTTCCATTTTCCATTTTCCAATTTTCATTTTTCATTTTTCATTTTTCATTTTTCATTTTTCATGTTCCATTTTCCATTTCTCATTTTCCATTTTTCATTTTCCATTTTGCATTTCCATTTTCCATTTTTAATTTTTCATTTTCCGTTTTCCATTTTCCATTTATCATTTTTGATTTTCAATTTTTCATTTTCCATTTTTCATTTTTAATTGTTCAATTTTCCATTTTCATTTTTCATTTTTCAATTTTCAATTTTCAATTTTCATCTTTCATTTTTCATTTTCCATTTTCCATTTTTCATTTTTCAGTTTTCATTTTTTATTTTTATTAATTTTTAATTTTTAATATTTAATTTTAATGATAAAAAATATGTGGTAAAACTTGTTTAGGCCAATGTGACACGTGCAGTATTAATATACATACAACTGTAATAACTTCAACAATGCGAAGAATTACAACATATACAACATATCTTAAGAAAAACAACAAACACACTGAAAAATTTTATTTTTTCAAGAGTTTTTTCAAAGTTTCATTCATAGCTCGTGAACGCTTTGACCGATTTTGACGATTTTAAATAGCAAGTCCTTTGGGATGTTAGTAAACGATTTTATATAAAAACAAGCGGTCTAGCTTAGATACTGACGGCGTGATCGTGATTTCCACGGACAGACGGACAGACGGTCATCGATAAATCAACTTTCCTTGTTATAAAGGCCAAGAAAATATATATTTTTGGGGTCTCAGGAATTTATTTCGATGCGTTACAAACGGAATGACAAACCTATATATACCCTCTGCCACTGAGGTGTGGAGGGTATAAAAACAAGTAAGAAAATTATAGTCGAATTAAACCGACTATATGATACCCTATACTACGCGTTTAGAGACCCTATCTCTTAAGCCAAATTTGAGTGACATTGTTATTAATTTGTTTCCTTTTGGATATGAAAAATGTCATAACGGATGATATATTTATATGGGGAGGAGGTCGAAAAATGGAACGATCATCATATATCGCAAGGCCACTTCTTTTTTGCAAAAAATAAAACAAACCAAATTTGAGTCATTAGTCATTATACCATTACCACATAGGGGCATAGGATATTATAATAAACAATAACCATCATGACAATGCACAGGCGCATTCATCTGCTTTAGCTTCAGGAAACTGAAAGTCTTTACGTTATGAATTGTTTCCCCACCCCCCGTATACTCCAGATCTGTCCCTCAATGCTTATTTTTTGTTCCCAAACTTTAAAATATGGCTCCAGCGAAAGACATTTTCCACAAATGAAGAAGTCATATCAGAGACGAAAGCCCATTTTGAAGTATTTAACAATTTTCAAAAGAGTATCAAGATGTTAGAGGATCGTTGGAAGAAGTACTCGTCACTCAACGGAGATTGCGTTGAAGAATAAAATTGATTTCAAATCCAAAAAACTGATTTTTCAGTATATGTCACAAATATGAATATATTTTGACGAAAGTTGGTATGTAAGTTTGTATCGAGAACGCTATTGAAATTGGTGAAAATCGGAGCTTGTTTTAATTTAATTTTTTTTTTTTGTAATTTGAAATTCGGAATTTAAAAATAATATAATATTGCGTTTAGTAATATATATATCAATAAAATCACGACAAATTTTTCTATATGGATCAGCATCGACAAACTTTTGACGACAGACTGAGATAAATAGTGGAATGGAAAAACGTATTGACCAAGGCGGTACACTGTGGCTAAAATTTTGATTTCATTGGCCAAAAGTCAAATTTTTTTGACAGTTTTTTTAATTTCAGAAAAAGGTGATTTTTATCAAAAATAAATGGTTACTACTCGCAAGTTATCATCGACCCTTTTTACTCAACTATTTTTTTTTGTCGAGCTAAAATTTTATTGGAATAGAACTTCTAGGGAACAAAAGGGAATAAGAAACGCATACCACCTTGAGAAAGGTGAAAGCGTTCTCTTTAACCCTATATATACTTTTGCACCCGACACGACCCGCCGGTAGAACACTTTTTTCATTTTATTGAAATTACTCAAAAAATTTCATATTACGGCTATGTAAGCACTATAAGTATAAAATGGTGTGTCGAATTTGTGCTATAGGTATTCTATAGCTTATTATCATTATCATTATATGTTCTATTACCAGTAATGATATCTGCTTACAAAGTACACCACCCTTTTTATATATTTGTAAGTAAGAATGCCAATGCAAACACAAAGTTAATTCTTTTTTGTAAATGGGGAAGTGATGGTTCTTCCGGACAAAAACAATACAAACAAGTAGTACGTCAATATATTTCGGACTCAGGTATGTTCATGGCATCAGTTGTACCATTACGATTGAAAAAGGTTTTAGAAGATTCAGAGCTTTCGACTAGTACAACGCAAACAAAGGGTATTTGGAAAAATGAAACAAATACTGCATGCCAACCAAATTTGAATTCAAAAAAGAAACTCATGATGCCATTAACAAAGAAGTTAGTGATATCAAGGCCCAAATTGCATCACTACAGCCATTACTATACAGTTAGTTTGCAGCAGATTGAAGTAAGCCACCAATTTATGCTGACAATGATAGATGGAAAAGTATACCAGGCTTTGACTAACACGAAGGCTGCATCCAGCTGCATTTTATTCCAGAGACAGCATCTAAATAACAGTAGATTTAAAATAATCCTAGAATTGCAATGGAGAAATTGATTCTAGAAAATTTGGAGGCTGGCCTAGGGAAACTGCAAAAATATATGCAACCAAGTACCCACGTAGAAATATGTATGCAGAAGTTCACAAGATCTATCACAGGAAGCTCAGGAAAAAAGGAATAAAGATTACTGATTTTATATTTAGAAAGCACAATACTAGAAAAATTTCACAAAATTCCACAAAAGATTTTTTTAATATATTATTGGAAATGTCAGATCCGTTCATCTTCAGTATTCGAAATCAATGTAAAGTGGAACATCGGGATTTAGATGAAGAAGCCAAAAAACTACTTAAGAACAGAAATAACACAGAACAGAATATGGAATATTGGCAGTCAATATTTGAATGAAATGTATTATTCATTATAATTGCCTTTCATTGTTATTTAAGTACGAAAAACAAAGTATTAGTAAAAATAATAATAAACAGAACCTCCCATTGTTACAAGAGCTATTAAAATTTATTCCAGTTTTTATTTTTAAAGGTTGTCTTACCCACATATGTCTGAAATGTTTTAATAAATACAAAAAATTCAACAAATAAAAACCCATATTTTCTAAGTGTAAATATTCTTTGATTGTAAATAAATTTGCAAATTTGACAGCAAAAAATTTTAAATTTTTCAGTTAGAATAGCAAAATTTCAAGTTTGTTTTACAATTTTTTTTAGAGTAAAAATTTTGTTTGTTTACAATAAATATTAGTATAATCCAAGTATGACATTTTTTAAATAAATAAAAAAAACATATTTCACGCTAAAAGTTGAAAAAAAAATCAAAAATTAAACTTTGACCCAGAATTCCTTAAAAATGCTCAATTAGTTTTAATGAAATTAGAGCTAAGTCAAGCTCAACTAAATATCTATCCATTAAAAAGAAACTACTAAAACGTTTTGATCGGTTCAAAAGTAACAGAATTTTTGGGAATGAAAAATGTTTTGAGCCAGTACAAAAGAAAAATTTAACATACATATATCGCCACTAATTAAGTTGATTAAAAATACAACGTTAAGCATTGTTTTTGGATTTTAATTTGAAAAAGTCTTGTTGTAAATGATGGTAGATTAACAACATCTGGATAAGAACTTCGTAAGCAGAAAAGGAGAAGTTGCTTTTGGAGTTTTGAACTTTAGTGAGTGGATCCCAAATAACAGACCTGAATTCAAAAATGGGTCTCACTTGGGAGGTGTGTGGTCATTTGGTTACTGTAGGGTCATTAAATTGCTTTGCTCATCGTTTCATAAAGGGCATCTACCCAGCAAAACTTTCCACTACATGTAATGAGCTTTATAACAAGAAATCAAAAGTGTTCAGTAGAGACTTTCCATTACGAAACCCATTATTTTAACATGGTGGTATCATTGGAGGAAAGGCCTTACCGGCACCTTACTAGGTACTGATACAAATATTTTATAGATAACAAGAAGTGTTTTGAGTAATTCGTTACATGTAAAAAGTAAAGTAAATTTCTGTAAAAACAACACATTGGCATCTCACAATTTGTTGTAAATAATGCAATGTAAAATTTAACGGCTTTTACTACGTTTTTTGTCCAATGGTGACTATCGCCGCGAAATAGTTTGTTTCATTAAATTTAACTCATTATTTATAGTTTTTAATAATACAAACAGTGGTCATTACCAGTAAGTATTTACATAAATCAATATCAGGAATTCCTTGCAATTAGCTTGAAATACTTCAAAAGGTATGGGGCTAACATTACCATGCAAATGGCAATAACTAATCATTACCAAGGTTTTGCTGGGAAATAGAACACCTAGATCCAGGATATTGTTTACTTGTTCCCATTGGTAATCTTCAAATTTATAACAACCAAATGCACCTAATGTCCTATTAAAGTGCATATGTTTGCATATATTTAAATTTAAATCAATTAAATTTTAGCTACACCCATCATATATAAAAATTATTTAGATCGTGCTGTAAAAGCATTTGATCGCAATAGTTCTTAAAGCTTGAGAAACTTTTTAAGTCATCACCATACATAAATTTGAAGATTTTATTACACATGATAGATCATTTATAAACAGAGTATATAAAATGTATCCAAAGGGGATTTCCTTGAGTCACGGTAGATTTAACGATAATATTCTTTGAAGTAGTATTGTTAAAAAAAAGCAAGTTAATTCCTGTTGCTTAAGTACGATTTTATCCAGATTATGCTGTTTGCGTAAAGCCCATCAATGCTTTGCTAAAGTCAGTATAAATAACGTCAGTATGCTGCCCATTAGCGAAACCACGATTTAGAGCAGAAGAAACTTGATGAATGAGATAATTCAAACCTTGTCCCTTTACAATTGACCGCCATGAGATCGACTTAAATTGCCGTAAGATCAAAATTATCATAAAGATCTCGATCAAAATTTTTTTGTCTGTTTATTACATCTATTAATCAGTACAATTCTTAGTCATAGCAGCCATACAAAGCTGCCTCCCGTTCTTTACTTAAATCCATCAAAAACAAAAATATTGCACAGATTTTTCTCAAATTTATTTTGTCTATGTATTTGCAAAAATATAAGTACTTTATCAAATATGGTCAGGATCGGTAAGTTTTTCAACCTAGACCCAATATAAATATGTACTTCTCCATATCCGAAGAAAAAAGTAATAATAACAATGCCACTCAATCTTGGTTTATGATTATTTTCTATATCAGAAAAAATCATGTCAGTCCGATCACAGAGAAGATGTGTAAACACCTAGTAATTAAAGATTTTTTATGACACTTTTGTAGTATCAAACAGAAAGCGTCTCCTATGTATTAGTTATAGCAAACAACTGCAGGGGCTCTTCTAGTATAAAAATATTTATTATTATTTATTATATATTATTGATTATTTCAACGTTAATTTTTAATTTTTCGTTATTCATTTTTCATTTTTTATTTTTCATTTTTTATTTTTCATTTTTTATTTTTCAGTTTTCATTTTTCATTTTTTATTTTTCATTTGTCATTTTTTAGTTTTCATTTTTCGTTTTTCAGTTTTCATTTTCCATTTTTAATTTTTTATTTTTCATTTTTATTTTTTTATTTTTTATTTTTTATTTTTTATTTTTCAGTTTTAATTTTCCATTTTTTCGTTTTCATTTTTATTTTTATTTTTCATTTCACGTTTCTCAATTTTCAATTTTTATTTTTTATTTTTCATTTTTTATATTTCATTTTTTATTTTTCATTTTTTATATTTCATTTTTTATTTTTTATTTTTTATTTTTCAGTTTTAATTTTTCATTTTTTCGTTTTCATTTTTATTTTTATTTTTTAATTTTTCATTTTCATTTTTCACTTCACGTTTCTCAATTTTCAATTTTTATTTTTTATTTTTCATTTTTTATATTTCAGTTTTTATTTTTCAGTTTTCATTTTTTCATTTTTTCGTTTTCATTTTTATTTTTAATTTTTAATTTTTAATTTTTCTTTTTTATTTTTATTTTTAATTTTTAATTTTTTATTCATTTTTTATTTTTATTTTTTTTTTTTTATTTTTCAGTTTTCTTTTTTATTTTTATTTTTCATTTTTCGTTTTTTATTATTCATTTTTTATTTTTCAGTTTTCATTTTTAATTTTTAGTTTTTATTTTTCATTTTTTATTATTCATTTTTCATTTTTCAGCTTTCATTTTTATTTTTTATTTTTCATTTTTCACATGAAGGTTATTACATATCACAATTTTTTCACCAATACAATCATAAGTCACACCGATTTTGTCTTACATCTTTCATCTTATGCTGTTTTTGTGATTGTATTGTGAAATAGATTTTTACCCCCCGCGCATATAAATGTTTACACATTAGAAGGTCTCTAAACGCATGTGTATCGTAAAGTCGGTCTAGAGCGACTATAATTTTCTTACTTGAAGTATGCGTTATAAGTATTTTTTATATCATTCTTCGATTTATTAGTGATTTTAATTTAAATAGTTTTAATCCTCATTGCTAATATTGCATTCATAAATCCAAGTTTATGACCAGATTTAGGTACACAGGTACAATTGATATTTTCTGAAATACAATTGGAAAGGGTGTAGTCAAAATCAATGACGGCCAGTTCGATATATTTTGCTCATATTACTAACAAGTTCAAGTCTTAAAGTAGATACATTTTTCTAATTGCATGCTTTAGCACTTGTGTCACCTGATTATTTTTACCTGATTTAAAAAGTGCAATATATAAGTGGTTGCCAGTAGTCTGTACATTTAGTCCTTTACGACGACACATCATTGTAGTACTGTAAGGCAAATATTTAGACGTGAAAAGAATAACTGATAAATGTTTCGAAGAAAGTCGTGATAGAAAGTCTTCATAAAAACATTATTTTCTAATATTAATTAGATACACAGCTGGAAATGGACGGTTTATTATTTGCAATATTCGCTTTATCCCTACCTTTTTTTCATGGTTGATATACAAAGTTTTGAGATATACATTTCTGCATCGGGCCATGTTATTTCAATAAATTGCAATATTCTCTCCCTATGACTGAAAATGAGGCAATTATCTCAATTATTTGCACTTTACGAGGATAATTTTTTTAGACTTTTACACAAATCCATAAAACATGGTTGCATTTTATTTAGAATATATAAAAAAAAATACACTTTTTGAAAAAACTGTAAAAAGCGTAGTTTTTTAGAAAAGAAAACGGCATTAGTTATAGTTCAAACTCTCCAATCTTATCCACCTCGCTAATCCTCCTAAACCACAATCTATCCATCAATCATATTTAAATCAATTTTAAACAACTACTGTGGTATTATTCAAACAGATAAGAAATGTCTTCCACTTTCAAAATACAATTAATGATAATCAAAAATTCTAACTGTGCCTTTTTTCAAATAAGTGTTAATTGTATAACAGCTAGAACCTCGGGTGGCGTCAACAGTCTCAACACAACAATCTATGTAGAATATTATTTGATTTAATCATGCAATGATCGTAAAGCGGCATCTCTGTGCACCTTGACTTTTGAGCAAGTCCTTACAACATAAATTTAATGATAATGACAACATTGTGACGTGAATATATGAACTGTAATGGTCACATTAAAATTATATGTATGTACACCAAAGCCTTATGACTGACTCTTTATACATATATAGAGAGGGTGGGAGGGGTACATGAAAAAAAAAACATTTTTATTTTTAATTTGGTAATTAAATTCTAATGATTAAACACTTATACGATGTATTTTCTTTGAAGAGTGTTAAAACAAATTTCGAATTTTATCTTTATGACTCTTAAGGTTTTTCTTATTTTTTATTTTTTAATGGTATTGATTCAATAGATAAAAAACAATTATTTTGTGGATATACAAAAGTGGCTGAATTAATAAGTTACTTGTATTAATAAGTTAAGAAGTTAATTGATGAAACTATAGCAAAAGACAAAATTGTTCAATGCATATCTTCCATTGAAAAAAGAGTGGAAAAGTTTATAAAAATCTTTACTCAATTTTATATACTTTCAATTAAACAAGTAAGAAAATTATAGTCGGTCGAGACCGGATGTTATATCTATATGGGGATTAGGCCCAAAAATGGAACTATTCTGACTATGTTTCGTAAAGTCTCTTGTATTTTGCAAAAATATATACAAACAAAATTTGAGAGGAATCAGTGCAATATTTTTGTTTTTTGATAGATTTAAGTGAAGATCGGGAAGCAGCTCTATATGGGGCCTATGACAGCTGTCCCAGGGATAATTTTTAGACTACTCATTAATGGATGTAATAAACGCATACAAACCCAATTTGAGTAAGATCTATATGACAATTTGGATCTTATGACAATTTATGTCGATTTAATAGGGCTCATTTGTATGGGGGCTAGGTCTGAACATGGACCGATTCTCACCAATTTCAATAGCGTCCTATGGCCAATAGAAGCTTACATACCAAATTTCATCAAAATATATTCATATTTGCGACCTGCAGTTTGATTACAAGGTTTACATAGACACACGGACGGACGGACACTCGGACGGACATCGTTAAATCGAATCAGTTAGTGATTCTGATTCGATCGGTATAATTAAAGATGGGTCTAGGTCAAATATTTTTGGTAGTTACAAACAGCAGCACAAAGTCATTATACCCAAACCACATAGTCGTATAGGGTATAAAGATTGCGGGCTTATTAAAACATCAGTCTTAATTTCAATTAAAGAGTTAGTATATCGCTTGAATTCAATAATAAAACAATTGTTTGCTTTTGAAATAATTCTTAATTAAAAAAATTAAGAAAATAAGTGGTAGAGAAATAGTTTTTGTGGTAGAAAAATAGTTTTATTTAAAAACCATATTTAAAAAAAAAAATTATTTTTATCCTCTAATGAGTATTTTTATTCCACCTAGTAAATGTTTTAATTTAAAATTATTTTTTGCTTCAAGCTCGTGTCCTGTTTCTTACAAACTTTATTTGTATTTATTTATTTTTCAATATTTCGCCTACCTATGGTTCCTGCTCTCATTTAAAAACAAAATGTTTCATGCGATAATATTAGAGGTCTGTTTTAATTTTTTCAGATAAGTTATGATTCAATAGACTTTCAATAGGATTTTGCTCATTGTCAATACCAAAACAATTAAGAAAATTATAATCGGTATAGAACGACTATGCGTACCCTATACCAATTAATTGGATATGGAAAATAAAATATAGCAAATTTGAGTGGCTTTGTTATTAACCTTTAACTGTGGAGGTGGTGTTAAATTTTACCCTCTAATACTGTTTGCTTGTGAAAAAATACAAAATACATTCTATATATTTGTATAGAAAATGACTGATATTTTTCGGTGAAATGTTTTGAAGGTGGCTGGTTTTTTTCCACAATTTTCCCTAGAATAGTTTGAAATTTTGAGCATATAATATATAATATGCTGAAATCTACAACTTCAAAATATATACAGCCCTGTTCTTGAAACGTTGTTATATGAATAAGAGTGAATTTAAAATCACATGAAATTGAAATTTTGGGTTTCTTGAAACCACTTTTTTATTTATTTAATGGAAACATATATTTGATTTAAGAACCATATATTTGAGTTAATAACATATGTTATCTAGAAACCGAGGTGCCATATGGTTCTTTATTCAGTTTCACAAAAAACTTTTAAGTATTTTGTGCATGTTTTTTCTTAAGTTTATAGAAAAAGTATAAAAAAAAATATTTTCTTTTAAAATAACAACTTATTTGTTCATTTAATTGTTTTTGTTCTTCAATTTCATTCAATTAAAAATAACTTTTCTATTTTTAAAAAGTTAGGCATCACCAAAAAAAATTTCGATATTCAAATAAATTTAATTTGACTGGCATCCCTACTGTTTCGAACATATGCAAAAAAAAAAAATGTGTGATTTGATGAAAAAAAATTTTTAATTCCTTTATTTGCAATAATTAATGCATAAAGAATCTATGTTATAATTGAAAAAATTATAATGGAAAATAGATTGTGTAAATAAAAAGTTTTTATTATAGTTATAGAACAGCATCATCGCAAAAAGTGTGTTTTATTAACATCGACCACTTATTACGAGTTTTTTTTTTTTTTAAATCAGCGTAAAATGTAGACGTTTTTTAAAATCGTTTTTTGTTTTCATAAAATTAATGTCTAATTTTTTAAAATAATGCCAAGGTTCAATAAAAAACATGTTAGAGTTTAAATATCAATTAGTTTTTTTTCTCTCTTAAGACCTGCTTAGTAGAAAAAAGGGCATTTGTTTTGATTTCACAAAGCCTTTTCTATGTGAATTAAAACGAGAAAAAATATTCTTATTGAAATTAGAGAACAGCAAAAAACTCGTAGATTTAAGAATTTTTTAATTTACGAGTTTTTTTTTGTGTTAGTGGTTTCAAGAACAGGGGTGATAAATTTTGAAAAATTCGTGAAGGAAAATTTTAATTAAAATTACATAAAACTTAAAATAAGAGCAAATTTTCACACATTTCTATAGAAAGTGGCTGATCTTTATCAAGTAGTAGTTCGCCAACAGCTCAATTATTGTCGGAATGCTTTGAAAATTTAAAGACGTAGTGTTCTGGTACGGTATATGGTATATATTTATACATTCTAAAATAAATAGACACCATATGTTCCTTAAATACTTTTTGTAAATCGATCTCAAACTTGCATTAAGTGCATATTTTCATATACTTATATATTTGTACTAACTGATATTTTTCGAATAGTAGGTTGCCAATAGCACAATATTAGTCTGCATGTCTTAAAAGTTCAAATGAGTCATCTAAGGATATAGTCACTTGCTATTGTTGTTTTTTTTTTTTTGTTTGTTCCCCACCCCACATCTTTCATCCGAGTGACCCAATATTTTAGGAAAAGAATCTGTAGATATGTACCATGTATTTTTGGAAAATATCTTTTAAAATAATGTGAAACTTCCATGGAGTGAATGTTTTCGTACATTTGTATGGAAAGTGTCGAGCTTTTTCGAGTAGTAGTTCGTCCACCCCACAATTATTAACGGAAATTTTTGAAATTTAAAAGAAATACTCTCCCTACATTTTCAACTCTAAAAAATATAACTTTTAGCTAAGTCATTATAAAAAATTTTCTGTAAAATTATCTCGAACATGAAATAAAAACAAATTTTCATACATTTGTGTGGGAAGAGTCTGATCTTTTTCGAGTAGTAGTTGTCTGAGCCACAATTTTGGCTAGATGACGTTGAAATTTGGTGTACGTAATGTACTCATAGTTCCAACTTTAAAAGCATAAATTTGTACCGTGTAGGACTTAAATATTTTTTGTAAATCGATGTCAAACTTGCATGAAGTACATTTTTTCATATGTTTGTATTGAATGTGGTCGAGCTTTTTCGAGTAGTAGCTCCCCAACAGCACAATTATTGTCGGAATACTTTGAAATTTTAAGAAGATTATCTCGATGTATTTGCAACTGCAAATAGTAAAAAATTTTGACAAGTCGTGATGGAATTTTTTTTTTTTTTTTAAATAAAGTCAAATTTTCACACATTTGTATAAAAAGTGGCTGATCTTTTTCGAGTAGTTGTTCGCTCAGAGCACAATTTTAATCGGAATGACTTAATTTTTTATATGAGTCATCTATGTATAGGGTAAATTACGGGCAATGAAAAAAAATATTTTTTTTTTTTTTTGGAAACATTTTTTTAAGTTTCTTTTTTTTTTTGTCGATTAGTAGTTCGTCCAAGCTTAAATTTTTGGCGGAATGTTTTGAAACTTGAAGGATGTGTTTTCTTTATATACACATCTCCAACGAATATAGCTCTTTGTTACGTCATTGTGGAAAATTTTCTGGAAAATATCATCAAACTTCAAAAAAGACCATATTTTCACACATTTGTTTAGAAAGTGGCCATTATCAGTCGAGTAGTGTTATACCGACGCCACAATTTTGGTCGGAATGGTTTAAAATTTTTTATGAGTAATCTACGAATATAGTCAATTACAGTGAAAAAAAAAATTAAGAAAAATTTAAAAAAAAAAAAATTTTTTTTACACTTTTTGCAAAATTTCCTATCTCTTTTGAGTAGTTGTTCCCACACGCCAACATTTTTGTCGATATGCTTTGAAATTTTGAAAACATATTCTCTACATATATTCAGATTAAAATACTAGGAGCTTTTTCCAAGTTTGTTTGAATAATTTTTTGTAAATAGGCATCAAACATATGCGAAGATCATATTTTCATACATTTGAGTGGATGTTTTTTCGAGTAGTAATTAGCCCACTCCATAGTTTTTACCAGAATGTTTTATTATTTTAGAAGAGTAATCTGTCAGTACAACTGACTTCAAAATATATAAAATCATATCATCTGTTTTGGGAACAATTTTTTTTAAATGAAGTCAAACATCTGTGAAGTGAATATTTTTATACATTTGTATGGAAAGGCATCGAGCTTTTTCTAGTAGTAGTTTGCCCACGCCAGTAAGACAGTCCGATTGAAGTGAAATTTAAGGATGATATTCTTGTATACATTTGTTATACTAAATACTTATATTTATCTTCTTACATGCTTTCAAAGATAAAAAATTTTACTTTTTACTACTCAAGTTACTCGTTGAGCTCGAAGCTCGAGTAATGGGGAACTTTGATAAATATCCACAAGCCAAATTTGACCGATATTTATATGCTAATTTGGATCTTATGTCGATTTAAGTTGATCTCATAGGATACATTTATATGGGGACTAGGTCTGAACATGCACCGATTTTCACTAATTGCAACAGAGTTTTTTGTCCTATTGGCGATCAAAACTTATATACAAAATTTCATCAAAATATATTCTAATTTGCAATTTAAAGTTTGTGTAGCAGTTTACATCGATACGCAGACAGACAAATGAACGGACTCACAGATTTGAAAATTGATTTTGATTCGATCGTATAAAAAAGGTGGGTTGGGTTGGGTCCAGGTCATATATTTTTGGTGGTATAAAACTTTAGCACAAATTTATACTCCGACCACAGTGTGGTATAAGGTAAAAAAAAAATGTGATGGCATGTTTAACGGACTAGTCACATCGCCCGCTTATTACAGATATAATGAGTTTATTACCAGGGTTTCCATTCTTTCGATGAGTTGCAAGCGCAATGATACCTCTTTTATAGGATCCAACATCGTTGTGTGCTTTTCGTAAGTCAGAAAATCCTAAAGCAAAGTGGCCTCAAATATATTTGAAACAAATAAAAAAATTATAGTCTGTCTAGACCGACTATACGATACCCTATACCATGCGTTTAGAGACCCTATCTCTTAGGCCAAACTAACTGGACATAGAAAATAAGATAAACCAAATTTGAGTGGGATTTTAATTAATTTTTTGGGCGGCAGATATGAAAAGGTTCATATCGGATGCTATATCTATATGGGCACTAGGCCTAAAATTGGACCGATCCTGATCATGTTTGGTAAAGTCTCTTGTATTTTGCCAAAATATATACAAACAAAATTTGAAAAGAATCACTGCAATATTTGTGTTTTTTGATAGATTTAACTGCAGATCGGGAAGCAGCTCTACATGGGGCCTATGAGTAGGGGTTGTCCCATAGGGTTAATTTTTGGACTACTCATTAATGGATGTAATAAATGCATACAAACCCAATTTGAGTAAGATCTATATGATAATTTGGATCTTATGGCAATTTATATCGATTTCATAGGGGTCATTTGTATGGGGGCTAGGTCTGAACATGGACCGATTTTCACCAATTTCAACAGCGTTCATCCTATGGCCGATAAAGGCTTACATACCAAATTTCATCAAAATATAGTAATATTTGCGACCTGCAGTTTGATTACAAAGCTTACATGGACACACAGACGGACGGACGGACGGACGGACACACGGACGGACATCGTTAAATCGAGTCAGATAGTGATTCTGATTCGATCGGTATAATAAAAGATGGGTCTAGGTCAAATATTTTTGGTAGTTACAAACAGCAGCACAAAGTCATTATACCCAAACCACATAGTGGTATAGGTATATAATAAATACTGGGTTCCACTTAATGATCACTTAACCCTCGTACTTATTATTTTAAAGAACTTCAAGCTAAAGATTCAACTCCAACACTTGTTGATCCCTCAATATATGTTAGTACGTGCGATAGAGTATTATTGTAAGCATTTAGATATGAGCCTAATATTAACTAGGCAATGCATTTTTTTTTTTTTCTTGGATAACTTCAAATTGTATATCAACAATAAATAAAAAGCAAACAAAAAGAGTTACAAATGCTTGGAAACAAGTCATAAAAGGAAAATATACATATGAGTTACCAAAATAGGTTTACTCATAAAAAAAAGAAAAAACAATGCATTGCGACAATTATAAACTTAAAAGTAAACAAATCAAAAAAGGTTGTTATTTAGGAAAAATCAAAAAAAAAATGTATTTAATTTCTAAAAACAATATTTTCTTTAAACAATCATAAAGAAAACATGGTTTTCCTATAAGAAAACCCTAAAGCAATGTTTACAATACAAAGATTTCAATATAATATACATCCGATCATCTTGAATGATCATCAAGGCATCAATATCATCATCATCAAAAAGTGATTATTGTCAAAGAGACAACCGACCAAAAATGTAATTAAATCAAATTATAAAAGTAGAAACAATTGCATTTTTATAGCCTAAACACAACTACTGATATCATATCAATTATCACCCATCGAAATAGACAGACCAACAGACTGACAACCACTCAACTGCCAGTTCAATTCAGTTTAGTTTGTCAGTGTAACATGAGCATGGATGAAATAGATTTAATGTTAGAAACATACGAGTTCATCACTTTTGTAGTGAAACTATGAATACAATACATCATATTGTTTAGTACTCGTATGTAGATTTTTGGAGTACGAGTATTCGTATTTGAATGTTGCCAGAGCATTTCGTTTCGTCACTTTGTCAATCACAGTATCATGAAATGATTTCATCTGTTTAGATAGATTCAACTCATGTAAACGCAACATTAGCAAATGATCTCCTGCAATCATTAAGTGTGCCTGCCTGCCTATGGCATTATGAAAATACGTTACTTTCATTTTTTGATTTTTTTTTTAACCGGAAGATGCATTTTTTTTTTAAGCAAATACAATTGGTTGCAAAAAAAAGAGCTGACAATCTGGAGGCCATACAAAGCTACGGAAATATTTTTCAAAATTAAGGATGAGCAAGCTTGTTAATTCTTATTTTTATACCCTCCACACCACTGTGCAGAGGTTATATATCAATTTGTCATTCCGTTTGCATAGTCGATATAGTGATGTCCGTTTGTCTGTCCGCCCGTATATCCGTCTATGTGTTCAAATCACGCTCATTGACAAAAATAGATAATTTTCCTGGGAAAAATTAAGACACTATTGTCTGTCATTATTTCTAACAGGTTGTTGTTTGAAATGGGGCAAATCGTGCCTCATGGAGCCACGATATGGTCTGAAATATAGATACACCTCTAAAAAATGCTAAAAATTGTGTTTGTTGTAAAAATGTAGTAATGCTATTGTTTACTTTTTTAAATGATTTGTTTACATATGTTATAAATAGTGCAACAAGTTCTAATACTAAATGAAACGTATATTGTTCGGCATAACCGAATTTTACACTCTAACTTGTTAGAATTTTCGTCCTTCAATAATTTTACCCAACTTGTTTTCATTTTAACAGAAATTCCTATATTCTATAACAATAATGATGTGATTTATGGGAACTGTATGTAGTATTTAAGCACATTCGTTTAAGGCCACGATCGTTTCCTTAAGAGTTTTCCAACATAAACATTAAATTGTTTATGCTTTTCAAAATTTTACTTTATTTTTTTTTTTAAATTTCAGTGATATTCTATAAAAACTATTATTATTATAATTATTTATTTTTCTATTAACAAAAAAAAAAAGCTTTAAAAGCAATTTTGTGTTTTTTTTTTTTTTTTTTTTTGATAATTTGACTTCTTCCTCAAACAAGTTGCACAACACCATTCATACCATAAACTAACAACAGAAACAATTGCGCACGCATCATACCACAACACAAACACAACAAACCAACATGTAAATAAACAAAATAATCGGGGAAAAAAACATACAAGAGAAAGCTATTGAAATCAATAGTGACGAATCTTTGATACCCTCCATTGGCTTCATAATCAAAATTAAAGTTAAAAAAATTTTAAAAATAGAAAAAAAAATTTTTTTATAAAATAATATATCAGGTGAAAAATCCTTTGGTGTGAAAAAAATATGGGTTCTGTTAAAACCATAATATCTGTGGTCACAAGCAATAACCGCTTAAGTCGAAAATCATACTTTCGAGAAAAATAGCTTTTTATATAAATATAATAGGTCTTCATTACGACTTAGGTCAGAATGTTTTCATTAATAACTTTTTAAATAACAGTGTTAGAAAAATGGGGATTTCACGTAAATATAAAGCATTGTTCATAGAATATGATAGCACACATAACTCAAATCGTTCTTAAGTCGACTTAGGCGGTTATCGCTTGTGACCATAGATATATCTGACGCTACCGCATATAAAATCATACAAAATTAAAACTCGTAAGATTTTAATTATTATTTTTAATTTTTTAAAACGATTTTGTATTTTTGAAAGAGTTTGGACATGTGTCGACAGTTTCAATACCGCAACTTGCTAACTCCGCTAATCCATTTAAAAAAAATCTCCCAGATTTATAATTTTAATGAACAAAAGTTCTTAAATTACCTTTCATGAAATATTTTTTAATTGTCGCAAGCTAACTTACTGTCAGTTTGACTGTAAATATAGACTTAAATCAAGATCGGTTTAAAAAAAAATGTATACATTTTTTCGAGTATGATTTTGCTAAAGTATACTTTACAAATACTGGATTTATCAGCATCAGTCAATATTTTCCTAATGATGTCTTGAAAAATAAAAACGGATGAAGGATTATATATGTATTTATTTTATTCAGTTTTTATTTTATTTATTTGTTGAACTATTATAAGCCCAGTCCTCAAAAGTCGAGTTCAAATTCTATGAATTTTTTTTCATTCAATTTTTTTCTTTCAGTGTCTTTTTAATCTATATATATATATATATATATAAATTATGAATAATTAAGTAATATTCCTTAAATTTCATTATAAATATTTGTTCAACACACAAGATATATAACTGGATTTGTTAATAAGTAATTTTATAAGAGCCTAAAGGTATGCTAATTAATTTTAGCCAATTCACAATTCAACACAAATTTAATAAACACACATACAGCATTATATAGTTATTTATTTGAAGCTTAAATATGTGTTTTTTATGTATGTGTTAGTAACATCTTTAAATGAAGTTTATTCGAAAAAAAATATTCCAGATGGTGCAAGTCTGTAAACATAGTGGACGGCTAAAAAGAAATAATTTTCAAATAATACATTTTTTGTCAAAATCGGTTAATAACCAAAAGCTTAAAATGGGTCACAAGAGTAGGTTAAAAACTACAATTAACTTAATTCTAAAGCACTAGCAACTTAGGGATGGGCCAAAATCTACATTGCCCTGCTGAGGAACGTTAACTTGCTAAACAATTGCGGAATGACGGAAAAACACAACATTTTTTTCTAGATCTCTTGGAAAATCTGAAAAACTGATTTTCGTATTGTATTATTAGCCAAAAAGAATGGATTTATGTCATTAACGGCTATAAGTTGGCTCAGTAATAAGTTAGCTCAGTAAAAGTACGTCGGAGATTGTTGGAAAACTATTTGCCAAGTAGAGTCGGTCGAAAGGTTATCGCATCTAATTTGCTACCTAACTCCATCACAGAAGCATTGGTGATCTTAAGGATATACTATGGAGCGATGAGAGAAAAATTAACTTATCTGGTTCTGACAGTCAAACTAATGTCCTAAGACTAAAAGGTAGTGTACTAAATGATAAAGACACAATAAACCGTTAAACACGCACTAGACAATATCATGGTTTGGGCAGATTTTCCTTGGTATCCCTTTCAGACCTGAATATTAGAACGATTGTATTCATTTTAATATCATCAATATAAAAATTCTTTTTAGCAAAGTCTACTTAGAAATACTTGTCCTAACTTTTTGTAAGGAAATGTTTTTGAAAAAGAACACAGTGATGAAATAAGAACACAGTTTATTGCTTCATTGCGTTTATATAACTTTTTATTTTTACTAAATAAAAATAATAATAAGAAAACAGAAAGAATATATTCTTATTCATATTAAGGTACTACGTTGCATTTTAATACTTGAAAAATAACAAAAGAATTGTTTGAGGTTTGAGAAAATAATATAAATTCATAACTTCTTCCCAATTAAAACCAAATTTATTTTAAATCCTCATTCTTTTGAATGATAACATTTAAAATAGTCTTTGTTTTTTGCGAGACAGAGGCTGATCGACATTTTTGGCATCAGTCCCTTGTGAGACTTCCACAATTATTGCGACATACTCTTGGCGGATCGTAGGAAGATGCAGGCCAATGGTCACAGCCATCAAATCTAATATCAGCCGGTTCATCATGTGGTCGGTATTTGATCCCGTGAAAACATGTTCAGAGGCTCCAAATATGCCGCCAACACAGTTCCTAGCTCCATTTTGAACGTTAAAAAGGCTAATTTTACTTCCATTATGTATTCCATCCATAGATTATAAATAGCGAGATCAACGCCATACATCATACATCAATGCCACCCTTTAAAGCGTTGAAATGTTGAGTCACAGCAGGTACTTGAACAGGGCCCGTTACCATGAATCCCATTTCGTGCAATGTTTCCAACATGGTAATTGTAATAAAAACTCAGGCAAAGTATAAATGATATGTTTTTAGTGAGTAGCACAATAGACGGCCCATTACTTAATCCACAATCTACAAATGTCCCAGCTCCTTGAAAGACTTCAAAGTCAACTATGACTCCATTAGCATCTTCCTTTGCTCATCTATTTCAGTTGTCAATTGATTACATCGATTTCTTCATTTCTTACATCGTATTCCCTTTGAAAAATGTGAAAAATTAGTAGTGTCCATTAGGCTGTAGCACTTTTTCAAAATAATGAGAAAATGTAACTTTGCAGCAATGATTTTTGTGCAAACTGGTTTCCTTATAAATAACGAATTATCAATTTGCTCCAAATCCTCACATTTCGTTCGCCACCAGGCAGTTTTCAAAAAATTTATGATTCTTGGTCTTTTTTTAATAGCTTCTAAACTCAAAATTCTGCAGCTATCCATTTGTTCTGCAGTAGGATTCGAAGGGGCTGAAAATTGAGCATTCCAAAAAATTGGCTTTGTATACATTTTTTATGAATCTAAAAAAACCCAGTTTTTTTTTACAAACATACTAGTCTTCGTTAGCATATGCCCAGCTTTTAACAAAAATACTGGTTTTCTTTAGCATATGACTTTTTGTTGATTTTTCAACAGCAGTGGTCTCCTTTTCTCTCATTGTGAACTTCTTCCGTTACTGTTACCGTTTGCTATGAACTTTCTAGTCAATTATTAATGTAATCAAAGAAGGTGTTACTTTTCCTAAAATCGTGTTCAAAAATAAGTAAAATGTTTAAGGAAACATTCTATTCCTGCTAAGGAGCTGCAAACAAATAAACTTCCAACGTACCTTGAAGTGTTGCAGTTGATACTATAGGGAAAAAATGTGCATGATTTTAAATTGGAATCTGAAAAATTATATGATTTACTTGCATCTGTGTTAAAAAAAATAGGGTTCCATGTCAAAAACGTACTTCTAAACGGATCAAAGAACTGAAAGAAAAATGTGTTTTGGCAACAGAAAATTAAGAAAACCTAACAAACCTCAGTAACTAGCTTTAAAGGAAATCAATCACAGCACGGTGTCAAATTTGAAACAAGAAAAGTCCAATGCACCGGCTTGACCAACAATGATGGAGGTTCCAGTTAAGAGAGCCAAATTAAATAATGTCGGGGCAGTCTTAACGGCTAATGGGATTTCTCATAGAGAGGGTGCAACAATATGTAACGCTTTTTTAAAAAATTTAAATTTGTTGACAACTGATAACATTATTGACCCTTCTCGAGTCTTTAGAGCAAAGCTAACCGCTAGAGAAAATGCACTAATGAAGCATTTTAACGAAATTAAAATATATACTAAGGAACATCATATGCACTAAAATTGCACTTAATAAAGTAATTAAGAAAAAAGATTCGAAATCGGATTTTAATGATTTTGTGAATAACGACATTTTTTGTTAAATTAGCATTATAATAACATGTAAGGTATATAGCATGAAAAAAGAACAAATGCAATAAAAAAGTAGCTTTTTATAACTATTTAAAAACTTTTCTTTATTTTCAAAAGTCAAAAGCACCTGTTCCATACTAGTCGAAGTTTTCATCAGAACCTACAATTTCGATACTTTTACTTTAAGAAAAAAAAATTTTTTGTAATGGCAGCTCTAAGAAGGAGGGGATATATGGGGAAAGGGTGCTCTGGAGAAATATAGACATTATAAAAATAAAGGTAATCGTAAATACATTTGACCACTGTAGGGTTCATATTTTGACAGTAACAAATAATTCTTTATCAAATTCCTTTATTTGGACCAATTTAATTTTTTTTTTTTGTATGGGAGCTCCTATCACCTTTAGAGATAAGGGGTACATGTGCTCAGGAAAAGTATTTGGCAAGACAACTAAGTACGGGTCGATCATATATTCTACTCTTCTAATTGCTACCTATGGGCGGTGGGGGTCATTTAAAAGTATTCTTCAGTTTGTAGGAGAGCACATAGAAGAAATAAAGATAGGGGGTTACTGTACTGGAAACAAATTTTGGGCGTACAAAATTAAGAGGGGTCGGTCACATATTTAACCCCTCTAGAAGTCACCCAAAGCTATTTACAGAATTACCGCTTTTATCGCACATTTTTGCCAACTTTGGGGTAAAAGCGGCAAACGAATTCGGTGGATTTTATACAAAATTACTATTAATTCTTTAAGATGGGATTTTTTTTTGTAAAAATCATTGCTGCACAAAATTTTGTTAAAATTTGCTACAGGCTAGTGTCCATGCCCAAGCTGTTTTAGATAATAAAGGTGGACATTCCGGATATTAAAATAATTATATATTAAGGGCCGTATGCAAAAAAAATTAAAGTGTACTTCAAGTAGACTTCATTGTTTCATACAAAATTGTTGATAAAGTCTACTTGAAGTACACTTTAATTTTTGTGCATACGGCCTAACACTTTGAAACATTAAAATTGAACTAATTTGCTGCGAAATTAGGCTACTGTTGTGATCAACAGGATATAGAGATATCCTTGTTTCCTTAGTTTGCGACACAAATGAAAAGAGGGAGGATTTTCATAAACGTTATAATTTCATTCAAAGTTTATTTTTAGATTTATATTTAGATATAAATTTTAGGGTAAACTAATTAAATTTAAAAACAATTTCAAATAGTACAATTGCACTTGCGTCAGATCAACTGATCGCTTTGGTTACCAGAATACAAGTCATTTTTAAACGTTAAATGTTAGATGCTTATGGAGCTAACTACTTCGGTTAAAATCCGAAGCAATAGAAAATTTATTGGAAAGTTTATAGAGAGTTCATTAAAGGGTTTCCAACATGCCATTTAGTGGCTTAAGTAAATTACATTGAATTATTTTAGTAATCCAATTATGTAGGTAAATACACGAGATAAAAATTAACTTCATTTGCAGTGTTCAAACATATGTAGTTTGGACAAAAATTATTCTTCTCTAACATTAAAAAGAAAATAACGTAGTTTTTCTCGTTATGTTTAAAACAAAGTCTATTATTTTGAATTGTCAAAAAGGAAAGTTTTTAAATGGTGCGTGGTAAAGAAGAAGAAAGCATATATTTCAAAAATTCATAACTGCACTGTATTCTTAATCGGACCGGTTTCTGGCATTTCAGCCTTCATCAGCGATTTATTGAACATTGTGATAATTGTTATGTTTTAATTGAATAGATTGTTTCTATATGAAAATTTTTTCTACTTAGGGCGGCCGTGAGGTTTTGAACCATGAACCTTCACATACACTCGTACTTGCACATTTTGGTCAGCGCTTTAACACACTCACCTAAAGTCAGGCCTACGAGCAGTGTGGTTAGTTTCAGTTTTCGTACCGTACAGCTTTACTTTGTATTAATTTCAGAAGACACAACTCTGTCCAAACAAACAATCGTTATTTTTGAATTTTGAATATAGTTTTTAGTTTTCTATAAATAAAGACACCATAAAATTAATTTCTTAAAAAAGTACATTTTTGATATGGAATTCAAATATGTTTAAAAGAAATTCAATGGCTTTATCTTAGTTAAAAAATTAATAAAAAAATGGTCTATTAATTTGAACAGCTGTGTATATAATTAACATGAAATTATAGTTGTTTGCTCTCGACCTTTCCAAATTTAATGGTAAAAATAAAATATTCGATCTCGAGGCCTCGAGCTTGAATATTTTATTTTTACAATTAACATGAAATACCAATTTTGGCTAAAATAAGTTGGTAAATTAAAATCTTTCCAAAATTTACAGAATTATATATATATACTTTTTTAAGTTTTTAGAGTCTTTGTAAAGGTAGAACCTAATCTTCATAACATATGCCTAGGATTATTTCAGTCAAGTTACATCTACATTTTTCTTTTCCCATACAAATCATAAAACTGATTTATTGCTCAACCTCCAATGTGTAACAAACGAATTGAAAAACTTTTATTTACCATCTTACACATACACTGGAGAGTAAAAAAATCACCCCAAATATAATTCACAATGTATTTGTTGTATTAACAAGCCAACAAACACCACCTGAAGAGGTTAAACTCACATAATGAAAATAATACGTACAGCACAGAATCAGCATGAAGCAAATGTTGTACAGCTAGGAAGTGTATGAAAGAGATGATGGTCAACCAACCAGTAACGAGTTGTTGCGTCTGATGTACAAGAAGATGATTATGATGTTGTTAGAATTGAAAATTAAACGAAGTTTTCACATACTAAAACGATTGTTGGGCCAATACGAATTTGTCAGTCGAGTTACGAACGAGCAACGCGATGAACGTGTCTTTTACAAAGCGGTGAATAATTTTTATTTTTGTTTTGTTTCTTTTACTGGAAGAATATACTTCAAAACAGAAATTTGATTAAAGATGAATAAATATTACATTTAATTAATGAAATTTTTGATGTCTTACATATATAAATAAAAAGGAAAACTTAGCTTGAACATTTAAGATATTACAACGGAAGTGAAGTTTTTTGTGCAAAAAAAAAAAAGAAAAACAAAACATCAATAAGAATTTGAAAGACTTTGAAGATTTGTTTGACTCAAAATATTTGTTCAATTAGATTGTAATTAACTGAAATTAATTGTATTTCGGAAATCAGTGTTTTTTTATGTACTTTGGTCCCGAAAGGGCTAAATTATTGTTACAGTCAGTCAGTCGTTCGCTCTTCAATGATCGATGTATGGCGCAAAGCACGTTAAATTGGTCGGTGGATTTGTACGTTGTTGTGTTGTGCGCGTATATGAAAAAAGCCGCTTGCCGGTCTAAATGGATTCAATGATAGTTGTTGGTTGGTTGTTGATATTTTACCCCATTGAACAAAGTGTATACATGTTTAGTAATAGTACGAGTAGTAGTAGTATCAGATAAACGGATAAATGTGGCATTACTACTCCGACATTGATGTCGACATTCAAACTCACTTTATGTCTGTTCTGTTATATCGCCATCGACGTTGTTGCTGTTGCCGTTGCCGTTGTCGCTGCCTTTGAGACCGCAAGATTGTTTGTTGTATTTACTACGTAGAGAGTAAGTAAAAAAGTATTTGTGTTTGTTTATTTCGTCTAAACGTGTTCGTTCATCGTTCCATTGCAAGAGGTCTTCGGTCTGCTGTGCTTCATCTTCAATGTGTTTTAATCGGTCTTATATGTGTTGGAGTGTTTAAACGTTTTTAGTAGAGTTAATGCGCACATTTTGTCGGCCTTTTGATCTTTTAAGGCTCTTTTTGTCGGATCAAGACCAACAAAATAAAGCAGAACTATAACAACAAAAAACAAGTTTTCTTCCGTCTACACGAATGTACAGTGTGTGCGTGTGTGTGTCCGTTTAAAAAGTGTTCATATTTGTTCGAACATTTTTTGGTTCCTTGGCTAACAAGTGCCGCAAAAAAAAAAACAACAAAAAACATAATGAACAAAGCGGGTAAAATGTAATAATAAAAACAAACCTTTTTTTTACCAACAATGATCATTTCATATGAAACGGAAAAATATAAAAAACAAAGTGCATTTATCTGTTTTGAGAAACAAGAAAACTAAAAGAAAATCTCTGAAAGTAGACCAATAAAAATCTAAAGAGGCTTCTGCAGAAGCAGACCATTTTAATAATTAAAACAAATTACAGTTAATAAGTCGTTTCGTGTCATTAAAAACAAACATCAAATCAGAAAGAGTGAAAAAAATTGTGTCAAATTATTTAAGAAACAAGTATTAAAAAAAAAAAGTATCCAACAACAACAACGAGCAAATCAACAAAACAAAAATCTCATCTTATAAATATTGCAAATCAGAAATCCAGCCTAATTACATATAAAAAAAAAAATAATCACTACAAAAACAAAATAAAAATTAAAAATTTATCTAAATATAAATATCTAGTATTATATTTAGTATTAATAATAATAATAATAATTTATATATCTTAACAATCACAATTAACCCCTTAAACGCGTACTTATAATTATCATTAGTAAACTCTACATCACTTAATATTTAAACACCAAAAAGTAGAATAATTTAAAGAAAATGCATTTATTGTGGTTCATTACCATCGCCAGTTTGGCTCTGTGGCACTTGCAACTCATTCATTGTGATGATCTCTCTATGCACTCGCAACAACAATCGCAAACAATTAACCAAGGAGGCTTACAAAATATTGGTATACAACAACAAGGTGGCGGCGGTATGTCTTCAATACCACATCACTCATCATCTACAAATCCCATCAACGGTTTAGTTAATAATCCCTCTGCAACAAATCTCAATCAATTAGCTGGTAATAGTTCTCTCTTAAATACTCTGATGAATACAAATGGCAACAACGGTCTAAATGGTATCAACTCAAATATTGGTTCTCTAGGTCCCATGGCTGGTTTGGGGGGATCTACAGGTGGTAATACCGCTTTAATGGGTCATCCTGGTGGAAGCGGTATTTCAGCTCATGGCGGCAGTGGTGGCGGTGTTGGTGCTCATCATCATGGTCATGCGTTGTCTGGTCTAGCCGGTTTGGGTATTGTTGTGCAGGGACATCGCTTGGGTGCAGGTGGTACTAATTCCGATACGGGAGGTCGCTACAATCCACCATATATGAGTGCTGGCAATACGGATATAATGGGAGGCGGTAATGCTATGCAGCAAGGTGTTGGCGGTTCACAATATTAGTAAGTACAAACTCAATTTTGTAGCAAACCTGGGAACAAATCGTCGCATTCGATATCGAGTAAAATCAATCGAACTTCCATATTTTGGTTTATAATTTAAAGAAGACGGACAATCGTCAGACCTCGTTATTATTAACTATGGACCATAACTCGTTAGCTGTGACAGAGTAAAATTACTCTTAGTATTTTATTTTGGAAAATAAAAAAATAATTTCGATTGAAAAATTTCGATAACGGCTGCGACGATTCGACCCCTGTCAATTTCAAAGTAAACATTTTTATATGCGCTAAATTCCGAATAGCTTTGTAAAGTAAAAATTTCATATTACAATATAGTGTTGGACTAATCTTTTCCGTTATTAGTATCGATATAATTTTGAAACTAGATGTGATTAACTTGCTTTTGGAAACAGCTGTTTCTGTGGCAGTTGTGATAAGTCACTTCTTCGACATAAATATTTTTTAAAACCATTTTTATGAGAACTTAATGGTTCTTTTGGAAATTTTAACTTTTAGTTTTGAATAGAAATTCATGTTTTCTTTTCCCAATTAAAACTTTTATTAATTCAAAATCTGTTCGTCCTACTTTAATGTCCATTATTATTTTTCTAATACTTATACACAGTGTAATAGAAGCAGATCTTATGCCGTTTTCTTTTCTGACAAAAAATGTCGCATTTTATTTGTACTTTTTTCGAAAAATGTATTTTTTTCTATATTGTAAATTAACAGCAACCTCGTTTTATACATCAATCGAAAGGTCTCAATGTACTGTGTACATAAAATGCAAATAATTTTGATTATTATCCTCTTTGAAGTCATGGGGTGAAAATATTAAAAAAAAAAAAAGGGAACAATGGGGGAAATATTCTCACACTATGAAGTCAATGGCTACAATTTTTTATGATTTACGAGCTCTCGACTTTAAGACCTTTCAATTGATGTATAAAATAATTTAGAATATATAAAAATACACATTTCGAAAAAAGTGCAAATAAAATACGAAATTTTTTCTCAGAAAAGAAAACGGTATTAGTTAATTGATAAAATCATATCACAAAAATAAGTATCCCTTTGGTCCCTTTGGTTTTATAACTGCTCACTAGGGTGGCCCTTAATAAAAAAAATTGTTCAAATTCTCGGTCTCACCCCCTAGTAATATGAGAATAACTAAAAAAAACTGAGAAATACAAAGCTTTGGGTCCATCAAAAAAATTTAGAGCTGCTTAAACGCGACTAAAAATTTCAAGTATGTTTTTATGAGGAAAATATGACTTTTTTTCGGATTTTACGAAAATTTCGTTCTATAGTTTAATTTTTTCGACAATTTGTTATATGAATCGATATCAGTACTAAATTATATTTTCAAAAAGCTATATAACTTCAAAATCGAATAAAAACTCGCCAAGAAATAACAAATGCCCCAGACCACCTTTGTGCCAAAACAAACCCTAGACCATGAAATGTACTGAACATTTTTTCAACTTTAACAAATTGATTTAAGCCATAATTTTTTTTTGGTCTCTATACCTATGAGCACTCAAACATGAAGTATTGTTTTATTACCACGTGTTTAACCTATTTCTCAATTAGACCAAAGATGGAATATTATTTTGATAAAATTTTGAAAACTCCTTTTTTAAGTTTTAAAAAGTTTTCTTAAACAAAATTTCATAAAATGGACCTGGCACTTTAAAGTTTTGTTAGAAGTATGTTAGAGATTAACTATGTGAATTTTTAAGTGAATTCCTCTCTCAGAATTTTTTTTCCAAAGAATTTTTTTTGCGGATTTCGAGAAAAATTAGTTTTTTGTGAAATATTCAGTAAATGCACTCTTTAAAAATACTTTTTATCAAAAATTTATCAGTTTTCTACTTTTAAATGTTATATTGTATCTAAATAACCTAGGGTTTCTGAAAAAAATTATATGACCCTATTAACCCTTTTGAACGTGGGGTCACATATGACCCCAATCTAATAAAAGACAATTTATTCAAAAAGTTCAAATATTTTGCAAGTGCTATTGAATGTTTAGATGTGACGCTTAAAATATTATAATCAAATGTGCAAGTTTTTCATGGAAAAATTTTGGAATAAATCGAACAACGTGAACCCATTCGTTGCCGAGACCAAACTTTGAGTTTTGGCATATTTAAAAAAATTAATTGTTCTAGTAAACTAGATGAAACCCTTGCTATGGGTTGGGAAATAAAATTTTGCTATATTTTACCAATTTTAATGATTTAATGATTACGATGATTTTATAATTTGGCGTCACTAACCCCATTTGGACTTGGCGCCACAAATGACTCCAAGCTAGTCAAAAAATTCAAATATCTAGCAAATACAGCTGCATTTTGGATCATTTTAACCCTTGGAGTACATAAGGGTAAGTTTTCGTAAAATCTAACACAATTTTATTTCCCAACCCCCATTGTAAGGGTTTCATCTAGTTGACAAGAAAAATTATTTATTTTAAATATGCCAAAATTCAAAGTTTGGTCTCTTTGCGCAATCGGTCAAAAACGTGATATTAAAACAACACTACAGAGTGCTCATAGGTATAAACCCAAAAAAAATTATGGCTTTATATATTTTTTAAATTTATAAATAATTTCCGTCAAATTTCATAACCTAGTTTTTTTTTTGGCACAAAAGGGGTCTGGGGCATTTACTATTTCTATTCGATTTTGAAGTTATATAACTTTTTAAAGAGATAATTTAATACTAAAATCGATTCGTATAACAACTTGCTGAAAAAAATAAACTATAGAACGAAATTTTCGTAAAATCTGGAAAAAAAAATCAAATTTTTCCCATATAAACACTATTGAAATTTTCAGTCGCGTTGGAGCACCTCTAATTTTTTTTTTTTTTTTTTTGGTTCACCCGAAACTTTGTATTTCTCAGCTTTTTTTTGTTATTCGCACATTTCTAGGGGGCGAGACCGAGAGTTTGAAAACTTTTTTTTCTTAAGGGCCACCCTACTGCACACATATGTGAAGGCATCGATTTGACTACATTTTGGGTTATCTGTGGGTCGAGCTTATACCATTCTTCTTGAAGAGCACGATTAGGGCCTTCTTTTGTTCTAAAAAAAAAAGGGGGAAATCTAAAAAACGGGGTAGATATTGTATTATTAGCCAAAAAGAATCGATTTATGTCATTAAAGGCTATTTCTACAGCAGTAAATAAAGAAGTTAGTGCAGTAAGAATACGTCGGAGATTGTTAGAAAACAATTTGCAAGCAAGAATAACAAGGAAACTTCGCATCTAATTTGCTACCAAACTCTGCAACAGAATCATCTGTTGCAATCTTTCCTAGAGAATTTTTGGGCTAAGTTTAGGCGATATTGCTTGAAATGTTTATTACGTGCTTCTGCTTCCTCCTCTGAAAGCTGGCCAATGGGCAACAATGCGTTCCTTATGATAACTGCATTAGTATTTTATGTATTGTTGGAGTCATTGGATGCAATGGGTACAAATCGACATATAAGCGTGCAGAGTCTAATGCATATTCATCGAATTTAACCAGACCAATTGAATGTCCGCTTGATGAATGTCGTCTCTATGACTTTTAATCGGTATATTAGGTAGTAACTAATTCGGAAGCAAATTTCGGGTCCTTAAAAAATTTTCTACTGGTATTACCGTCATTGGTATTGTCAAAATGTGCCTTTGGAATGTCTACTAGTGAACCAGTTTCTTCGCGAAATCTTATCTGGACTTCGACTTTTTTTTTTTCAGTTAAATTTTTTTTTTCTGCTTGAGTCTTTCGTTCTCTATATTCCTTTACTGTTAACTTCTAAGCCAAATGGAGAACGCTATTAAGGATTCTAATTCTAGTGTGTAAAACTGAAAGGCCAAACTCCATTGCTTCAGAACTTATATCGTTTCGAATATCAATTTCATTAAAACCCTTATCTGCGTTGCAGACTTTCCCATTTATCACTCTCATGATGAAGACATGACTGTCTGTGAACTTGTTTCCATTTAAATTAATTTCTATGGAGTATTTATTGTATAATTTTTTTATGTATGTGTTAGTAGCAACTTTAAATGCAATTTACTCATAATAAAGGAAAAAATTGCAAAATCTGTAAATCAGCAAAATGAGTAAAAAGAAATACCTTTCAAATAATACACGTTTGGTCAAAATCGGGATAAAACGGTAGAACAAAACACCGGTCACAAGAAATCGCCTAGCCTATTAATATTGTAGATACTATATATTATATATATAATTGTAATTTATAGAAAAGAGTTAATATAGTCAAAACAAGTAAGAAAATTATAGTCGGTATAGACCGACTATAGGATACCCTATACCATGCGTTTAGAGACCCTACCCCATAGGCCCAACTAACTGGACTAAGAAAATAAGCATAAACCAAATTGAGTGGGATTTTTATAAATTTTTTTGTCTGCAGATATGAAAAAGTTCATATCGGATGCTACATCTATATGGGGACTAGGCCCAAAAATGGACTGATTCTGACCATGTTTGGTAAGGTCTCTTGTATTTTGCAAAAATATATACAAACAAAATTTGAGAATAATCAGTGCAATATTTTTTTTTTTTTGATAGATTTAAGTGAAGATCGGGAAGCAGCTCTATATGGGGCCTATGACTAAGAGTTGTCCCATAGGGATCATTTTTGGACTACTGATTAATGGATGTAATAAACACATACAAACCCAATTTCACTAAGATTTATATGTTAATTTGGACCTTATGGCAATTTAAGACGATTTCATAGGGGTCATTTGTATGGGGGCTAGGTCTGAACATGGACCGATTCTCACCAATTTCAATAGCGTTCATCCTATGACCGATAGAAGCTTATATATCAAATTTCATCAAAATATATTCATATTTGCGACCTGCAGTTTGATTACAAGCTTTACATGGACACACAGACGGACGGACGGACGGACGGACGGACGGACATCGTTAAATCGAATCAGAAAGTGATTCTGATTCGATCGGTATAATTAAAGATGGGTCTAGGTCAAATATTTTTGGTAGTTACAAACAGCAGCACAAAGTCATTATACCCAAACCACATAGTGGTATAGGGTATAAAAATTCATGGTGTAATAATATATTTTCTAGCCCAAGTACGTTATAAGAGAGTATTTTTAAATTTTTGGTAAAAATATAATTTGTTATCGATCATAGGTCCTTTCATCAGCTCCATTAGATCTGTAACTGACATACTTCCTACTGCACTTGCATTTTTCATAACTTGTGGAGATGTTTCAATAAATTTTCTTTTTGTTGTTTATATAAATGGTGCGTTTGATGTTGACCAAATTGATTATAAAAAAAAAAACTTTTAACATTGTATATAGAATTATACTCAATAAATCCGATTTTTCCGGCTAACGACAAAATCAAAGCCGTATGTTCTTCTTTTAATTATGTAATTTTTATATTATATCTTTGTAATGAATTTTTGAAAAGAATGATAAATAATATTTTCCTAAATTTACCCAGGTAAACGGTTTATCTTGTGAGTGAGCATGATTTCAACAGACAGACGGACAGACGGACCGATGGACATTGCTATATCAATTCGTGTTGTTATAAGGATCAAGAATATATGTACTTTAAGCATTTTTCGATGCTTTAAAGTGGAATGACAAACTGATATATATTCTCTGGACAGTGGTGTGGAAGGTATAAAAATATGTATTGAAAATTAAAAGCTTACAGTAATAAGACTTCATCTAAGAAATGTCAATTCAAAAGATTTGATCTATGATATCTCAAGCATTCTTTAAAATGTACTTTAGCCACGACAAGTCCATACTTAATTCGTTAATGATAATCCAGATTTTCAACACATCCGGATCCAAAGAAATATCTTTTTTACTAGGCACTTTAGCAGCAAAACAAACGAATTCTCCTGAGAAGAAAAACACAACTAAAACTATTTACAATACAGTCACCAATGATATTGAATTAATAAAATAAAATAAAATAAAATAAAATAAAATAAAATAAAATAAAATAAAATAAAATAAAATAAAATAAAATAAAATAAAATAAAATAAAATAACATATAATCAAATACTTCAATGAAAATATACACTTGATGACGCAACAACATTTTGCGGACTTTGAACACGTTAAGATTTTAGATTATGAATGTAACGAAAATAAGCGATTAACTTTAGAGAGCTTAAGAATACAACAAAAAATTGAAACGTTTATGAATAACAAGGAGGACAAAGACAAAATTAGTTTAGTTTATACTGTGATCTTGTAGGCTACGCATCTGTGATATTTTTGTTTTGTGAAGTCCAGTTTTTCTTCATACCCTCCACCACAGTGTTCAGAGGGTTTATATAAGTTTGTCATTCCGTTTGTAATAATTGAAAAAAAAAAAAAATCTGGACCCCATAAAATATATACATATATTTGTGATCCTTATTACAAGCGGAGTTAATATAGCGATGTCCGTCTGTCCGTCTGTGGAAATCACGATGACAAGTTCAATCGGGCAGCTAGGGTGTTCGTTTGTATAAAAAATAATTCACTGACTTTCTGAGAATTTTGTAATATAAAATCGTCCAAATCCGATGAAGAACAAAAAAAAAGTCTTGAAAAAATATGAGTTTCTATGTTGTTCAGAAGGACAGCTAGGATGATCATTTTTAGTGAGTATGATTCACCAAGATCATGGAAAGTTTTCTGTTTCAAAAATCATTAAAATCGGTGGAAGAGGTCCAGGCAAATCTCTAAGAAAGTAAAAAAAAATGAAAAAATGAGCTTGTTGTTTTTGTGGTCCTTGTGGTAATAATATTATAAAAACTAACCCTTTGTAAATTTTTTTTATGAACTCTGGTATAAAAATTTTAAGGTTTCCATTGTTATGGCACAACTAAAAAAATTTGTTAGATCATTTTTGCCATCGCCACGAGCCTGCCTGCAAAGTTTCAGAGCGATTGGGTCACGCGAAAGGGGCTAAAAATCAATCCAAATTTTTTTCCACAAGCAGACACTACTAGTTAATATAAAGGGAGTAAAAATTCACCAACATCTAAAGTAAATAATGTTAAACTACCTAGTTGTTAAGAAAAAACAATGTTAATTTACCAAAAAAAATTTTATGTATTAATTTATTTAAAGAAAGACACGAAAATAACTTTTGATGTTGTATTATTCGTGTGTAATATTTACATATATTAAATAACAAAATAATATACATACATATATTCTATACATGTATATTAATATCCGCATGTTAGTAATAAATCGGTATATTTATATTTATATAAAATTCTCCAATATGTGTTTTGTTTTGGGGAAAATACATTTCTTTTGTATTAACAAACAGAGTGTCAATTCATTTTGCTCAGTGTTTCTATGCCACAGTAGATGGCGCCGCAATTTTTGTTTAATTAGCTTTGCAGTCGTTATTTCTATTTTAACATGAATGTCAACATTTTCAATTAAATATCAAACACAACAATGTTAAGGGTATACAAATATGACAATAATTTTGACATATTAACTTTTTGTTGTGTTTACAAAATAGAGTTACCGAGTTCTTCAATGAGTTTTTTGCTTTCACAACAGTTCTACATAGATATATAAAATTATTATTCTGCTTTACCTACAAAATATCTGATTACGATTACATATAATTTTTAAAAATTATTTATAATTACTAAACCATTTTCCATTAAAATTTAAGATAATATCAATTCTAAAAATTGGAATTCAGAATTCCAATTATAAATTAGAAAATACCAATTGAATTTCAGAAAATCATATTAAAACGTCAGAAATAACTTGAAATTTAGAAGGCATCAATTGAATTTTTAAAATATAAATTTTATTAATAATTAGTTATTTATAGTTCGGTTCGAGATCATGTATAATTTTCTAATACTAGAAAAGATAATACTTTATGCAATGTAAGAGAAATTTGGAAAAAATTGAAGACAGCGCTAGATGGAGTAGCTACTTTCGAACAAAGCGACTTGTTCATCTTCAGCATCCTTCTGCCTATTGCTTCAACTCATGCTTAATCAACTATTTAACTCAACATTAGAAAGAAAAGATTATGAGAAATGTTTTTTCTTTCTTTTCATACGAGAGTTAGAACGAACAAGCAGAGTTTTTTCCAATTTATAGCTTTCTCTACATTAACATCGCTTTGATCAATTACAAATCTCGTAATGTGAAAAAAGCTCTTTTGTTTTGCCAACCGTCCCATAGATGGGAACTGTAATGTAACTAACATTTAAATTTTATTCTTTAAACACAAATTAAAATTCAGAAAACACCAAATATGTTTACATTTAAAAAAAAAACTGAAATTAAAAAAAAATGCGATTGAGGAGACATTAACAGCATTTCAGGATAGGAAAGTATTAATTTAAATTCAATAAAATTTAGAAAACCTCAAATGATATTTAAGAATTGCGAACATAAAAATTGTTACATAAATAAAGCGCAATTTGATGAGAATGTTATTTATATATTTTCAGAAAATAAGGATAACAAATTATTATATTTAAAATTTTTGGGACATTTGGTTTTTTGCGTTTGGCATCCCTAATTTGAACCAGTGATCATGATGACTTCAATATTTGACTTCATGGTAGGCAAGGTAAAACCCCAAACATTGAAGTTCGATAATAATTCGCAAGTAGTAGTATTTGGAGTCAATAAATGAAAATATATTTTATTAACATAATTTAATTCAAAATCAACAGTTGGCATCACTGGGTTAGATTTTGTATTATATTGTGTAAATAGTGAGAATTTCCTTTTAGTATGTAAAAAAATTTTATTTCCAAATATGGCAATATATTAACAAAAAAAAATTAAGGGAGTTTTTTTTTGGTTATTATTTTGTTAGTCGATCCGAGCTATATGGCCGCAATGAAGAATTATTTGGCCAGTTAAAAGAAACTATGCAGCCATCTCCAATTAGAACGATTTAATGCGTATAACCACCCTACATGTCTTTGACTCGTCATCGTCCCAGTATTTCTTGATCATTGTTTACATTATGGATTTATTTATAGATTCACAAATTTTCATTTGCTTAAGACCAACAGTAAAATCATCTTTTAT